>CAUJNA010003646.1:311264-361264 GCA_963377175.1 Effrenium voratum | reverse complement strand
GTATTGCATGGTTTGTTCTGTTGGGGGGGAGGTTCCCCTATATCGAGACAAACGCGAATAAATATGAAAGTCCCGAAATGGGCGTCGTGATGTGTGCTAAGATTGGATGTAACTCAGTAAAATCGGCGTGCATGTATGAATCTATCAACTCTTGTATTCTGAATCATCAGGGGTAGCCATTACATGAAGATCAATACGACATCTGTGTTGTGGCTGGGTGTTTGGCCAATGTCCTGTTGCTAGTTTCTAATGTTAACCCCGGATTAAACCCTGGTTGATTTTGATTGGAGAAAGTCCCCTTGTAGTGGGGATTCATCACTTTTGGAGAGAACACTCTCCTAATAATGGGACGGGTGTATTAATTCTGGGTCAAAGAAAAAATGGCCAGATGTGGGCCAAGGCTCAGCAGTGGGCTGCGGCACTGCAGCTGGCAGAGGACGGAGACCTTCGACGAAGGGTTTTTCTAGGGAAGGAAGGAGCTCATGGAAGAAGATTCAGCGCACCCGGCTTTCTACCTGCTTTTCCCCACGTCCACTTCATGTCTTCACCGGTGGGGTTGGGTCCAAATCTCCTATGGTCATTTGGAGTTCGGGGCATGTGGGAGCCTAAAAGGGCCCATCCACCTCAAAATGCGCGTCTTCACAGGACCCTTTGAAGGTGCAAATAGGTTTTTGACAACCCCCCCCCAAACAAAAAATGCAGATTCTTGATAACCCCCCCCACACCCCCATATTGCAGAGGGGGGGTTGAAGGTGCCATGGTTTTTGACAACCCCCCGCCTCCCCCCCAAAAAAAACTCGGAGGAGGTTTGGGTTGGGTTGGGTTGGGTTGGGAGGAGGCGGTGGCGAAGCGGGTGGCGCCCAACGCCATCTTCTGCGGAGCTCTGATCAGCGCCTGCGAGTGGAGCAGGCGCTGGGACCTCGCGCTGCAGCTGCCGCTGAGACCAAAGCGACCGAATGCGACCGAAGTCGGGTATGGGGTGGACCCCGGATATGGAGAAACCCTCCAGTTGTGAAAAACGAAAGGATTGGACCCACTCAAAAGGGGGAGAATATGGAGAAACCCCTGCTTGTTAATTAACTAGGTCCCCCAGTAATGCCCTTTTACCGTTTCCTTTTTGGTTGGGAAGGTTCCCCTACTAAAATAGACTACCGAAAAAAGTTGGTACCCTTAGTCTAACCTCTCTACTGGTGGGGAATCAGACCACTTTTGGAGAGGAACACCCCCATAATAAGCAAGGGTTTATTAATCCGGGGTCAACATTATGGTTGACCCCTGATGGATAGAATCTCCAGTTCTGAAAAACGGGCTCCCTTGGAAGAAAGGATTCAACCCACTCAAAAGGGGCCCTTGAGAATAAGATTCTGTGAGTTGTTCCTTTCTGCTCAGTACTCAGGGGTTCCAAGTTGGAAGAAAGGATTCAACCCAATAAAAGGAGCCCTTTTGAAAGTAGGGTGGTGGTGTCAATCAACAGTCAGCATGTGAGGTGTTTTCCCTGGTGTTCAACAATAATTTGGGTTTGGTTTGGGCTTCGGTTCGCTAGTCTTGTTGGCGATTCAACGATCCCGGAAGAACACCAGCGCAGGTAGGTCCTTTTGGAGATCCTTTCAGATTTGAGAATTATAGCAAACTCTGCAGATAAAATAGATTTCAGCCAATTAAAATGGATCTTCCTTTGAGGTTGATTTCAGCCAAGAAAATGGATTGCGCTTATATCACGGAAGGGAGCCATGGACGAACCCGGAAAATCAAAGCCAATCGACGTCGTTCCCTTGAAGTCCATTGAAACCGAACCCAAATGGTTTGATTCTGATCCCAAGAGGTTCAACTCGTCATCTGGTTTCGCTTGGAAAAATGGTCAGGAAAGTACCAGGTTTCATTTTTGGCCAAGTTTGGCGCAAGGCTCCACCGGCTGGCAATGGGGCTTGCAAAGCATAAACAGTTCGTGAGTTTGGTGTGCAAAATGAGTTTGGACCACCTGACCCTGGCCTCCATCAGAGGGAACAAGGAGGTGAATTGCCCTCGAACAGTTTAACCTCTCATTTTAAGCACGTAGTGACCCAAATGAGACCAGGTTAGGTTCCCACAACTGGGGCAGGACGAACTAAATAGAAGGGCAAAACCTGAAGGTGTGGTTTTTGCTTGCGACATGCTTGATGCTCGAATCGTTGCAGGCGAAAAGCCATGCTTTTGACAGCATGAAGCCGTTCTGGCACATGAAATGCCACTTTAAGTAAACAAGAAAGACCTGACAAGAGTGGATGACATAGCATGACATAGTTTCTCGCATCCGTATCCCCAGCCCTGGGCCAAGAAAACATGTTATTTTTTGGCCCCCGCCCGAGGCTCGTCGGACGCTTCGGTCTCGGCTCGCACTTTGGCAGCGGCTTGGCTGCAACACTCGACCTTCCGGGTCTTGGAGGATTTGTGGGGATGATACATGTTCAAGGATCAAACCGTGCGATGCAAAGGATATTGTCTACTGTGTCACCCATGACATGACAAAATGCTTAGCATGTGTGCGGCGGCAGGGGGGGGGGGGCTTGAGGAGCGACATCCTTGTTCCGGCATTTGACGGCTCTAGATGAAGTGTAGCTTGTATGTAGCACATGATTTTGCACCAAGAGCAAGTTGGTTGAATCAGAAGTTTGTTCGAAAATGTGGTTGCATCTAATTGAACACTGTGCTGCACCTTGTCCGTCATACCCAGCAGAACTCGCACGGTAGAGGCAGAATGTTGCAAGCCCCCGAGAATTCAAACAGACCATCGCCGGAGCGATACCCGGAGCGATACGTTTCAGATGATGGGCGACACCCATGATTTCCATCCATTTCCTGAAGTAGGCAGTTACCCATGAAAGCGAAAGGCCTTTCTTTGCCTGGTGCTGGAAACTTTCGATCTGTGGCTGCTGCACAATGCCTGTACTGAGAAGGTCTGACCCTTCGGGAGGGGGCTGCAAAGGCACTTACAAGTTACAAGCGAGTCTTGCGCTTGAGAAGGCATAACTTTAGAGGACCCCCGCACCAATGGTTTGGTTATGGGCCTTGTTAAGGGATTTAGACTATTGTCCGACCCAGTGGCTCACTTTTTCCCGTTTTCCCTTGTGGGGTCCTCACCAGAACGGCCATTTCCCAGGTTGCTGGGATTGATGGCCCAAGCGCTTTTGAAGGACCAAAGGACGCCAAACTCAATTGCACCCTTCCCAACATGGTCTTGCGATGATTTAGTGAGCCTGGTAAAGGGCACTTGACCTCAGCTTGTTGCCAAAACCTGAAAGCCAGGCCATTCGCGATCCCCCGTATTTTGTTACATACGGGACACCAATAAATTGTTGTGATCTTTTTTGGCTTCCCTTCAAAACCACTCCAAAAAGGGGGGTGCCCTCCAAAAATTGAGACACTCACAGAAACAGGAAAATGCCAACCGAGGACCTGGTCGGCTCTGGGTGATGCCGCAAGCCGCGGCCATCAGCTGCTGCAGCAAGGGCAGGCCTTTGGAACGTTGGCTCAAACCGGAAACCTCAGGGGTCCCAAGCTATTTCCCTTCTTGGTGGTTATCAACATCGCCTTTTTGGCCCAAAGGATTTTTTATCCCTTGGTGGGGCTGATGCTTGAAGGGGAAGTATAGGGAGCCCTGAACCTCGCGGTGATATTTTGTTAGTTCTCGAGGCTGGTTCCCTGTTCTGGGCTGGTTTAAAGGCATCTCTCGGTCTTCAGGGGGTGTGTGTTTCTTGGCCTGGACTGGCAACCCATCAGGTGATTTTGGTTTGCTTGTTCTCGAGGCTGTGGTTCCCTTTTGTGGACTGATTTAAAGGGAACCAAAAGGAAACCACCCATCTCTCGGTCTCCAGAACGGCCGGATATTTTGGGGTGGACTGAAGATGGAACAGATTCAGAACATGTTTGTTTTTTGTTTTTTCTTCGGTGTACCCCGGATGTGGGCCAAGTAGACATGTTTCTGCCAATTTTAAGTAGAACGAGCGAAAGCCACAATCATAATGGAGGTCCTGTACTTGCAGATTCCCTGTTTCAGGAGTTGAATGAGTGAGAAGAAAAGCAACACATGCGCAAGCCAAATCAAACCAATACAGTTCAAGAACCTCTTGTTGGGTTCCCTACCGGTGTACCACCAAGAAGTATATTCTATATGTCTGGAAATATATACAATTTCATGTATGAAAGTGGCCCAATAAAAGTGTACCACCAACATTCCCTATACTTTGTTGCATTTTGCCAAGGGATGTTAGGACTTTAACTTTTTGCCGACTAATGGGTTCTCCGTATTAAACCACTGAAAGTTAGTGACTTTTCGCAGAGCAGAAAGCCACCGAAAAACCCCACCCCACCAAGAGGGAAGCAAGGGAACCAAGCTCCCATGGGTCCGCACCCATAGAGAGCCAGTGCCCATAGAGAGCTTTCCCATAGGCCATTTTAAAATTTCATATACCAAGTGTCATTCGAGCTCAGAGCACCGCAGGAGTTGGGAAGCCGCCCTTCAGCTGATGTCTTTGACGCGCCCAAGCAGCGTCAGCCTGGCCGCGGCGATGGAAGCCTGCTCGCTTGGAAGTGCCTGGCAGGACGGGTTGAACCGGGAGGCTGCCAGACCTTTAAAGGATACCCCTGGCTTGACTGCTATTGGGCAACGGATCTTTAGACTTTCACTCTTTCACTGTTTGGTTGAAATCGTTGGGTTTTCCACTAAACCCACAAAAAGTTAAACCTTTTGCAGAGGGGTCAACAGCAACCAAGCTGGTGTGTGGTGTTAAAGGGAAATCAACAAGGAAAACCACAATTTTATAGCCCACCATGTTCATTGTCCAATAGGAAAATCCAACAGTGATGAGTGGGTCTTTGTTTTAAGACTGCCTCATTGGATTCTTGTTGTATGGGTTTCCTCCTGAACGGGCTGCCAAAGCGCAACCCAAGGGAATTGTTGACGGCATTGTTTCTCAGCTTCCTGTTGGGGTTTCCTCCTGAACTGAGCCCGAAAAAGCCCAAAAAATATAGGGTTGATTCCTTGTCCATTCTTTTCAGCCATCGTCCTTTTCAAAGCCCAGCGATTTCCAACCTGGGTGTTTGGTGGTTTTCTAGAAAGAAGGATCCCTGGTTCAGAATGGACATGGAAGTTACCCCTAGAAAAATATGGCCTTTCTTTGGCGCCCTCTGGGGGCTGGTCTGGTGCCCTGACAGGCTGCCGAAGAGCTGCTTCTCCAGAGAAAGCGGGCGACGCGTCAGGCATGGGGAACTCCGTCAAAAAACATATATGATTGTTAGGGTCGACGAGATATTCTAGGTCCCCCAGTAATTTCTGACCCCTGGTTTTGGTTGGGAGGGTTCCCCTACTAAAATAGACTACAGAAAAGTTGGTACCCTTACTCTAACCTCTCTACTGGAGAATCTAGTGTTGAAACAGAATCAGGGATCACTTCATGTCCTTTTTTTGGACCTTCAAAAGTGGCGGTCTCAGTGGAATCCACCAGTCAATTGTTGCTCAAGGGAAAATCTAGCGACCCCTGTTTTTTTTTTCCTGTGCACCCCAGATCTGGGGCAAAGCAAAAGTTGCGGTTCTTGGTTGCTGATTTCTGGTGGCAAGGGCATGCCCTTTGAAGCAACAAAGCAGTCATTCTGGGATGGGGTCTCAAAGAAGTTCCCCATGTTTTGCAACCATGCAGGAGGCGGGTTGGGTTGGGTTGGACGCCTTGTTCTTGGCACTGGAGCAGTGTGGGCAAAGTGCGAGGAGCACACTGCTGAGGCGACAATTCGGGAATCTCAGTCCAATGCCGACCTAAAGCTTTTGGTTGTCCGTATGCTGAAGTGTCTTCCCATGATGGCATTTTTGTTCAAGTCCCAAACAGTGAAGCTTTCACTCCCAGGTTCAATGAGAGTGTCAAGTCAGGAATTCAGCTTCCACCGAGACTCTGGCTGCTTTGGCACCCGCAGCTCTCGATTGGCATCCGCCACCGCCGGAGACGCTCGAACACGCTCGGCGCCTTCCTCGCAAGCTGCCGGCCTTCGCAGTTGCTCTGGTGCATGCCCGGCACTTCCTTGTTGCATGTGGGTGCGTCTCACACTCCTGTGTCCATTAAAGTTGTTAAAACTTTCAGGGTTCTCAGTTTCAGAGAATGTGTCCCATTGTAGCACATTTTAGGGGTAGTCTGAAGAATGGTACTTTAATGGACCCAATCTGAAATATATGGGAGCCCGTTGCAAGGATCACGAGACACCCATGTGACCAGAAACACCTGCTTGGTGTGTGGACCGGGGGCTCTCGGAAATGGACAAAAAGGCGCTGCTGACTCTTCACCAAGAGCAGAGATTCCTGTGCAGATGCTCATTTTAAGGCGATCTCACTGGTTCGAGGTGTAAACGAGCTCACCATGATGCCAGGTCCGCTACTTCACTTGGGGGATCCGTATATTCAGGTATGACAATTCTTATATACGCAGATATTATGTGTGCCACGTGCATCCGCTTATTAGTGAGAGTGTTACTGAGCTCACGCATTGCAAAGGACATGTTTTCAGAGTAGGGATCTTTCAGCGTGCTTGATGAATCTTGGCTTCACCTAGAACAGGGGGGGGGTCCGGAATTGTCGAGTGAACCCACCCAGTTTGACTTTCATTGAGCGGGCACAATAATTCTAAACCCGTGGATGCTCAGTGGTGTAAAGTAGGTCATAATCGTGACAATAAGTCAGCCAATCCCTACTATGTCTCCCAGTACAGAAAAAGTTGGTACCCTGATTCTAACCTCTCTGCTGGAGGACCTAGTCCCTATTGTTCCACTTGTAACCTCAAAGTTATGGTCTACCTGCGTCGTAGGCTGATCCGAGCAGACAAGTTGAGGGGCTTGCCCCAGTTCCAGTTTCCCACCGACCCTTTTGAGAAGCAGGGGAACACTTTTGGGGTTTGAAACCACACTCTTACTGGGGTTTCTTCCACGTTTGGGGCCTTCACAACGCGTTTCTTCGACGTTTGTGCAGCGGCAAGGCTTCAATGTTGCCATCGGCCGACCTGTGGCGGATGAGCACTACAAGCTATGCTTAGAGGCGGATTGAAGCAACTGACTGCCTAGGTTGGACGACCCCCAACCTGCTCTTTCGGTTGGTTTCCTCTTCTGGGCCCCCAGTAGTGCCCTTTTGCTCTTGGGGGCGGGTTCCCCTAGTAAAATAGACGACACAAAAAAGAAACGGTACCAACTTATTCTAAGCTCTCAAATCTGGAGGACCTAGTCTTTTGCGGCCAGTTTGTGTCAAGGTCCCGAAGGGTCAGCACATCCAGCCCTGCGGGGAAACTTGACCGCGTTGCGTAAGCCTTTGCAACCCAAAGGCTCACCTTGGACTCTGGATTATCGTTCCCAAACTGGAAGGGAAGTATAGGATGTGAAGGTCCTGTACTGACTCCCAAGCTGGAAATAAGGGGAAGCCAGCAGTAAAGGACAGGTGAGCTCGTTTTGACCCGGATCTTGCCCAGGCTCTTTCGCCACCTGCAGCTACCTCGTGAAGTTTGCATTGATCCACGACGTCTTCTCCAAACCTTTTTCACATTTTGGGCTAGACTAGATCCAACACAGAGCAAGCACATGTTATGCTCACCCCAGAGTCTAGCTCAGACGAGGGCTGTGGACCTGTCCTTCCACTTGCTGAAGGGGAGTTCCTTGAAGCCTTCAGAAACCCAAGCCATGGCCTGGCAGGCTGGCGTGAAGATCGCTGGCATCAATGCAGAGGCGCCTGCCAAAATTCGTGCCAAATGTCCCATTTGTGATTTTGTCTAAAGGACGCTTTGGGGATGGATATGTGTTTGAGATTTTTCCAGAACCCCTATTTCAGATCTGCCTTGAGTCATCGAAATCAGTGCGAGTCGGGTGGCTCTCGGGTTCAGAGTGTGTGTGGCAAAGATTTGGCGCCTTGGACCCTCTGGTTTACCACCCCTCCCGGATGGGCAATGCGCTGCGCCAAAATATATGTCGAAGAACGTGGTGTCAGAGGTTACCCCTCTGCCCGTCTTATTGGCGAAGCTCACCCGAGGACCTGGAGGGAAAATACGAGCTCGCCAATTTGTAGGGCCTTTGCCTGGGGCTCCGTTATCTCAAGTTTTGGACTTGCTTGCAGAGACCCGGTTGCGTTGTAAGCAAGGCATCATGCGTGCGGTCAATGGAGCATCCTGGATTGGGCTTAAACAGCATAAGGATTCAGGAAAAAGCAAAAAAAGAAGAAGAAAGAATCATGACAATGTGGCCCCCCACTTCCCCGAGTCTTGACCGATCTACCTGTCAAGGCCCAAAGTTGTATCCACTGACCTTAGCTATTCAAATCTCCTTTGAACCAGAGGGTAAGTCAAAGAGTTGCGGGTCTGTTCAGATCTCATTTTACACTCCACAGTTGGAGACGTGATTGTCCCATCATCTCCTGAATCTTGTCTAAGTCACATCCTTAGCAAATTGGTTCTGGTGATGTTTGTAAGATGATGCCACTACCCGCAAGGCACTACCCCCAGGGGGAAAATGGGGTATATACCCTTTACATAGTGGCTATGGCTGCATATCCCACAGCCCTGGAGGTAGGGATTCGGGGATGGTGGAAGCCATTCCAACATAAAGAATGGAGAGTGGCTCTCACGCAGGGGACTCGCGACCCGTTCGCAGGTCATGCCTGGCCAGTGGGAGTTTCAGGTTGGCCCGTGCAGGGGCGTCGAGATGGGCGACCATCTCACCATTGCCCGCACTTTGGCTCATGATCCGCCACCAGCGGTTTTCGTGGACATCAGGTCCGGATGCCAGTTATATCTGTGAAATGCAGCTTGAAAAGAAAGCCGAAGCTGGGGTGTTCAAGTCGCGGTTTAGACATGCTTGAAGAGGGCCCCCTCCTACAAACAAGGTGTTGTCCAGGGGCCGATGTTCTAGGAGGAATTGAGGTATATGACCTCATACAAATGTGAACTAATACATATACACTATATATATGTATATATATTGTGTATTTGTATTGTTTAATAGATCTACCGATACTCCCACAGGATCTGCACCCACATTCCCTTAGCAACAGTGGCTAAAGTGCAGACGATGTGAAGACCCGGTCCCCAGAACCGCAATGTCCCCATGTCCATCCAGGGAGCCGCACATGTGCTTGGTTGCTTTAGGATGTGCCCCGGGGTCCAAATCGCGCTTGCGCCAAAATCCAGTTGGGTGCAAAGAGTTTGTGAAGTCGGGCTAGAGGACCGGTCGCGGATGAAGCAGGGGCTTGTTTGCTTTTGTGTACCTGGGATTCTGCTGGGCCTGGCTCATGTCCTCCCTCCGAGCCGAGGTTACATTATGCTTCGTGTCACCGAGAGTCACAACTGTATTTGCTCTTTCTCGCCAAAGCCGATGGACGGGGAGACTCCGCTGCAAGGCGCAGGTTGCACGCGCGCAGGACATAGTAGAGGCTTTGGACTCGCTGGCCGGTGCTTCCTTTTTAATTGCTTTGGCATGTGATAGTTTTCAGGATGTTGATTGAAACCGCGGCAGGGTTGGTTGTATGAATTGCTCGCACAAACCATTGCAAAAAGCCAAGAGGAGGTTGTTCAACAAGTCGGACTGGTAGATTGGTAGATTGATAGATGAAACAAGGGATTGAACGGCCCGCCCCTGAAAACCATGGTCAGGGCCGGTCTTTCTCAAAAAAATGCCACGAGCCGCGCCGAGGATTGGAACGGCGCTGGATGCCACACCAACTTCTCCGTGACGCCCATGCGCGAGGAGCGAAGCAAAGACCTCACTTGTTACTAAGCCCCCCCTGGCCCCATGAAAAGACCTGCGACTTTGGGAGTGCCTAAAGCCAAATTAGAAGGGAGGTAAAATAAAAAAGAACGAGAACAACAACAACAACAACAACAACAACAACAACAACAACAACAACAACAACAACAACAACAACAACAACAACAACAACAACAACAACAACAACAACAACAACAACAACAGCACAGCAGCAGCAGCAGCAGCAGCAGCAGCAGCAGCACAGCAACAGCAACAGCAACAGCAACAGCAACAGCAACAGCAACAGCAACAGCAACAGCAACAGCAACAGCAACAGCAACAGCAACAGCAACAGCAACAGCAACAGCAACAAACAACAACAACAACAACAACAACCAACCAACCGCAACCGCAACCGCAAACCGCAACAAACCACCACCACCACCACCACCACCACGACCACCACGACCACCGACCACGACCACGACCACGACCACGACCACCACGACCACGACGACCACGACCACGACGACACGACGACGACGACGACGACGACGACGACGACGACGACGACGACAACAACAACAACAACAACAACAACAACAACAACAACAACAACAACAACAACAACAACAACAACAACAACAACAACAACAACAAAAACAAAACAAAAAACGATGTCCAGGCGGGGTGGGTGAGTTGGCACGCCTGGGTCATGTACTCACAGGACTGGGACTGGAGTGAACTCATGAGGTCAGCCATGCGTAAAACGGCCGAAATTTCGGTGTCTCACGCAGGGCCAAAGGAAACGCAGGGCGTTTTCGTAGGTCTGCTCGCGGAAAAGCAGCGATTCGACCGCTTGGAAGCGTCGAGGGAAACGGGGACAGAACTTGTGGCGAGCCGGTCCGGATGTTCAGTGAGGAAGGCGGCTATGACGTGATCATCAAGGTTTGTGAGGCGGGACCCGTTGCTTCGGGCGCTTGGCGCCTTCCGGTTTTTTGTGCCCGCAGCCCCACCTCCAGCTGCGTACCAACGCCTGAAAGCCTCACAAAAGACACTCATATTCCCTCCAAAGGGGTGGTTTCACCCATCACCTTGTTGCCAAATTCCAAATGCGCTTCCTTAGATGTGATGGTGGCTGGCAATGTAGGGGAGACCGGTAGTGCTTCTCCTGAGGTTCGTCCACGAAGCAATCCTTCAGGTACCCCCTAGTTGGTGGCTTGGATGGTTGGGAAATCACCAAACCAAAAATCCAGTCAGAGGGAAGCCGAAAATCTGGTTTTTGACAAGCAGGGCCCGCTTCTCTTGCGCTCGTCCGAAGCTGGCGGAAAACAGGGTGGGCGCCTTGTAATTTCGTTCAAGCTTCGGAAAGTTGTTATTCCCCCAGCCTGACAGCGGCTCCCCGAAGCACCGCTAATGCAGCGGTTGGGTGTCAACCGGAGGCCTTTGGCAAGGTCGCGGCCGAGCACATTGCTGAGTATGGAGAGGGTGCCTTGGCAGTCGACACGTCAAACGTCTCAGCTAAAACGCCAGGCGAAGATAAAATCCCTGTGGCTTCCGCGTCTTGCAACCCCTTTGGTGGCAGCACACGGCGGCAGGGGCCCAAAAGGGAGGCCATAGTGTTGACAACCGCCTGTATGATGTATGATGTCAACCCCTGACGAAAACAGGTGGATTATATACATACATATATATATATGTATATATTATGTATAGTTATGTATGCATATATACGAGGCGAAATGGTGCTTCCTTGGGGACCTTTTGGGGTTCCATGCTTGGGGTGGGACCCTCATTCCAACAATCACGGAAGTGGGCAGGGGTGTTTGGGTACAGTTCAAATACGCCCAGGGGCTGACTTGGAACCAAAGAAAAAGAAGCTTACTGCAGTTCCAAGATTGTGGTCAAGAGAGAATATTTGGGAGCCCCCACATTTTCCCGCCATGACCTTCTGAGGAAATGAGAAGCGCCTGACAGGCGGGACTGATGCAGTCACTCACCTGGGCGAGTGCCAAATTGTTGTTGATATTCCTCAAAAGGAAGCCAAACGTAGATGGGTTATGTTTTTTTTATGTTTTGGTTAATTTTTGTTGTTGGAGACCCGGCCTTCTTTGGATGGCACTATCTATTTGAACCAGATGGCCACTTGAGGGGAAATCAGGTGGCCCAAGGAAAACTGTTAGCCGAGAGGTCTGATCTTTGCACCAGCTTCGGTGCTTGGTCTTCGGATGAGTCAAGCCGTTGAACAAAACCTGTACCCTCTTTTGGTAGGTTTCAGGAAACTGGGAACTCCCATGCCATGGAGGTAAAGAATTACCGGTTTTGACACACACACACACACAGATCTATGGGGCTGATTCCCCGTTCTTTTCAACCATCGTTCTTTTCAACAACCAGCCGTTTTCGCTGGGTTTCCAGAGGTTTTCTTGAAAGAAGGATCCCTGGAAAAATGGGGAAAGGTAGCCTTAGAACAGACTCTCTTTGGTTCAAAGAGAAGCCAACAGGACCGTGGACACCCCAAGTCGGCCAGGCAAGCACGAGACTTGCGCCATCTCGGACTTCAAGTACGGGGTGGCCAACCGCGGGGCTTCCATCCGCATCCCCCGGGAGACGGAGCGGAGCGGCAAAGGCGGAGCCCGGGGAAGTTTCGATCGACGTGGGAACCGGCCGAAGGTAATACGTACCACTTGCTCCTTAAGTTCTGGCGACTGAATGTAAAACAAACAATGGAGTACACTGAGTATGTGTATGGCATGTAGATACATATTATATATATATGGTAGATGTATCGATGTATCCATCTTGTGTGTTATGTTATATACAGCATATATATATATAGATATGTATGTTCATACTGTGATAGTCATACTGTGTAAAATGATATCTATGCATAGTAGCAGGGCCTGATAAGATCATCTGACAAGTTTTGTGGCTTTGTGTGGACTTTGGTCATAGTACCTGGCTGCTTCTGAAGGATGGGCATTTCTCGACGACGCATGTGAAACTCGCATGTTTCTTCAACCAGCTGTGGAAAAGCTGCTGACAAAAACTCACGTGGACCAGTTGTTTTTCGGTATTCAGATGTATTCAGGTATAATGCTGTCCGCCCCATGCCGACCATGCGCAGAACATGCGCATCCCTTTTGCATTGCGCCGCGCCTGCTACTGGTCCCATCTCCCCGCCGAGTCAAAAAAAGAGCGCTTTTTGGGGGTGCCCAAAGTGGACAACATCCCCAGCATTGAGAAGAGGGATGGACAATTGATGAACAGTGGATGCAATGCATGGAAATTGATGTGGGATGGAATGGCTGGAAAACGGATGGAAGATGGATGGAACATGGATGGAAAATGGATGGAAAATGGATGGAGCATGGATGCAACGTGCATGGAAAATGGATAGAACCTGGCTGGGTGGGGTGCACAGCGTGTAAAGCAGCCGTGATGCTCCCTATGAGTCTGGGAAAGCGAGCGATTTACCCCTTGAAGAAGCAAGCCTTGGGGGCTCCTTTCTTCTTCCAGCTAAACACAGTAGCTAAAATGGACTACGGAAAAAAGGGTACCCTTATTCTAACATCTCTGCTGGAGGACCTAGCAAGTTCAACTCAAAAGCAGGGCCTTTGCTACCAGGGTCACAGGAACAGCCGGGGTCCTTCCCAACCCAAAGGACATGGCTAAGTCAATTGTGTTTGAAAATGGTGCTTCTGAAAGGGTAGGCCTCCAAGCACCCGAAGGGCTCAATCAATTTGGGCGACACCATTGGCCTTTCTTTTTTTTGGAGAGCGCTTTTTGTGTGGCTTAAAACGGAAACCAACAGGAAAACCAGCATGGGGTCCAACCTTTAAAGGGACACACCCCAATTTTCAAAGGCCCGGAATCCCAGCGAGTCGAGCCCAGTTGTTGCAGGCTACATGGAAGACCGCCGCCCAGCGGCGAACTGCGACCCTTACAAGGCGGAAGAACCGAACGAGCTCGTTTCGCAGCTGGTTTCGGCGGATGTTGTTGTGTTCCTGAGTTCGGTTTCTTGCCCAAGCCCATCCAACATGATGAACATGGATCCTATACAAGGCTTTGAAGCTGTGCTAGAAAGCAACTTCCGGGGGGAAAAATAGCCTGATGAACGCCGTCAAAAGCCCTTACGCAATGGCCTTTGAAGCACTGTCGCATTTACAGTCACCACCCCAAGGTGCCCCTTGTCATCCCGCCAACAAGAAATGCAGCCCAACAAGTGAAGGTTTTAAGCCACCAACAGGGAGGAAATATGGGGAATTGCTATTGGGGATGGCCCCCAACCCCTCCTTTATGCATGTTTGGTGATGTTTTGCCATCCCTCATTTTTGGTGCAGTGTTCTTAGTAGGCTGTATTGATCTTAAAAAGGGGCACATATTTTCGCTGGACATGTTCTGGCGATTCGCTTCCATGGCTGATTGTAAGAATAGTGAAAGCCTGCCACAAACCATGATAGATTCTAGGATCCTCCTTGTTTGCTACTTACCACAGCAGGGATTTACTGTCACTACAGTCACTACAAAATACTGGGGTTTTGGGGCCACCTAGACTCTCCATGACCCTTTTAAAAAAAAATGGGTCTATGACCCCATTGTTTTGGGTACTGACCCCATTTTTTAAGGATCACGGAGACTCCAGGCACTTCTGAAACGAATCTCCTTTCAAGTAACAGAGGTGGGAGTGCCAGTTTGATCTCGCAGCTCTCGAGTTTCCCACGTCCGCTGCCCGTGGGGAGCGGGGTGAAAAAAAGCCGCGCGGAGAGGTCACCACGCGGATGATGAAGACGACCGGCGAATGCGACCCGGCGATGCGTGTCTTATTGGCGGGTTGGACAAGAGCATCTCCCCCAGTGCCCTGTTGCCCTTTTTTGGGGGAGGGTTCCCCAACTAAAATAGACTACAGAAAGAAGGGTACCCTTATTCTAACATCTCTGCTGGAGGACCTAGCAGCAAGTAGCTTACCCTTTTGACTTTGTGGGATATTCCCCACTAACTTGCAAAAAACCAGAGTTTTTGGGCAGGGGGTGATAGGCATCAAGGTAGGTAAGAGGGAAACCTGGAGAATAGCCATGCCTGGGGGTTCAGAAGGAAATTTAGGACTGACAAACGAAAAAGAGAATCAGGGCATCACAGTTTTTGTGTGCGAGCTTGGCCATTCGCTTGCTGTCGCAATGTTGAAATCAAGCACGTACCGTAAACGGCCTTTGTTGGATGTCTGGAACTTGAAAAGGCAAGCACAGTGAAAAGGGCCCCTCGTTGACGGCGTACGCCAAACCTTGAAGTCACCGAACCCGCTTCGTTGATCGAGTTGGGCTCACCGAAAAGAAATCCTGGAAAGCCCGCGGGTGAACAGATACTGCCATCCATCCAGGGACCCTAACCCTATGTTTCTGCGCGGTACCACCCTCTCCCTCCAGCCCCCAATGAGGGGCGAATAAAAGTTGGCGACCTTGTTTGTCCAACCCCAAAATCCGCTGTGGCCCAGTGGTGCCCTTTTTTCCTTATTTTGGGTAAGGCTTCCCCTTAAAACTCAACCAACACAAAAAGGGTGCCCTTTTTTCCCCATGGTCACTGGCATCTGAGAACCTCCATTCGCCGGGTTCGTTTGCCCCAAATTCTCGGGGGAAGTGCTAACCAGGGCCTCCGAACCTCCCGGAAATCCAAGGTCTCGACAAGGAGTGAGCAATGCGTCGGGCACAGCCCAAGCGAACGAGGCCCGAGTAGAAATCCTCGATGACAAACGGGGCGCGCCTACGCCTCGGACAAAGTACTATAAATGGTTAGCAATTTGCACCCCACAGCTCCTTTTGCATGATTCAGACCCTTTTATTGTCCTATATTGTGCACAAAACCCCATTCAAACAAGTTCTCAAAAGTGGGCTCTGATCGCTTGCACAAAAGGACAAACATGTGATCTGAAAGGAGCCCAGTAGTCAGACCGCATTTAGTGTCGGCGTGTGGTTTGTGAGCACCTTCCTGGCGGCGAAAGCGCATGCGGAGGCGCCTCAAGGTTTGCTCAAATGGACGACCCTTTTTGATGGCGGCCTTGCCATGGTTCCCCTCTAGCAAGGAATTGTTTTGTTGGGAAACTCCCATGTGCTGTTGCTTCAGGTGCTGCTTGAGCTTGCCTTGAGGAGAGAGCAAATGTAAATATATGGCTTCCAAATGGTTAACATATTATATGTATTACCCAGGTTCCTGATGGTTCCTGCCCGGCGAAGCTTTGAATCCCATCGCACGGCCAAAAAAGCGGCGAGACCAAGGTAGCTTTGGTTGGTCCATGCTGATCGGACACTGCACTAGAAGTTCCAAGTGGCAAATCTGAAACGGCAAGACCCTACGGGGGACTGGACATCAACCTCTCAGAGACTTTCGTCTTAGGGATTCGATTCAGGCAATATCCTTCAGCAGTACCACACTCATAAACCCTGGTCCTTAACAAACACTGTCTGGTTTAAACTGCAACCTGGTCTTAACCTCGCTATGGGTTGGGTGGCTGCCCAAAAAGAATTCGGCATTGATCCGGGCTCAATGTGATGCAATTATGTCCCCCATCCTGGCGGTGCAGATGCCGAGAGGGTACTAGGAAAATGGTATTCTCACTCCCTAAGTTCCTGGGCTTTGTGCACCTTTTGGGAACACCATTGCAAGCATAGGAGTCTTTTTTAGGTTAGTTTGATTGAACATAGATGGCACTGGTTTAGGTGGGGTTTCTTCCATTTACCATGGCCATCTATTTTCCCAAAAGGCCACCTATTGCAAGGGTAAGCAAGTTTGCACCTGGTTTGGCCAATACAATCGGAAAGCGTGTGTTGTTTCGTTTGGCTTTGGCTTTACCAGGGAACAATTGTCTACCCTCCCCAGTCTGGCCTCATGATCCCGTCTCGCCAATGTGGGCGGGCGTGTTTTTGTAAGGTGGTGCTCTTGAGGTTGCACAGGGAAACCAAAAGCAAAGCCACCATTTGGGGGTGTCTTTATTGACAATGGGTTGAGCGGTTTGGAGGTGGAGTGGTTTGTGAGGTTGGTGGGCCCAGGATTCTATTTCTTAGTGACCAAGGCACACTTGAACCCAGGGTTTCCGCGTTTTTGAGGAATCCACCCCTGAGACCCCGGAAATTTAAGTATAGGGGAGATCCCTGTTGTGTTTAAAGGGAAACTAAAGGGAAGCTGGCGAATCGTTCGGATTTGGTTTCCGGGAGAAAAGCCCGCGGCATGAGCCGAGCCAGTTTGGCTTGTTTCCATGAGGGGTATCAAATGCCTTGTTCGAACATGTGCCAAACCCTGGTTTGTTGGGTTCAAGGGCAAAGCACAAGGACAAGACTCATCTGGGGTTGCAACTAAACTTGGCCCAAGTTTAGTTGGTACACTGAAAAAGAGGTTGTCAGATTCCTGTTTGCGTTTCGTCAACCCTAAAACCAAAAGTCATTCTGGCGCAGACCCCAGATTTCTTTTCAACAACCAGGCCATCGGGAGGTTGCTCAAACAGCCGATGTTTCAGGTGGCCTCAACCAACACTCCCCCCCCTTTGGTGCAAAAAGTGGAACAAATGTGAACCCAACAGGGAACCAATCAACCCTCTGGTTCAACTCCAACCCCAAAACAGCTTCCGGGCTTTTCGGGGCAGATGACGCTGCTCTTCATGGTGATGGGGAACTTCGGCATTGCCTTCAGCGACGTGGTGGTGGATGGGCCCGGCGCCCGGGATCCTTAAGCGTCAGAGTCCCCAATGGACTGTGGGCTGTACGGAGTACGGATTGTGGGTATGAGTTCTAAAAGCCTCAGCATAAGGCTTCAAATCACACTTTGATGCGCCGATTTCCAAAGAGAAGATTGCCAACCAGAACAAGGACTGAGCGGATCTCGCATTGCGACTAGGCCCCAATGGATGTCGAACAGGCTTTTTTGGGGATCCATCAGTAAACACACAAGGATCCCCAAAAGGATTCGTTTCGCCCACAACGGATCCCGAGTCTTACTCCCTGGGTTCCTGGACACACTTTCGGGGCTTGCATTTGAGGACTGGGTTTGGCCCGTCCACTCAATCGGAAGCAAGCCAAAGGATTCACTGAATTCGGTTACAACCAAATCCACCACGGGCGTTGGAACATGACCAAGTAGGCTGAACATCCAAATATGGATCCCTCGAGAAGGTGGCACGCCCTCCCAGCAATCATAGATTTGCAGCGGAGAGGTTCTGTTCACTTCCAGTTGGAGGTTTTAATTGGCAGCCAGTGTTACATAGCTGGAAGGCCATGTTACTCTCGGACCTCACTGCATCTGCACTCAACCCGGGCGACTTGGATCCCAGACGCCCTTGGGGTTTGAGGTGCAACCCTGTTTAGGTTGGTGAAAACTAATAGGATTTGAATTGTCACAGTCGAGTTGGCCCCGAAAAAGGTGGCCAAGAACACAGGCGGTAGAGGGATCTCCGAAACAGATCTAAGCAAAGCCTCCAAAACCAATTGAATATAGGGTAGTTGGGAATGGAACCTCAGATACCATCGGGTGGATGTTGTCGATCAACATCTTTCAACCAGGGGGTGGCTGCACTTCTCACGCCATGTTACTTGCTTTTTGGTGATTGATTCCCATCTTTCGGACACCGCACGGTTTTGAGGTCATGTACTCAGAAATCCCGTATGTGGCAAGAAATCAGCGTTTTTTTGCGGCGTTTCCGCGCTTTGAGCCCAGGCTGGTGGTCGAGAAGGCCAGAGACAATCCCAGCTTGATGGGCGGACTGCAATCCTTCAGCCCGCAGCCTCAGAGATTTTCGCAAGCGCTCGGAGTGAGCCTCGGACGGGGGAAGCTCGGACCAGTCCCAGCCATGGGGTGGGGATTGTTTGCCATGCGTTTTGGGTCGAAGTCAATGGTGTTTCATTGTGACTTGATGAAACCTGAGAGCAGTGGAGTTGCTTCCTTTGGCTTCTTTCATATCAACGAGGTAGCGAGCCGATGTGTCGAAGTGTGGTAAAGCGAGTTCATGTGTCCTTTACCTGGGTTGTTTTGAGGTTTTGAAACGAACTTCGGGGGAAGCCGCGATGCCTCAAGAAAGTGCAGTTTCATTAGACCTTTGCGTCAGAATGTGCTTCTAAATGTCGTCCCCGGACGTAGGTCGAAAGTCACACTGCTGTGCATGGTTTTGGAGTGGTTCAATGCATGTTTTCGAAAATGATATGCGTCTATGTTCTTACTTACTGACGACATGTTGCTGGGATGGTTGGATTGGATTCCTGAGTTCGACATCCTAGTTGTTGCGAACTGTTGTGGTTTTGTTTGAATTCATGGTTTCCGCTGGCAAGAAGATTGCGCCTAAGAGGATGGGCATGATTGGTTGGGGACTGGCCTTTGCTCACAGCTTTGAACACTTCCTTCGGATCATTGTGTATTTTTGTTGTTCCAAATGCTTCATGCTGTGAGCGTCGTTTGGCTGGCGCGATCAGTTTGTTTGGTTGTTTGGTCGGTCAGGTTGGTTACGGCAGGTTGTGTGGATAGCCTGGAGGGCTGATACGGATTGAATTTCAGGACCTCAGTCGGTTTCAACCACTCGTGATGGACTCCAAGGGGCTATGGGAGGGAAGCCCAGAAGACAAGCCCTGAATACGGGTTGCTAAAGGGCTAGCCCCTCCGCGGGGCCATGACTTTTCTGAAAAACCGCAAAGAGTAAGACTGTACGACTAGAGAAGCATGAAAAAAAATAGGCTCGAACATCTGCCAAGAGATGGTTTGCAAGAGTTTGTTTGAGCTCCTGCCGTAAAAAATCAGATCTTGTCACAGAGCTTCCAGCTTGGAGAAAGTCGCGGGGTCATTGGATGGAAAAAGGTCTGATCTTTGATGACCTACAAGCTGATGCTTCAGCTATACTGTGGATGGACGAAATCCATTTCGCACCACTTTGAAACCATCGTTGAAACCATAACGTTTGTTGGTATTTACGTTGGGGAATCAAATCACAAGCCAGGGGTTCTGAATGGTGGTGCCGAAATGAGGATTTCGCATTTCCATCCACAGTATGCCCCATGTGGCTGTGGTTGTCAAAACCAATGGGATCCCATTTTGAGGTAATTAGGTGAATTCATTTCCCATATTAGAACCTATTTTAGTGGTTGGATTGGGTCCCGTTCACTGGCTTACGGGCTTTTGGTTTTGACCCATGGCCCATGTTTCTTCCAATTGACTTCCTTGGATGGCTTTGGGGCAAGGCCCACTCCGTTTCAGGCTCACACCGCCTCGCAAGGTTGGGCTTGCAGAGGCTTTGGCGCCATCCTCTCTGCGTGACCTGGGGCGATTATGATTATTATTATTATTATTATTATTATTATTATTATTATTATTATTATTATTATTATTATTATTATTATTATTATTATTATTAGTAGTAGTAGTATTAGTATTATTACTATCATGATTTTTAGTGTTAAAAAAAATAAAAATAAAAAATGTGACGCCTCCATGGGGGTTTCGACGAGGTACTTCAGTGGAGCGTTGCTCGAGATGATCGGCGCCTGAGCCTCAGCGCGACGACGTGACACGGGGTCCTTCAAGTGATGGCACCCCTTTGGCCGTTGTACCTTTGGAACTAACATGGCTGTTACTCCTGAACCAGGACAAAATGTCAACTTGTTTTTGTTTGTTACTCCTGAACCAGGAAAACATATCAACTTGTTTTTTGTTGCAGGTTAGTTCAGAGCAACCTGGGTGTTGCACGACTGCAGGGAGCATAGTTGGCTATACTCGTGGACTCAAGCAGTGGGCAAGCCTGGTGTGTCGAATAGGATGATTGCACAGATCGGCCGGCAGAAGCTTAAGTTGCCAGACACTTGACTGGTCTAGACCCCTCCGAATGGTGTCCCGTCAAATGCCAACCAAAAGGGGTTCCACCATTTTGAGAAACTCCCAATTCAAAATGGAGGCACCCCCTCAAATAAAAATTTCTTTGTTTTTGACTGAGGGCATTCTGGGGTACGCAGGATTCGCACAGAGGTGCTCACATGAATGCGGACATTGTTTGATGCTGTTTGTAAACATGAATATTTGAGCATCCCAATTCAACCAGCGAATGCCAACAGTTGGCAAACCCGAACATCAATCAGGTACATTTGGGTGAAAGTACATGGCAGATGTGAATACGTAAAGCGGATGGCTAATGGAATCGGGGAAATATGTCATCAACGTTCACCCCCTCATTGACTACCCTCATTGACTACCCTCATTTTTTCTTGTGTGCCTATTATGCACCCCTTATACCCCTCTTGCTCTCCTGTGATATCAAGGTCAAACGGTATGCGTTGGGTTCTGTGGTGAAGCCTCTGGGTTTGGGTCAAAATTGGAGGACCCTCAAAGTGGTGGTGCTCCTTTTGTCTTTCCTCTGAACCAACCTCAAACAGGGTACCCTCCGAAAGTCCCCACCTCCCAAACAATGAAATTCGGGGAGGGAAATTCATGCACAATTCTATTGTTGCTTCTTTTGGTTGACTGGTGAACCCCCCCTTCCCCTTTTTTTACAAGGCGCCCATAGCGTATGGCTCTTGGTTCCTTCGGCTAGGTGCAGCAAGTCTTCGCCATCACCGCGTGTTTGCCGCTGCTGGTGGTGATGGCGGCGGTGCCTTGGGCCCTTTGTAGTTTGTTTCTCAAAACAAACTCTATGAGCAGCATACTTGTCCCTGAGGTCCGAACTCATAGGCTGATTATGTTTATTGGGCATGGTAGTGGCAAATCCAAACAAGAAGAAAGTACTGGAACCCCACAAAGGATGGTTTCCCTTTGTTTCCGTTTGAAGCAACCGCAAGGGGCACCCTAAGCCCCATAATCCCAGATGGAGTTATCTCATGTTATCTCGATATCAGTGGACACCCAGATTCCGTTGGTTTCTGTTTCGTTTGCCTTTACACCCGACCAAAAGGGAGTTCTGCAAGAAAGTCCGGAGTGAGGAAAGCAATGGAAACCCCGATTGTTTTCTTCAAAGCAAAATGGCGATTCTGTCGATGTATTGTTCGTGTTTTGTTCAAGGAAACTAAAGGAAAGCCACCCATTTCTTGAACAGCAAAGTTTGCTGTGGCCCTATTCTAGGCCTCTTGTTTGTACTAGGCCTCTTGTTTAGTACTAGTAGTATTGTTATTATTGTTAGTATTATTATGACCACTTGGGGCTTGGATAGAATCAGGCAAAGACACCAGGTGGTCATTTGTCAAATCCAATCATACACGCCACAAACATGGGAATTCCAGGTCGACCACCTTAGGCATGTCTCAGGTGCTCATTCAGGAGTCGGAAGCGCCGGAGGCTACAAACTACTCCTGGGAAGAGGTGGAGTGAGTTTTGTCGGCTTGCACGACCTCAATCCAGATTTGTTGGTGTTTGGTGACGAAAGGGAGCCCTGGATTCAACACCCCCCCCCCCTCCCGGCTTTTGATTGGGGTCTTTCAGCTCGGTCAAGCGTCAACACCTCAAGTCATATCAAGTCCAGGGTCGATTGATGCGGACTGAAAACGGGTCATGCCCCCACTGGCATTTTTGTGGCAATGCTGGTAATGCTGGAGATGCTGGCTGGTGATGGCAGGGATGCTGGCTGGCGTGATCGTTCTGGTATTTCTTATTTTCTGAAAGCTGGGGACGGTGGGTGAACTGTTCGCTATAGTTTGATCTGATTCTGCACACAAGTCTGTATCTGTTGTTTGCACTTGCGTTGCTTATGTCGACCTCTTTTTGACTAAGTTGCGTGTAACTGCCAACTGATGTGTAAAGACAAATCTATTGGCCAGGACATCCTGCACAATGTTTAATTTAAAAGAGAGCAATTATTACAAATGTGAGTTTTAGAAAATGTGTTTAGGTGAGAAAAGAGTTCAAAGGTCCAACAATCGTGTAATCTTAACCTAGCCCCAAACACTGCCATGGTCAGAAGACACCGCAAAACACAGCGGATTGCAGCGGTGTTCGTACTAAATTCACATCTTCGCCAATGGGCGATCTAGAACATGCAATTGGAATTCTGTTGGAGTTTAACAGGGCTCCTTTAAAAGATACATTTTGCCGATTTTACACATGGTTTTTTCCACCAAAATAAAGGGAAACCACCATTTACAAGGCAATGTTCAGGTGTATAGTGTAAGGATCCCTGTTTAAACAGGAACTACTTGTTCCGAATCCGGTTCGAATCCAATTGGACATTACATTTTGATGTGGAATGTAATGTCAATAGAATTTGGTAGGGAAATATTCCAATCATAATTGATACTTGAAACTAGAATTTAAATACGAATTGGGCTACTCCAAATTAGACATTACACAGGATTTCCTTTCCAATATAATGGCCTTCATACATCAGTTCCGACTTAAGCACAATTTACTCACAAAGAGTTCAACTCGAATTTCCGTTTGAAACTGGAGTTTTTATTAAGTAGGAATTCCGTGTAATAAGTACAGCTAATCGACTCGAGAGTTTCTCGCAGAACTCTTGGCACAGTGAGCGGCTACTTGAACAAGTATTTGAGGAATGGCTTCACGTTTATGTCCTCAATGTGTGGGCTTAGGGCTGATCCAGTAGGAGTGTCTGCCTGAGGATGTGTGTGTGTGTGTGTTTTCAAGTTCATATGACTTGAGGTTTGTTTGCTTCTTTAAAAACCCGGAAATAATGCATTAGAGCAGCAGAACACTTGCACATGTCCCAAACAAAAAATAGAAAAGACTGCAATTTTAGACAAATCCAAAAACACGGAGAAATGTCCACCCTCCCCCCTCCCAGCATGCACTTTTAAAAGCCAGCCACATGCTTTCCGTCTTTCCCAGATGGTTTGCAGAATCAATCGTTTGAGAAACCAGATGGATGCAAGGCGTTGCCTCAATCAAAGGACGTGATGGCATCAGGTGGTTCAGGGTTTGCCTTGAGAAGTCAACGGATCTCTTGGAACCTCGCGGGGAACTTCCTCGAAGGTCAAAAGATGGATTGACTTGCAGGGGGTTTCATCCACTCCAAAAGCTAAACCTGCCGGAACTCCGCCTTTAAGATCTCATCTCGCGTTTTGGGTCCGTTTTTTGGCCCTTTTGGGAGAGTTCAAGGGAAAGCCTCCTGAAAAGCATCCCTCTAGGAGTACCTTCCCCATTCTTTCCAGGGATCCTTCTTTCTAGACAACCTCCAGAAACCGAAAACGGATCCGGTTTTCGAAAAGAACGATGGTTGAAAAGAATGGACAAGGAAACCACCCCTACAATCCCATGTTGTTTTTGTGTTTTCCCCCCTTTTTTTTCCGGGCGCCAAGCCCTGTAGTCGCGAAACCTGCCTTGGCCAGGCGAAGCAGTCCATGGAAAAGGTCTGGCAGGCGATCGCGCGGACCCGCGGGAGTTCCGGAAGGAAGCCCACAAGAGGTGGTCAAGACGATCCTTGTTTAGAAGAACTCCAAAGACAGAAACCACCGTGTTTTTTTTTTTAAGAAAGTCCTTTTGGTAAATGGTTCAGCCCCTTCTCAGGTTCCTTTCTTTGGTCTGCAAGAAACGAAGAAAGAAGCCTGCGAAAAAATGGCTGTCGAAGTTGTCGATGGCCAGACTTGGGGTCTTGCAACATTCATAGGACAGTGTCTCGAAATTGTGGGCGTCCTTTTGGTCGGTGTTTATAGGGATGCCAAACGGAAACCAATCATTTTAGGGGGACCGAGTCCTATCTTGAGATCCGTGGCATGTGCTCCATTTGTGCATTTGTGCGATTACGTCCTCGGACAAGCCTGTGACCAACCAAGGCCATATATATATAATATATTCCCAACTTGTCTTAGAGAGGAAGAACAGAATTGCCATAGGTGTCCGTTTAGCTTAGTTTGGATAGACATACATGGAACCATGGCCCCGGTGGTATGCCCCATTTACCAGGGCCATCTATTTGTTCAAAGGTCGCCTATGATCAGGACCCGTTTTGGTTCTTAAGGAGTTCTTTGGGGCCGAGATTTGGGGAGCTTCGATTCGCATGTATCGACGGCGACCCGGATGCTGAGCACCTGGTTTGGGCCACAGGTATGGAGTGCCCAGTGGTGCCCTTTTTCCTTTTTTTGGGCAAGGGTTCCCCTTTAACAGGGCTCCTTAAAAGATACATTTTGCAACCATTTGAAACATGGCTTTTTCAACACCAAAATCAAGGGAAACCACCATTTACAAGGCAATGTGCAGGTGTATATTGTAAGGATCCCTGTTTAACCTCGACCAACAAAAAAAGAAGCTGCCCTTTTTTTTTCCCATGGCCACTGGGCATCTGAGGAGTGATTTATGAATCCCCTTTCATCTGAGGAGTGATTTATGAATCCCCCTCTGAATTGTCACCCGCTGATCTACACAAAGCACTTCTCGAACTGCGAAGGTCTCGCTTAGCAACACCCGATGCAAATGTGAGTGGAGTTGAGCCCAAATCCGTGAATTGGTCGTTCTTCTGCGCTGTGCCACCCGCTATTCCCTGGATTGTCGGACGTTTCATGAAAAGAGTTCCCCGTTGGGGGAGTGGATGATATTGAACTCCTAAAGGAGAATGGGCAATTCAGCACTGGGGCGTCCCGCTTCTCCCGGGAGGTCGTGAGCTCACCAGCCGTGTTCCCCTCAGTGTGTTTCATCCTTGCGTGGCAGGCGAGGGTCGGGGAGTCGGGGGCGAGTTGGGGCGCGTTGCCTTTACGCAGTAGCCCAGACCTCCAATAGCCTTTCTATTTTTCGTTGAAACACTTGTAGCCCAGCTACCAAAATGGTGCCCCCTGCTGTCCATGACTACTGGGAATCTGTCAGCTCGCCTCATGGCGGTTTACTTCAGGAATTCGAACTGGGCCCCTTGACGTTGTTGCATCTGACGGGTTGTCAAAATTGCTTTGGGGTGGTTGCTTTCGAAAACCGCCATTTAGAGGACAACAGGTTGGAGGCTGTCACTTTAGTGAACCCAGGCAAGTGAAGCCCATAGAGGAGCATGAGCATTCTGAGCGGTTTGCAACAGTGATTTGTGGAAGCCTCATCCAACCACGATTTAGAGTCCCTAGTTTCGAGGATGCCATTTGCATGGACCCATCAAAGCGTTCGCATTCTCAGGGTTCACCAGTTTTCGTTTTTGGACCCCGGGCCTTCCGCGGGCACTCGAGAATGCCACTTCCATGGACTCATGAACATCGTCTCCTCAACTAGGTCCCCCAGGATCGTGCCCTGAAAACCATCTTTTTGTTGGGGAGGGGTTCCCTACTAAAGACTAAAGAAAAAGGGGTACCCTTGTTCTAACCTCTCTACTGGAGGACCTAGTCAAAGCCCCGGAATGCCCTTGAAACCGCCACTTGGAGAGCTGATGCCACTTAGTGGACCCAGGCAAACGAAGCCCCTCGAAGCCGCGGAAAACCCTTCGCATCCAGTTGGAGAGAGCTTTCGCGGAAGACTCCAATGGGCCCAAGAACAGGAAGCCATCAGCACGAAAAACACCGCGCTCAAGGTAGCTTTGTGCATGCCAATTCATGGACCTAGGAAAGCGGCGCACAACGAAGAAATTGGAGGGCTGTTCAAAACGACGCCTGGGAAACCCTGCGTATTATTCGCTGGACACGGGTGCCTGGCATTGCACAACACGTGGGAAGTGCCCTGCGAAACACGTTTTTCGGCGGATGCCCTTGATTTGCATGCCTAGTATGGAAGGTTGCTGGTCCGCAATCTCATTTTGGATGTGGCCATGGGTCAAAATCCCATACCCCCAGTGAACATCCCAATCCCCACTAGAATAGACTAAAATGGGTGGTGCACCTACCCCAAAATGGTACCATTGGTTTTGACCCACAGCCATGTGTGTGTGTGTGTGTGGGTGGGTGGGTGCGTGCGTGCGTGCGTGCGTGCGTGCGTGCGTGCGTGCGCGCGCGCGTGCGTGCGCGCGTGCGTGCGTGCGCGCGCGCGTGTGTGTGTGTGTGTGTGTGCGTGTGTGTGTGTGTGTGTGTGTGTGTGTGTGTGTGTGTGTGTGTGTGTGTGTGTGTGTGTGTGTGTGTGTGTGTGTGTGTGTGTGTGTGTGTGTGTGTGTGTGTGTGTGTGTGTGTGTGTGTGTGTGTGTGTGTGTGTGTGTGTGTGTGTGTGTGTGTGTGTGTGTGTGTGTGTGTGTGTGTGTGTGTGTGTGTGTGTGTGTGTGTGTGTGTGTGTGTGTGTGTGTGTGTGTGTGTGTGTGTGTGTGTGTGTGTGTGTGTGTGTGTGTGTGTGTGTGTGTGTGTGTGTGTGTGTGTGTGTGTGTGTGTGTGTGTGTGTGTGTGTGTGTGTGTGTGTGTGTGTGTGTGTGTGTGTGTGTGTGTGTGTGTGTGTGTGTGTGTGTGTGTGTGTGTGTGTGTGTGTGTGTGTGTGTGTGTGTGTGTGTGTGTGTGTGTGTGTGTGTGTGTGTGTGTGTGTGTGTGCGCGCGTCTGGTTTTTGAGGCTCGGTACCCTGTTCAGCTTGGCTCAAAAGGAAACCAGTAGGCAGTAGTCCAAGTCCCTGTTGTTCTAGGGGTAGCTTCCCCATTCTGAACCCAGGGATCCTTCTTTCTAGAAAACCACCAAGAACCCTGCAAAAATGGCGGTTTTTGAAAAGAACGAGGGCTGACAAAAATTGGTTGGAATCAACCCCTAGAGTTGTGACACATGCGCACATGCTGCAACCATTTTGCCGTCTGCATGGATGCCGGTTTCATCTGATCAGGCCACCCCCACTGCTGGATCTGCGCAGCTCGGAAGCGACATGGGTGTGTCCCAAACACTCAATGGGCCCCTTGTGTGTTTTTTTTTCTTTTGAAGGGGATTCCCTTTGACAAAAACGACTCTGAGAAAAGGCATCGTTTTTGAAATGGGCTCCCTTTAATCAGAATCGACTATCGAACAATGTTCTCTTCTTGGGAGGTTTCTTGATAAACTGTCAAACATGCATCTTTGTTTGCACGGTCCTTTTCAAACAAGCTGTCACTACTGTAAAAAGGCGAAGGGTTCCGTTGAAAGTCAACTATCAACAAGCTGTGGAGGGATCCTCAAGTCATCTATCAAGAATGCTAGGTTTTTGTTGGGGGGTTCCCTTTCAACTCAACTGTAAAGGCGTCTTGTTTTAGATGGGGGGAGTCCTTTTTGACACTACGTATCAACGAAGTATCTTGTTTTGTGGTGCCCTTTGACGTTAGAAAGTGCATTTGTTGGAAGGGGGTTCTACCAACTCAGCTGGCCTGTTTTGCCCAAGAGCACGCAGCGGGATCTGCTAGCGCACCGGTACTGTTGGCACTGGTTCTGTCTCGCGTTCAGGACAGGCTCCGAAAACTACATTAAGTCACGGATGTTGACCGGCTTCAAAAGTTTTCCGAGCAACTCCAGGAAGAACATCCCACGCAATTCAGGGCACGAACCATCATTTCTTGTTCGTATCGCTCAGTAAGTCTAGGATGATACTTTTGAATCCTTTTAGCTATCAAAGGCCTGAAGTTGGGTAAGCCAGATTTGGGCTTTGGGGAGTCTGGGCTCTAGGACTCTAGGATGGCTAGTTGAGCAATTCCATTCCTTCAAGCTCCGTGTTCGACTCAGACATCTGAGCTGTTTGTGTGCAGGGACATGTCTAAATGTCCGTTGCATCCATTCGCTTACTGCTCATCGCAAGATGGCCTTGATGTCAACTGGTTAGCCCGGAAGAGCGGATGGTTCAACGAGCGCCTGGACCAGAATTTGTTCATAGGCTGGCAAAGTGAAATTGAGATTGCTCCAGTTGCACACTTTTTCGGAAGTCGGGTTCTGAGAAGAGGGCAGCACCCAAGACAACGTCGGCCAACTTGTGATAGTTCAAGCTATGGCATTGGAAGCACGTCTGGCATAGTGGGGCATGCAGATAGCTTGCGGGTTCACCCATAGTAACCCATTGGTGTGATCGGCGCGTTTGCCGGAAAGCTAGCCATTTGCGTCCTTGGTCTCAGCTGAAATGCCGTGTGAGCCACAAAATAAAACCTGGTAAGTGGCGGCTAGTACAGGACAGGCCCAGCAACATATTGGCAGCCCATTCAATGCCTTGCATGGTCTTGGGTGGACTCCGTTGGTAGCATTGTTGGTTGTGACTCGGTCGGGATGCTTCAACTGGTTGCACCAAGTTCCCTGATTGGATCATACATACACATGAGCAAGGATACAAACCCACTTTCATCACACCAGCTTGACAAATTTTGACAAGCTCATGTGGGGTGGGGGCGTAATCCCGTGAAGGTGTCCGGGTTTCAGGCTTGTGAGATTTCATGATTTGCCAAGACCCCTGCCATGGTGTGTCACTTCTCTCAACAGGAAGCCAAAGATTGACCAGAATGTTTGCTCGTCAAAGGAAACCAAACGCGGATCAAAGGAAACCAAACGCGGATGGGTATTTGGACCCAAACTCCAACACCCAGATCTCAGGATGTTCTTAAGAGCAGCTGGGACCTGCGGGAATCTACACATTGACAGACAGGACCCAAAGTCTTTACCCAGATGGTGGTTTCTGCATGTTTTCAAAACCCTGTTTGTCGTGTACTAGGAATTTCTTTATCGGGCTTGTGAGTTTTGGAAATTTGCTCAGGTCTCCAGATGCTAACATGGTTTTGATTGATTTCCCGAGACAAGAAAAGTAATGGGTGATCGTTCAACTTGTTGCAATTCTCCTAGGATGTCCTTAAGAACCATGTAGGACCCAAATAATTTGCACCAGGAAGGGAGAAATAAGAGCTCCTGACTCCTTAAGGCGAACCTTTCAAAGCTTTCCGGTGGGTTTCCTCATTTTTGTCGCCCCGTGGGGTCTCAGGCTGTTCTACTTCTACACCAATGAGCTCCACTTCAACCCCGAGTTCCTGGGCCGCTCACAGCTGGCGGGCTCTCTCGCCAGCAGGGGACCCGAAGAACGGTGGTTGGTGTGGGGCAGGTGTTCCAAAAAGTGGTTGTTGTTGGGGAATCATGTTTTTGTTTTTACATTTTTGTTTATTGTGGTTTAGCGGGAAATCCCCACTTATCTGCTAAAATTTAAAGGTGGCCTTTTTCCTTTTTCTGGGCAAGGGTTCCCCTTTAACAGGGCTCCTTAAAAGAATTTCATGTTGAACTATTTGACACATGTGGCTTTTTCAACACCAAAATAAAGAACTGGAAACCACCATTTACAAGTTGCAATGTTCAGGTGTATAATGCATCCGGATCCCTGGTTGAGCAGGTGTTCCAAAAAGTGTTTCAGTTTGCCCCTCTCAAGTGGTCACCGGACTACTAGTCACCGAGACGTTGACATTGCGCGTCAGCAGCCTATGCCTTTGGGGGGGTGTTCCAAACAAGAAGAAAATAATGGACGCATGAGGTCCTGTAGAAAACAGTCCCCTTACCGTATTGCCGCCTTTGGATTATTGTCCATGGGATTAGGGCAGACCCCATCAATACCAGCTGTTGAGTATGTCTCCAATGGATGCGTCCTTAAAGAGGAGGAAAGATGGCCTTGTCTAAAAGGTGCTCTTCATAAAAGGTCTTTCGACCTTTTTGGGCCCAGAAACCAGAAGATAACGTGAAGAAATGCTGGGTTCAACAGCAGATGTCCAGCAAGGTGTTCCCCGCCTTTTGTGGCCTCCCATGGCTGTCCTGCCTGGGACCTAGCGGGTTCTAGCAAGCGGGTTCCTCCAAAGGGCAATCATGTGCTTTTTTAATCCGAAGGGAAGCTGTTTTGTTGGAACCCATTCAACAGGTCACCCAGATTGCGCGAAAAACCGCGGATGCTCATTTGATGGTTGTCTGAAACTCCTTGCTCCCGGAAATGCCACCTTCACCAGGAAAAAAGTGCATGCAACATCCATCGCGGAGCTTTCGCCGGGCTACTTTCGCAACATTCAATACAGAAGTAGTACGTCGCAACTGTGCGGTACCACGTAGTACCCACGAAGTACACCTCCGCCCCAGCTCAAAAGCCGTGCAGCGCAGCTCACCACTGGCGGCGAGGTCTGTCGACTTTCGATCGAATGTGGCTGGGAAGTTGTGCTCAACTGGACCCGAAAACCCTTCAAAACATGGTGCAAACTCCAGCAAGCGGCAATCCTCAGACCGTGCTGTCCTCCGCCCAACTTTAGCATGTGTGCGTTCTGCTCGCACAGCCCGACACACATGCTTTATCAGTGCATACTTCCTGTTAGCAAGCCACATCAAACCACCCTTGCACACAGCTTCCGCGCAGCAAACCTAAGTTTCGCATCATCGCCAAGCTTTCGCGGAGGGCAACACTAAGACTAAGAGGCCTCCGTCATGTATCTCAACACAAAGATCTTTCGGAAGACTCCCTTTGGTTAAACCAAGTTGTGGTTGTTGTTCGCATCTGGTGGTTTGACTTGGTTGTCCTTGCACCCAAAGCCACCCAACGGTCACAAGTGCGGGTCTTGGTCTTACCGCTGAAAAGATGGTTCGTCTCAGGCTTCGCCGGCATCGTGCTCTACAACCGCGGGAGCCTCATGCCGCCATTTTGCCCCGCGCCAAAAGCAGCAGCATCGCGCCGAAAACCGGCTGCTGCTTTTGAGTTCCCTCCAGGGTTTTGGGAAGGGGCTGAGTAAGTTCGTGGGTTGCACCCTCCAAAACCCAACTTTAGTCATGGTTATCGAAAATGGGAACTACCAGTTAGTTCCCATTTTCGATAACCATGACTACAGTTGGGTTTTGGAGGGTGCAACCCTTTGGAACCAACCGCCAACTGGAGGCGTGGGTGTTCAGTCAAAAGCTTCGGACCAATGAAGAAGTACTAAGACTTTGCGCCGCTACGCGAGACTAAATTTAACTTTTTAGGTTTCCCAAAGCCCGTTCTACTTGCCTAATACCATAGGAAATCCTCGGGTTAACAAAAGGAAAGACGAAAGGAGGTTGTTTGAGCAATGCGAGTTGCAAGTTTCAACTCGAGTGTTCTTCCTCGTGGCATCCTCTCTTGAGTCAAGTCCTCCTGCGGAAAGGCTGCTATCTTCAAGGGAAACCAAGAGTTTGATGGTGGTCAAGAACGACCAGTAAGGGTTTTGGGAATGAACCCAGGGTCCAGGGATTCCCTTTGGAAAATCGCAAGTTGGATGGATCGATTGGGGGTGATTCCCTCATTTCCTACTGCGAACCAGCAAGCTGTGCAAGGTGTCACACGGTGTTTGCAAGAAAATCAAAGGGAAGGCGAGGCTTCAGCAGCGGAATCCCGGAAAGGTGTGCTTTTCTGACCCGTCCATTGGTGGCATTCCTTGTTCAAGTATGACAATAAGCAATTCACTGGGGTATTTTTCACAACTACTTTTCCAGTTTAGGGCAGACTCCCAAAATATGGCAACGGGTTCCTTTGAATTTGCCTTTAGACACATCAAAGAGTTCCCTTTTTCCAAAAGCGACCCCGCCCAGGCGTGTTCTCTACGGTGCCATTGAGGGATTACCTCTTTCGCAGCCCGGCAGCACGCAATGCACGGTTGTGTTGCAACGCGCATTTGCACGTGAGCATGCCTCAGAATAAAAAATCGGCCCCTACTTGAATGACCACCTCACGTCGTAAGTGGACAATATCCTCAGATATTAAGTCCCTGCATTAGTGAGTTTGTGTAGAGTAAATCGCATTAACTAACATGCATATGTTTCCATGGTCACCCAAAGTACAAGGGGTTGGATTCGTTTTGGCCTCCCTTCGAAGCAAGCCGATCTCGCTGTTGAGACACGCTCATATTAATATGGGTGTTTTGTTCCAGCTCTTGTCATCAGATGAGGTTGTCTGTGTGAAATCATGATGATGATGATGATGATGATGATGATGATGATGATGATGATGATGATGGTGGTGGTGGTGGTGGTGGTGGTGGTGATGATGCTGATGCTGATGCTGATGCTGATGCTGATGATCTTGGTCATGAGTGCTTTATATTTTTGAGCCGTTTGGATATCAGTTGCCGGTTGCCGCTTTGCTCGCCTGTCCCGACAGGTATTCAGAGTATCGCAGTTCTTCTTGGATTCCTTCCGCTGCTTCTGGTCACACGTCCAGAGCTCAGAGAGGCCCTGTGAGCCATCAATACCTGGGTCAGACAGTCCCAAGCAGAAATCGGATAAAAATTGGTTTGGCCTTCCTTTGAAGTCTTTACAACTTTACATGGTTTTGAGTCGACCGTTTTAATGCCCCGGTGTTTTTTTTGTTTTTCTTTTGTTTTTTTCAATCACGAAACTGGCCACAGCAGCGCAATACCGCACGCCTTGGATTCCGAGGCTCGAATCTGGCACTCGGCATTCCTGATCAAGCATTCGTGCTGGGCATCTTGGCTGCATCTCATGAGCTTGTTAAGAGTAAGGTGGCAGGAAATACATGGTTGGAATTCCATCTCTTGTGTGGGACCAGCCCAGTTGCTTAGCAAATCACGAGCTACTTCCAACCACAATTCCACGATCGCTTGAGAGAGCTCGTCAATGGACTCAGCCGTGTTTTTCTCGTATGAAGACTGCGTCGGCAAAGCCTGGCTTCCAGTCTATGATTTGGATGTCTCTTTTATATAGGGCATTGAAGGTCTTGGCGAACATCGAAGTGCAAAAGAATCCTCCCTTCCCAAGAGGTCGGTCTTCCAAAGTCTATACAAGTCCATGTTGGCGGGAAGGTACCAAGCAAAAGGAGTCAGCCTGGGAAGGCCCCGCAAACAGCGAAGTCAAATCGTCTATCGCCAGGGTGCATCCCATTTTCCAAGGCAGTGGAAACTGAGTGTCAGAGGCGAAGGATTAGGGAGCTGCGCGGTGAAAAGTTGAAAGCAGTGGCATGCATTGTTTTTCTCTCTCTTCGGATAAATCAGATATATTGATATTATATCCATAGATGTATTGTACATTTATGTGCATGTGGTTCCCCTCCGACAGTTGAAAAAAAAGGCAAGTGGATCTTCTCCCACGTCAAGTACGGTGACTTGAGGCGACGACGTGATTCAGACCGTGGCCGGAGCTGTGAACTCAGAGCCATGTTAGGAGCGAGTTCTCGCCTGGGTCCAGCAATTGGTGCCCTTCTCTCCCATTTCTTTTTGGGGGGAGATTCGGTTCCCCTACTAAAAGAGACTACAGAAAAAACAAGTGGGTACCCTTATTCTAACCTCTCTACCGGAGGACCTAGTCACAATACCCTCTTAAAGGGAATTTCCCTTTCAGCCACCGTTCAGAGGATGTTCCTTCAATGGGAGACTATGGTGGAACATCTGTATTGGGGCCTCTGGTGTTTTTTCTTTCCCAGGGACCAACTCTCCCTTGTGGCTGGAGTCTGTGGAGCAAACCTGTAGCTCATCAAGAGCTCTCGTCACTTGACGCCACGCAGATTGTATCCGCAAGTTTCAAACTGAGCGATCGCCCTGCTTTGCGCGACTCAGGAACTTGCGCATATGCCCATCTTAGTCATGGCCGCCCAGCTATGCCCACCTGGCATTGAGGTGCGGGTGACTTTGGGTGCGAACCCACATCTACCACGCAGCAAACTTGTCCAGATCTTCCAGATAGATTCCGAAGTTGACATTTCAAGCGAGCGCTGCCCAAACGGCAGTGAGTTGAAGGCCCACACTTTGGTGCCAATGCTTCCGAGAACTTTCTTGAACTGGTACTCATATGATTTCGCTTTCCGTCGGCACGCTTGGTTTGCGTTTGACTGAGAAAGGAAATATGTGGTGTATGGGGGCACCAACCAAAATGGGTTGGGTTTTCCTCTTGGTTTCCTGCGCCCCCAGAAAGAATAGCCTCAAGAACACAACTTGGGCCTAAAATTATTCCGCTACCCAGTGCTGCTGGTCCGGAGGCAACTCTCTTCGCGCGGCACCCTCAGCGTGTCGATGTTTCGGACTCGGCGAAGCGACTTGCCAATGTAATTTGAGATTCTCGTTTTGAGGACTGGGGTAGTTTTGTTGAGCTCCCTTGGTTTTTTTTGGCTCTTTGGATTGTTGCCACGGCTATTTTGGGACGGAATGTCACCTTTGACCACGGGAAGGGGTCGATTGTTGCTCTGGAAACGACCCCCCCGTCCTGTAATGGAAGCGAAGGGGTCACGCCCCCATCGCTGGGGGGGGGGGGGGTTCTGGGGAGCGTGGCCACGGCTTAGAAGCTAAGCGTAGATGGGAAACGGGCGGCTCCCAGCCTCATTTGAGTCCCAGGAACTTCGGAGCGGACCCTTCTAGACGGACCTCGAACGTTGCCTTCGGCCGTCAGAGGAATCTCCCCATGAACTAAGTGGAAAGGAAGCCGCCCCTCATTTGTACATTTTTTCCGGATGAATCCGAAGTTGACATTTGTCCAAAGGGAGATCTGAATTCTATCCAGCCTGCATGCATAGATATGCATAGAATCCCCCAGCGCGTTGAAGATCATTTTGGGATCTTCAGTGAGCCTTATTTGGTTGTCAAAAGAGATCCCAGAGATGAGCCAGCTGCCCTTGGCCTCATCCATCATCCATGCCCTGAGGCTGCTGATGTCCCTTCTGAATTTGGCCAGCTTTGTGTCGTCCAACCTGGGGGCCTTGATCACGCATTTCTTGGCGGTGAACGAGTCGGCCTGGACCTCGCGTGAGTTCCTGCAAGCACAGCCTTAGGGCAAGCCGACACTCGCAAATGAGGCACTTCATATGGCTGTGGCTCAAAACATGGTACCCATTGTTTGGCCCCTTACATGGAAACAAAGACCAAGACCTGCGTAGCCTACTGTTTTTGAGTTCATATCTTGGCTGCTATTGGGTTGGATCTTTAGACTTCAGGTTTTTGGTTGAAATCAAGTTGGGGTTGTTTTCCACTAAACCCCCAAAAGGTGGTCCACTTGTTGCAGGGGGGTCGTTGCAGCAACCAAGATATAGAGAACAGTTGGCCTTCCAGGCCGCCAATGTTTGTGCTTCCCTTTCAAGGGTTGTAAATCAAAGGAGTCGCCTCGGGGAGCGAGTCGGACGGCACACTCACGTGGGGAGCAGCGGACCTTTGTTCGGGCATGTGGCTGTGGTTGTCAAAAATCCCATTTTGGGGGGGGGGTTTTCGGTGCACCACCCATTTTAGAACCTATTTTAGTGGGGATTGGGATGTTCACTGGGGGTACGGGCTTGTGGCCCATGGCCATGTGTCAAAAATGGGGCAACCCCCAGATAGCTAGCCTCCGATCAAATTCCGAAAGGGTAGGTCGAAATTTTCCGCTCGAAAGGTGGTCTTGAAACATGACTTTTGGGTGGCCAATCTAAAGTGAGTCTCTTTTTAGAGTGATGTTTGAGAAATATAGGGAACCTTGTTCAGGAGGTTTTCTCAGTGAAACTGTTGCTTCCAAGTTGGGCAAGTGAACGGGCAATACTACCTGGTGTCCGTTTTGGGCCGCCATTTCAAATCGGTTTCTGGTGGAAACATGGGTCGTGGGTAGTAATCACAAGTGAGCCAGTAAGTCATTGGGGGGGGGGTTGTTCAGGATCAGGGCCCTGTTTGGGATCCTCCTTCAAAAAAGCGGCCTCTTCCGGTTGCGTGGCAACATGTCTTGACCGCCCAAGTGACTAAGTGAGTTGATCGCACCGAGGACTTCCAGAGTCTCCCCCTGCTGGTCTTGCTCTGCAACCTCAGCGGAGTTTTGCCTTTGGCACCTCCGCCCTGCGAATCGCGGAATCGTCGAGTCGTCGAACTGGTGATGAATTTGGAGCCAGGTTGGGCGATGCAGCCCCTCCTTTTTCAGCATAAGCCACTACTGTTTGAACGACCCACTGTTGTTTCTCTTCAAAGGGGACCGCTGCTTGTTTGAGCACATTTTGCTCAATCGGCCACGCCCGCCAGGTGCTTCTGCCCCTCATCGGCGGAGGAGTGGCGAGGGAAGCGCTCAAAAAAGAACGCCACAGGAAATTCCCATGGGCGTTGCCCAAACTAGGTCCCCCAGTAGTGCCCTTTTACCAACTTTTTTGCGGGAGGTGTCCCCTACTCAAGTAGGCTACAAAAAAGAACTCGTTCGAATGAGTTTTCCAGTTTAAGGTTCACTGAACATGGACCAGAATCAAAAACCACATCTTCGGCTGGGGACACAAGCTGAGGTGTAAGCACATGGCGGGTAGTTGACTTGATACATTTTCGGAGAACGTTGGCCAATTCTCGAACATCGAAGGTGAGCTGCCCTGTGAGCGCATTCGTCTCAGATGCATTGCCTGTAGACGTGGAGCCTCAGCGCTGGCGATTTTTAAGAGGGAAGCAGTTTCAAAGGGCTTGGTGGACATCAATTTCCCCCCCCCCCCCTTGCCTTGCAGGCTCTGCAAAGGTACGCCGGTGATGCAGGCGCGCTCGAGATGTCGATCGGAGCGCCCAAACATTGGCTGTTTGAGCAGGTCTTGGTCTGGTGGTGGCTATTGTAAGGCCTATATTATTCAACAGGCTGTGGGTTTTGGGCGCTGTAATTTATTAACATGGGGTTTGGTCAAAGTATCCAGCAGTCTATGGCCCATTGAGAGAATTGGGTGCTCACTAGATTTCCAGGACACTGATTGTCCAATGTCCTTTCATTTTTTTGCTCTTAGGGAGGCAGGTTTTTTGTTGGGCCACCCCAAAGATGAGTCGTTTCAATTTTATGTCTGTTCGTAACAGATCCGACAGAGCACCCTTAAACGCAACCCAAAGCAATCTTCTGGCAACTTTGGTGTTTCGGATTGCAGCCATCTTCAGACATGACCTGAGTTGAAATGTTGTTTCCAGGCCACTGAAAGCACGTTTGTGAGGACAACGTGTTAGAAGGGTACAATTCTGGATCGCATTCTCCCCTCCCTGATGACGTTTTGAGGTCTTGGCTGACGGTGCCATGCAGGTTCGAAGACCATCGCGGACTTCCGATCCGCGCGTAGGATTTTTGGAATGTCGGGTGCCAAAGATCTTTGGACCAGGGGAAGGCATGGAGAACAGCCCACCTTTGCACCCGGCTTGCACGATTCCAGGGACGATTGGCAGTTTTCCCCGTTCGTAGAATTCATGCCAACAAATGTGTCCAAATATCAGCTAAAGTTGCCTCTGGTAGTCTTTGTTCAATGCTTCACAAGAACGATAGAGTTGCATTTTTGTACCAGAGGCAGATAACGGAACATCGCGCAGGGTTCCAAAGCCAGAACAGCTGCTCTTTGCATCAAATCCTTCACAGCGACGCACTTAGCGACGCTTTTCGCACGTGGGCTTCTCTCCCGCGTTGAGGTCTGTTCGATCAGAGTTTCGTCGAAAAGGATCCCAAACCCAGATCCCCTCTGGCCATGGGAAACTCTGTTGCCCAGTGGTGCCCTTTTTTCTCCTTTTTTTGGGTAAGGGTTCCCCTTCAAACTCAACCAACAAATAAAAGGTGCCCTTTTTTCCCATGGCCACTGGGCATCTGAGTAGTTGCCCTGCACAACTGAAAAATGGGCCGCTACTGGGTGTGTCTGCAACGGATGGGGCGCAATGTGTCGACAGACCCGTGCCATTTTCGCGTCAGAGGGCTGCGCAGGGCCAATTCTATGCAAGGCGCAGCATGTCTCAAAAAGGACGCGGTCCCTGCATGGAACCCTCGGCTGTGGGGTTTGAGCTTGCAAGCCCACGACAAGAGGGGCACGAAAAGCTCTTTTTCGGCAACGATGTAATTTTGCTTGTTTGCTGCCTCAAGCAAAGCTCGTTCTATTTGCACGGAGCTTTTGTAGGTGCTAAATGACCCACAATTTGTCCAGGAGGTCAGAAGGGGTGGGTATGTCTTCTCAATTTGTTGGACAAAGCCGCTATTCAGAGCCCAGCAGGCCTATGTTATGAGAGGTTTTGCTGCGAGGACAATGCTCCAAGCAGTTCTCATAGTCCGACACAGGCTGTTCATTTCCCTTAAACTCACATTTGATCTTGGTGATGTTGGTCATCTTCAGATCCTGGATCAGTTTGAGAAACATGTTTGTAAGACTTCTGGCTCTGTGTCAGCCCCCAATGGAGATCCCCAAACCTCCTCCAGTAGAGGGGCCTTTCTGATGCTTAAGGAAGAAGCTTAAACGACTGGCTCCCGCAGAAAGCTTATAAGGCAGCACATACCTCTTGTGGTGCAAACCCTCCATACCCGCAGAATGGCTCAAATGCCCAGAACGTGTTCCTGCCAAACCCGAGAAAAAGGCCTGCAATGGACCAAGTGGCTGGAGCAGTGGCATCCGATCAAGCTGTACGCTGCTGGGCTGAATGGTTGGAACAGGCTCAAACATGGGTGGTGAACATGAATCTCCATTGCAAATGATTCCCACCAAAAGACAAGATGAAAAATATCCCAACGGCAAGTGATACGGCTTATCGGAGTATTTGTTGTGTTTCATCCATCCCGGAGGAATTTGTCCATCCACAGCATGGCGCAGAATGCATTTCCTGATTCACCCTTTCAGAGAATCTGACTTTGGACCTTTGGGTTTGCCATGAGTCAACCTTTTGGTTCACCCGCATCAGAAAGGATCCTCCATTGAAGGAGTTTGGATCTCCAATGGCCCTTTTTGAGGCCCCAACATTCTCAGATAAGGTCCCAAAAGGTGAAAGTTCTATTCTCAGGACAAGCCGAGTGAGATTGGGGACCCTGAAGGAGTTGTTTGCATGCAACATAGAGCCACTGTCAATTGGGGTTGTCTTTGATGTTTGATGGAGGGCACCTCCACAAAAAACAAAGGGGGAGGGTGTAAAGCGGGAGCGAGGACTCGACTCGCAACCAAGGTTACAAGGAGACAGTGCTCAGCCCTGAGTTTCCGGGTCCGGGTGTGCGTCAATCAGTCTGCTTGGATGTTCAACTCACGTACAACCTACTTTGTAAGTGGGTTGAACATCCAATTGAGGACCTCTTGGTCATGTTTTAAACAACATATAGGGTGAAGCTGTCATTTTTTGGAGCAGATGATTCTTGCATTTCACAATGGCAACCAGTTTGGTTGGAAGTTCTCATAGCGCGCAGAAGACTGACTGTTGTTCAAAGACTCGACATACTATGACAAGAGCTTTGGCAAAAAGAGCCAAAGGCCACTTGTTTGTCTATTTGATGGGCCAAAAAGCTGGTTCTAGGCTGTCCGTCGCATTGAAAGTGAGTTGCCCGTATCTTTGTCAGGTCTCCATATTTCCCTGTTCGGCGGTTTCAAACATTGCCTGGTTGGCCCATTTAAGGTTCGTGTCCCTTGGGCGGGGCTAATGTTTTATTGGGAACCCGGTTTTTTTGGCCCCCCCCCCCCACCGCCCTGCCCCCCCCCCCCCCCGGCCCCGCGCCGAGGAAAGAGTACATGGGGCTGATGATGCTGCCATCATGTGACACCAAAGCCATGATGAATCCCAAGCCGCCGGATTTCAAGGCGCGGAGGCGTCACCCAAACGAGGGGATCCTGTGTTTGTTTCTTGACTGCTATTGGGGTGGATCTTTAGACTTTAACTTTTTGGGAAATAAAGGTGTGTTCCACTAAACCCCAAAAAGTTAAGCTTTTTGCCCGGGGGTCAACAGCAACCAAGTTTTTTGTGTGTTTTGTTCGACCGGCCTGGTCCGGGTTGGCCAAACCACAAGGTCACAAGGCAACTTGGAGGTCAACAAGTTGGCTTAGGGTGAGAGAAACCAAACCTATTCTCACGCCAGGAGTTCTTTGTGCGGTGGAATATCATTTATGCCGCCGCGGCCTTACTTTCACATCTCACCCGAAGGAGAACGGTGGGAGCACCCGCTCCTTTGTGTTTTTTCTGCTTGCCAACATGAACCCAGGTGCAACAGTGTGCTAATTACATCTTGTGCCCCAGTTTTGCCCAGAACTGATTTTCTGACCTTTAGGTGCTCCTTTTTGTCCACCCTCCCTCCAACAATCATGGAAGCTGACAGGAAAATGTGGGAACGCTACTGTCCTTCTGGGGAACCTCTGTGTCCACTTCCATGATTGTTAGAAAGAGAGTTGCTTAAGTCAGGGCCCAGAAGCATTTCATGGTGCGGGCACAGATCCGGACGCAGTTAGGATCTTGGGCTCGTGATTTCGGTGGCGCAGATCATCCTTTGTTTCGCCTCTCAGCTGCGCTTGGCTATGACCATGGCAAGGGTCTGTATGGGAGTTTCTCAAAATGGCGGCCCCCTGTGACCACAAATTTCGGGAACCGATTCATATCTGAGAAACACGCCTATGCTTCGCTTCTCACGTCCTGGCTCCACTTTGTCCTTGCGTCTGCGTACCTGTACCTGTTTGGGGCCACTGCGAGACCTGGACGCTTAGTGCCAAGTTGGGAGTGAGGAAATAGGCAGCCCTGCACTGCATCTGAAGGAACCTCAGGGACCGCTTGGTCGCTGATCGACGTGAGCACGAGAGCGACACTATGCCGCGTCGCTCTCGTGCTCACGTCGCCCCACAAGGGTCAAGGGTTAATCAAGGCCAAACCGGGGGGGGGGGGGTTGTGGGGTCCCTTGTCACCTGCAGCTCGCGTTTTGGAGCCTAAGGTGACGTTCTACTTGTTCAGCCTCATCAGACAGGTCTGCACTGGAAAGCTCAGGGTGCAATGGATTCCTCAGCCTTGCCAAGGTGTATAGTGCGACCGACCCATTTCCAACGGGCCATTTGAGAATCAGCCCGGTTCTGCCCCTTTCTGGCGGCTTCACTCAAAATGACCGCAGAATGGGTCTCCCTTCCTAACCGGTCAGTGACAAGTCATAAGGCATCGCCCTTTTGCAGGTCTTCGTCCTCCTCTGTCTGATTGTGCCCACGCACATGGCCTGGTATGCCCTCATAAAGAGGCAGGTCTGTGTTCAGCGAGCTGCAGAAATCGAAGTGATACCCAATTCAGGGTATGTAGTCCAGTGAGTTCTCCCTGCGGCAAGTGGCGTGGGGTCAGAACTTATACTAGCATCAGAAATCTGGCGCAAGCCGAGCCTTTGTGCAATCTCTGTGCTGAGTCAACAGCTTGACCTACATGGATGCCCTTACATGTTGCAAGTAGACCAACCAACCAACCAACCAACCAACCAACCAACCAACCAACCAACCAACCAACCAACCAACCAATCAACCAACCAACCAACCAACCATACTCAACCACAACACCATGATACATCACAGTAAATTCAAGGGTGTCCTTCCTGCAGTTTTCTGGGGCATCCACCGTATCTTCGGGTCTTGGCTCGTGCCAGGGGCGGCTGTATGGGGAAGGCCGGCTACATCGGCTTCGGCGCCTTTTACGCCGCTCGGATGCGAACTGATCGCGATCTTAGTTGTCCAGTGCCACCGATTCTTCTTCCAACTCTTTTTTGGGGGGCTACCCCACTAAAAAAACGGTCTTCCCCAAAAAGGAGAACTTCCCCTTTTTTTTCCAGGGTCGCTGAACAACTGAGATACTGATCGCGATCTGAACCCTGCGAGGCTTGCGGTTGGAGTGGATGCGCGATGCGTCGAGCAATTTCAAGGGAGGGATACCATAGACATGCCCCATAAATGGCGGGCCTTCCGTCCCTTTTGAGACAACTTGATCAGAAGAAAATCCGCCCTGTCCCCAACAGCAACCCCCGGGCGGTTCCGGAAGCTTTCGAAAGCTTCCAGCCTAGATCCAGTGACTCCATAAAACTCCTGGGGGTTCTTTCGGAACCTTCGGGAGTCCTGGAACCTCCGGTGGAACCTTGCGGGGAAGCCCTACGGACCCTACGGAGTCTTCAGTCTTCCGGAACCTGAGCCTGGAGCTGCTCTAAAAAAGCTCCGGAGCTATCGACCCCACAGCTTTCAGCGACAAAGAGCGTCTAGGATTCCTCTTGTCGCAGATGTTCATCTAGGTCCCCCCATGTCTTTTTTGGGGGAGGGTTTCCCCTACTAAAATAGACTACAGAAAAAAGAGGTACCCTTATTCTAACCTCTCTACTGGAGGACCTAGTCATTGCTGGGTCACGTTGCCCTGTGCTGGCACACATCGCTGACTAAGTTGATCTACATGTGGTCGAGGATAGCGGCGGTGTGGGGATATGTGGGGAGCCTCAGATTCAGCTGGAGCCTGGAGTCTCCGCCTCCAGTGGTTGGGAACAGCCAAAAGGGGTGTATCCTCCAAAAAAGATACACCCATGTGGCTGTGGGTCAAAACCAATGGTACCATTTTGGGGTATGTGCACCACCCCCATCTTGGTCTATTTTAGTGGGGATTGGGATGTTCACTGGGGGTACGGGATATTTTGAGGTGATTGGGTCTTAGAGAGGAGCATCGCCGGAAAACTGCGCAGTTGGCCAAGGGTTCTCGAGAAGCCAGCGCATGGCGGCAAAATGTCCTATCAGACCTTGTCATAGAATCATACTGTGGATGGACGAAATCCATTCGCATCACTTGGAAAACCATGGGAATCCATTATTTATTGGTATTTACAGGAGAATCATCATTCCAGGGTTTCTTAGCTGGTGCAGGATTTCGTCCATCCACAGTAGGTTGTGTTCCTTGGGAAGCAAGAAGAGTTTGTTGTTAGCAAACATGGGAATGGTTACTCACTGACCCAATGTGGTCAGAAGAATCGGCTTCAGACCATAGGCGTCCTTGAACAAATTGGTTGATCATGGAGTCCAGAAGTTGTCCCCGGGCTCGAGATGTGGGAAGATCAATGGCCGCTTGCAGGATTCCTGTCGGTATGGGAGCACCACCTGCATGATCCCCTGATCTTAACTGCTCACGCAGTTCTCCCAAGAGGGATTCGCTAGCAGCTGCCTTGTTGCATTGACGAAAACAGCTTGAACCGGTAAAGAAGTTGACCATACGCAATGTTGCCACACATACCTGGAGTCTCCATGACCCTTAAAAAATGGTTGGTCATGACACAAAAGAATAATGGGGTCATGGGGTGATGGCCCCATTTTTCAAGGGTCATGGAGAGTCTAGGTAGCATGACCCATCGACGCCATTTCAAGGGGAACTGCTGTTCTTGCAGAATCCACGGCATCCGAGTTGATCGCCTTTCTTCTGGAGCTAATACTGGCTGCCCGCGCCCCAGTTCGCCCTCAGACCAAGAGGTGGTGTTTGTGTTTCTGCTCTTCCCTGTTTGTTTGTTTTTCCGCACCCGACAGGAAGGGGTTGTTAGATTTTATGTTGGAATCCGCGTTTGCGATGCTTCTACACCACGCCCCCACCCAGTATCCCGCCAGAGCAGCTGGCCAGTGGATCCCGCCGAGTATCCCGCCAGAGCGGCTTGCCAGCCGCCGAGTATCCCGCTGAGTATCCCGGAGTAGCTCGCCAGTGGATCCCGCCGAATATCCCGCCAGAGTAGCTCGTCAGTGGATCCCGCCGAGTATCCCACCAGAGCAGCTGGCCAGTGGATCCCGCCCAGCGCCCCGCCAGAGCCGCTCGCCATGGATCCCGCCGAGTACCCCGCCAGAGCGGCTCGCCAGTGGATCCCGCCCAGTACCCCACCAGAGCAGCCCGCCGCTGGATCCCGCCAAGTATGCCGCTGAGTTGCTCGCCAGTGGATCCCGCCGAATATCCCGCCAGAGTAGCTCGTCAGTGGATCCCGCCAAGTACCCCACCAGAGCAGCCAGAGGATCCCGCCGAGTATCCCGCTGAGTATTTCAGAGTAACTCACCAATAAATCGCGCCAAGTATCCTGCTGAGTATCCCTTGCCGGTGGATCTTGCCAAGTATCTGGCCAGTATCGAGCCGGAGCGGCTCGCCAGCATTCGCCAGTGGATCCCGCCAGTATCCCGCCAGAGCAGCTCGCCAGTCTGGTTTTGCTTAATGCCCCGCCCGGCGCACAGTTGGGTTTACATTTCATGTTGGTGCCTTCGTGTTTTGAGTGTACCCTGAGGCTCGGAAAGGGTGATGCTTTTGTGTTGCTTTGCGCTGTGAATAAGCAACTTTGTTTAATCCCCCGTCGGGTTTCTGTTTGGAAGGGGCTTGGCTTTTGTGAACGGAACCGATGTTTGAGTTCTCAAGATCGGATCGCAGACAAGTGGAGTTTGACACAGAGACAGGTGGATAAGGCTCTCAATGCAAAGCTTGTTGAGCAGTCATAGGCCCCAAGCCACTCGAAAACCATGCTTGAATTCACACAACCGTGTTCACAGCCGTAAGCTCGTGAGTGTGGAGGGTGGGATTGCTCGAAGCGAAGTATTTTTTTTGCCGGGGGGGGGGGGGGGCGGGTGCAGGGGTAAAGCGACTTCTATCCAGCGCGGCAAAGCAAACTTCTAAACTTTAGAATGCTAAAGCCCGCGTAAAATGGTTGAAGCTGCGTGTTCTCAGCCTTGAAGCCAGGTCAAAAGGAAAGGCTTGTCCACTGAGTCACATGGGGATTCTTGTGTGAGGGCCTATTTGAGTCAACCGGTCCACCACGCACCCTCTTTGAACCAGCTTGGTTGCAGTCTCCATGACCCCCAATAATACCTGCAATGTTGGGGTAGTGTGCTCACGTGGTCACACAATTGCAAGTTGTACTGTTCTGCTCTTTGCGAAATCACTTCCAAAATGGTGCTTGGTTGGACACGCTCCTAAATGACACATTGAAATTATGGGGCCAGGAGCGGTTGAGGTGGCCGGGGGCAAGCCGTGTTCTCTTGCCCCAAGGGATCCATGAGTTGCCTGTTGACCCCTGTAAGGGCGTTTTGACTATGGTGCAATGTTGAGGCGTGCGCAAATGGAGGGTGTCCCTGCGTTTTGCCAACGCTTCGGGTTATTCATCTGGCACCCCTTCTTGGAAAAACATATCATACCTGCAAATCGAATCCTACACTTTTTGTACACTTGTTGGGGTTTTGAGGAGTTGTCCAATGCACAAACAACAACGCACGAACAATTCAATCAGCGATCAAGTTATTTCAGGTCATGTTTTCCGTGAACGCTGAACTCAGGTCTCCCCAGTGGTGCCGCGTTTCCCCCCCTTTTGCCGCATTGATTTCGCTTTCAAATCGACCAAGCAGGTTTGCCACCTCATGTTCAATGTATTCGCCTTTTCAGCCTGCTCTGACCTCCATTTTTCCCAAGACTTGCTGGAAATCCACCGCTTTGCCCGACCGGGCCAACCCGCTGGCGCGAGGTGCCGGGGCTGGCGCTCTTCTATGCGTGTCTGGGCCTGGCGGGCTTCGTGGGCGGGGACGCCTCCGCACGAGCCCTGAACACGCCGAATGCGGAGGCGCGATCGTTTTTTTTGGGGGGGCACGGGGCGGTGAGGGCGTTGGCCCTGAATTTGGGCGCTTGGATGTGCGCCTAAGTAAGACAATTGGTAGACAATGTCTAGTAGTCCACCCCTCCGATCAGCACTAGATTCAGGGATTCGGGCTCGGGGTTCAGAATTCTGGAGCGTGCCCAAAATGTCCGTGGCTTTGGGCACCTTGTTTTTTGACCGGTGTTGGCTCCTGACTCATTCTAGTTTCAGACCAGTTTCTCGGAGACAACAAACCATGGCGCGCAATAATTTCCCCATGCTGTTTACGGGGAGCGAATCTGTGGCTCGTTTTGGCAATGACCCCCCGTGATTGAAGTGTCCAAAGCAGACTCCTAGCGCCTGCTGCTCGGCGAGGCCACCACTTATCTGCATATGGCGAGCTCACTGATTCGGGGGTAAAGCGAGCTTACTCCTTATTCAGGTTTTGGAATTGTTGCAAGATTTGACTTAGGCTTCATTGTTGATACCGGCACGGCGTGCCAACCGGAAACCGTTCATTTGGCTTGCAACCATGAGCTGCACATGGGTTGCCCAAGCTATAACGAGCTCACGTAGGGGAAAAGCGAGCGCGAGCGCATCCATGATGAAGGCCCTTTACAAGGGATTCCCACACCTCCAATTGGCGGTGATTCGCGAAGTATTGCGTAAGCCAACCGTAAAGAATGTTGCTCTTGGCGGGCTTTTGCTAAGATGCAGTTTCCCGTTTCGAATACCCTGACAACAGGATTAGATTTTGTTGGGACTTCGAAGTAGGTTCAGCCCAGGTTAGCAAGCTCGGTATCCAAAACAGGGGATCCCCAAAATGGCCCGGTTCTCCGTTTTTGCCGACCTGAAAGGGTACAAACCCAAGACACAAACTCCTTGGCCCTCAAACCCACCCGAATCGCAGACCTATTTTCGTCAGGCCCCGCAGGTCAACGCTCAGGCAGGGGCCGACAGTCTGTGACGAATGCAGTAGACGGGCTTTTGGGCCATTCGCCTTTGCATCTGCCTGGGCAAGTTTTGGGGCAACGCCCCACAACCAATCCCAAACCAGCCCAAAACTTGCATAACCACACCCTGAAGCAACCCGAAAGCCACGGCTAAACCAGCTGCACACCTAGCAGAGATCAGCCCCAACCAAGCCAAAACCGACCCAAAGTCACCTTAAACCCTCCCAGCCCTTTGCCGAGCCTACATGAACCCCAAACAAACCCAAGGCCCTCCCTCATTCAGACCTCAGAGCCTAACACTCACCCCAAACCAGCCCCGAGCAACCCTGAATTGCCACGAAATCAAAGCCAATAAGTCCGAGTGAGGCCATAAATGCCGGCGATGCGGCCGGCTAGCCCGAGCAACTGTCAACTATCGTCAAGTCATGCCCAATACACAGCCCTGACAAGAAACGGAAATGCTGGGGATGCCGGGGATGCGGCCACCAACCCCCAGCCAACCTCTTTGGAGCGAGGCCTTGTGCCGAGCCGGGGCTAGTAAAAAGCCGGGGCTAGCAAAAAAAAACCCCAAAAAAAAAACCTCAACCAGAGGCGAATTGGGTCCAATACAAACCTCAGAGAGGGACTGGATTTCTTACAATGATACACCCCAAAATGAGGGTACTCAGTTCCACGGTGAAGACGTATATCCTACACAATATGAGGCTCACCAGGACTTTAAAGTCATACCTCAGCTGGGCTGCAAAAACGAAAGAGGTTTTGAGGGATCCAGATACCCAAACAGAAGAGCACGGTACTTATGATCATGTTCAATGTACCTGGTTGCCGGCAGGTTGTGGCCAAACTCCTCTTGTTAGTTGATCTCAATTCAGCTGGTAAGTTTGGCATGTAGTGTCACAAGAAGCACGCTTGGAGACATAGCGCAGACATGTGAGCCAGAATGTCACAATCATTCAACATTACAGTTCCAGCTCCTGGGACAGCTGCCTACATGTGGCATGCTTCGGCTGATGTTTGTGCTTCAGGTGTCACGAGTGCTTTATTTGTGTATGCTGCAGTTTTGACACAGAATTCTAATGCATTTAATTAGAAGCCCCACCCCAGCCACTGTGTCTCCTCGGGCTTCGGCACATCTCGATAGTTTCGCCGGTCGAAAAGCATTGCTATGGGCTTACCAATTGCCCACTGGTCCGTTGAAATTTCCCCGGTTCCCCTTTTCAACCAGGCAAAAGTGGGAAAGTTTGGCCAAAGAAAGCTTCAAAGATGCTAAAATTGGACTAGTCGGCCTTGCCTGATATTGCCCTTCAAGAAAGCTTGGACCATTTGCAGCACAACCTTTTCCGCAAGACCAAAAGGAAACCACCATTTGTGGTGGGTCATGTTTAGGTGAGGGGGCCAATATACACCGCGAGACGAGCAGAAAGTCCATGAATTTGGCCTCACCACAATTGTTGCTTTGTACTGTTTCATGGAGGTGCATATTTTGGCTTTAGGGCCACTTACTGTGATACTACACCAATTATGTTCATGCGACAAAATGGGAAAGCGAAACCACAAGGGGGCGGGCAAATTGTCAGTTTGCAACCACCCCCCGCCCCAATTTCACACCCTCCCTGAAAGTGGGCCGGTTTTCTCGTGTGTTTGGCCTAGGCGTGAGGTATCAACAACGTCGGCGAGGCCGGCGGGAGTGTTCGGCCGGACCCGGGAGTTGGTTTTTTGAAGGGTGCTGTTAGGGTGGGTTTGAGAGGAAACCAACATTCACAGAGCTGAACATGGATCACAGCCAATGGGAGTCCAGGATGAACAATGTGAACTGTCGAAAAAATGTGGAGGTGGTCTTGAGAGGAAACCAACACAGACGGCTGAACATGGATCGCAGCCAATGGGAGTCCAGGATGAACAATGTTAACTTCGGGAAAAAATGGCGCAATCAAGGGTTGACATTCACTCCTGGTCGAAAAAACGGAACTCCTTCACTTGGCATTTGCGCTGGTTGATCCACCAGGTTGGGTTGGTTTATCCAGGGTCAATACTATCGTCATGCCAAGACAGTATGCAGTTGACCGGCTTGCACAGTTGGGTGGGCCCAATGCCTACCAGGTCTGCCTTTCTTTGGGGTCTGATTGAGGCCGCCTCTCTTGCAGGTCTTTGCCTCGAGGTGTCGTGGACAGCGCCTTTGATCTGAGGACGTGTCACAAAATGAATCAGTCAGGCCTTGGCATGAGTGATGCTTGAATTGGCGTTCTACCAATGAGTTCAACCGTGAATCATGCATGCCGGCAAGACCCGACAATGTTCCCAGAGATTGGTTTACAGACTAATCGATGACCTTGAAAGTGCAGAACGCAGCAGGGTGTGCAAATTAGATGGTAAATATATTATATATACACATATAGTTGATAGAAAATGCATACAAAGAAATGTGTGCACATGTGCTTTTGTGATATGTTGTAAAATATAATGCTGGTAAATATGGCAATATTATATAATAATATTTGTTTACCCAAATTCAATATTTTATTTAACAATAACCGAATTTATCATTTGTTGTAACACATTCCTTACTATATATATATATATAAATCATATATATATATATATTATATTAAATCTCCTTATTTAATTATATAATGGTATATTGGATTTTTGGAAATTATGGTATTACAGAAACACAAATAATAAGGTAATATATATATATATATAAATTGAATATAACTATATATAGATATTCTTTTATAAATTTATATGGATTATTGGAATTATATTTTTGTTGATTATAGAGCCGTTGTAACCGATTTCGGCTTACTTGTCGTGTTTGTGGCGAATGATTATTAAGGTTGTTTTGTTGTGTTGTTTTGCCTTTTTGCGGCATAAGTTCTTGCCGCTTAGCGCGGTCCGGAAAACGAAATTTCCGGGGGGAGGGATAGATGTTTGTTTAGAATTCTCGTGGTACAAATTGACTAAAATGTCTTAATGGATTTCATAAATTCGATTTTTAGATTGCTGGACATTACATCCCATAAAGTTCTTTAGATATTTTTAAAAAAAATGTTTCTTTCTGTTTCCTTTCTTTTTTTATTTCTCTCTTTCCCATTTTCTTTTTTCTTTTTCCTTCGTTCCCTCTTTCTTTTTTCTTCTGTTATTTTGGCTTTCTAAGTCTCTATATGTTTATATCTTTATTTTTCTTTTTTCTTTTTTGGTTTTTCCTTTTTTGTGTTTTTTCTGTTTTTTCTATGTTTTTCTTGTTTTTGTCTTCTTGTGTTTCGTTTTGTTTATTCTTCTTCTTTTTCTTTTTTTTCTTTT
>CAUJNA010003646.1:256264-308764 GCA_963377175.1 Effrenium voratum | reverse complement strand
AGCAAAATTTCGGGCCGTGCGAAGAGACGGGAATTTATGAAACATAACCACTCGCTATAAGCATTACGATTTGGCCGGAATACCGTTATAATAGCTTACCGATACACGAGAAATACGACCTCGAGGCCTTACCGGTTTATAAAAGAATAATAATATAATAAAAATATAATAATAGTTAATATTTATATTAAATATATAGTTTAATCATTCATATAATTTTATGAAACAGCCTCCGGCTCAATTTACCGACATGTTTTTTTCTTTTTTTCTCTTTTTTCTTCTCTGCTTTGTTTTGCTCGTGCATTGTGTTATTTTCTTTCTCTCTATTCCCTATTCTCTTTAGTATGATGTTCGTTTTTTAATAAAGGATATTTTAAATCGAATTGTTTTACTCGTTCATTTTCTCGTTTTTTTTCCTTTTGTGTTTCGTATTTCTCTGTTTTTTTGTATTTTTTTTGGTTATTCTTTTGTTTTTTCGTGGTTTTTTTTTGATTTTGGATTTATGTTTGATTTTGTTTTATTTGTTTCCTTTTTATTTTTGTTTCTTTCTCTTTTTTTTTCTCTTTCTTTATTTGATTCTCTATATTTGATTTTTGTTTTTCTCTCTCTATTTGTTTTCTTTTTTTCTCTTTTCTATTCTTTTCCTATTTCTCTCTCTTTTTCTTTTTGTATTGTAATGTCATGTCCCCCTTTGAATTAATTTTATGTCCGGATATTTCTTTTGCATGATCTTAAATTATTTTTGTTTTTATTGATGGTTTAATCTTTATATTGTTTGCATATTTTCTATAATATGTTGGATTTATTGTTTTTTAAATTGTTTAATTTCTCGCTTTATATTCTTAATATTTTCTTGGTATATCCGTTTTATTTACCATATATTTTTATTTTTGTTGTTTTCTTTTTGGTTCTTCTATATTTTGTTTTTCTTTTGCCCCCCCCTCCTATATTTCCGTTTTTTAATTCTTTTTTTCTCTTTTATATCCTATTTCTTTTTAATTATGTCGATTTTTTATTTCTTTTCCTTATTTCTTTGTATTTCTTTGTATTTCCTTTTTGCTCCCCAATATTTCTCATAGATAAACACGGTTTTTTCTAGCGGTTTCGCAATTAGGACGTCCAAAAATATAGAATGTTACTAGATTTTCTATAAAAGGAGGTAAGAGCCTTAACTTAGCAAAGAGCCGGTAAGGGGAATCGAGCTTGGAGGAAAAAAACAAATAAAACATATGTATTAGAATGTTATTAAATTGCCATGCGGTCTTTAGGGTCCCCCCTTGCGCATTGGGGGAGGGATTTAGGGGGGGGGATTATTTTCTTTTAAGTGGCCGATATGCCGAACAATATCGGCGAATATATTAATATAATTGGAATATAAACATAATAATTCGATAAACACATATTTATATAAATTATATTATATTTATATATAATTATTATATAGTTAAAGAAATTATTAAGAAATAAAATTATTTAAAATAAACATATTTAATATTCAAATTTAAATAGTTTAATATATATTTATTATTAACAATATCTGATTTTAAATTATTAAAATAATATACATTCTATTTGTTTTAAAAAAAAACAAATATTATTATTTTAGATAAATATATATAATATTATATTTTATATAAAGGTATTTTTCTTATTGTAAAATATTTTATAAATTAAATAGTATTGTAAAATAGTATTATTATTAACAAAATAATTTAGCCAAATTTTAAATATATATAAGAAAGATTATTAAAAATTATTCTCAAAATAACAAGATATAGATTTATATTAAATATTATTATAAAAAATTATAATATATTAAAATTTAAATATATTATAATTATAATTATTATTTAATAATATTTATCAAATAATATAAACAATATTTTTATATATGGTTTTTTTCAATTTCTATTTTTAAAATATTCCCAATTTTATATTCATATAAAAAAATTATTCTAAAATTAAAAAACCAAATATAAATAAATTTAAAAATATATATCAATTTATCAAAATTTCGATAATATAATATATTCCTTCCCTTCATCATTTCCGCCTAAAACCAATATTATTCCCTTTTTCCAATCCAATTCAATATCAATCAAATCGATTAAAATCAATCAAATTCCTCAAAATTTCCTCAAAATTATAATCCTCCAAAATCCAATCAAATATCCCTTTTAAAAAAAATATAAATTACTTCGCTTCGAGCAATCCCCACCCTCCACACTCACGAGCTTACGACCGTGAACACGGTTGTGTGAATTCAAGCATGGTTTTCGAGTGGCTTGGGGCCTATGACTGTCAACAAGACTCAACAATCTTCCTTATCCCCCTGTCTGTGTGTCAAACTCCACTTGTCTGCGAGCCGATCTTGAGAATTCAAACATCGGTTCCGTTAACAAAAGCCAAGCCCCTTCCAAAAAGAAACCCGACGGGGGATTAAACGAAGTTGCTTATTCACAGGCCAAAGCAACACAACAGCATCACCCTCTCCGAGCCTCAGGGTACACTCAAAACACAAAGGCACCAACGTGAAATGTAAACCCAACTGTGTGCCGGGCTTGGCGTTAAGCAAAACCAGACTGGCGAGCTGCTCTGGCGGGGTACTGGCGGGATCCACCGGCGAGCTAGTCTAGGATACTCAGCAGACTCGGCGGGATTCACTGGCGGGCTGTGGTGGGATACTTAGCGGAATCCACTGCCAAGCCGCTCTGGTGGGATGCTTGGCGGGATCCACTGGCGAGCCGCTCTAGGGGGATATTGGGTAGATTCCGCTAGCGAGCAGCTCTAGCGGGATACTAGGATCCACTGGCCAGCTGCTCTGGCGGGATATTCGGCAAGATCCGCTCTAACGAAATACTCGGTAGGATCCACTAACGAGCCGCTTTAACGGGATATTCGGCGGCATCCCCTAACGAGCCGCTCTAACGAAATACTCGGCGGGATCCACTAGCAATAGGACGGGATCCACTAGCGAGCAACTCTAGCGGAATACTCGGCGGAATCCACTAACGAGCTGCTCTAGCGGGATACTCGGCGGGACCCACTAACGAGCTGCTCTAACGGGATACTAGAGGGGGGGGGGGGTATAAAAAGCATCGCAAACGGGGATTCCAACATAAAATCTATCAACCCCTTCCTATCGGCTAAGGAAATATACATTTCCCAATACAAATCAAATATACAATTTCAATCAAATTCCCTCAAAATCAATCAATCAAATTTCCCAACAATATTCCCCCAAAAATCAAACGCCCCCCCCCCCCAAAAAAAATATATAAAATAATCATAACCATACCATTACAAAAACAATCTACATTTTTAATACCATAATACAATATGTAAATATATAAAATTATATTCAATCCCAATTTTCAAAATACGAATAAAATATATATTTGTTTATCCGTTCCATTCTATTTTCAATATGTATATATATATATATTATTAAATATAATTCGATATTAATGTTCAATTAAATTCATATGTTTAAGGATATCGGTCAATTTGGTACTGAAAAAGAAGTTATGGTTAGAGATTTTGAATCTATGATTTTTAATCGGCTGGTATATTGATAATATCATTCTTTAATTTAGCGAGTTCCGCCTGCATCAAAAGAAATCTCGAAAGGTGAACCGCGACTTTAGGATTTTGATTGTGGGTACCTCTTTTTGAGGCCTCTGGTATCGTTCTGAAAGGAAATGGAAGGAAAAGCACCAGCACTAGCCGCCCCGTTCAATATTCATGTTGAGAAGGGCTGCCCCGCTAACGTTTCCCGACTCAACATCAGAGCCGCAGTCAGGTCCAATGGATTCAGAGGCAGTGACGAGGAGCAATGAAAAAGACAAAGATACCGTGCAATCATACAAACAATTCCTTGTCTTTGGGCTTTTTCGTCCTTCAGATTTTCCTGTGCTGGGTCCTATGGTGCAATCATGAAAGCTTACAACCGGAGAGTGTTGGAAGTCTACTTTCCTTTTGAATTGGAAAGGAATACAAGTCAGCGCTCAAAACCAACAGTCTTTTTGCAACAATTGGGGGCTCCCTAAATTTCTCTATCCGGGGGTAAATTGATTTTGTAGCTTCTGAAGACTTCTGTTTCTCAAGGCGTTTGGGCAAGGTCGCAATCTTAGTTGTTGCTACCCACCTCAGGCCACCCGCAAATGTTTTGAAGAAGGAAGTCTGCTTCAACATGTCATACGCACCTGCCAAAACACATCAGGACAAGTTTCAACAGAGCCGTAGGGGCGCGATTATTCTCACCCCCCCCGCCCCCCCCGGGCCAACCTCCCTGCACCCCCAACCCCGCCACCCCCCGACAAAAAAGACAGACATACACCAGCCATTGAAAAAAAGAGAAAGGGAATCAAGGCGTTTGTGCCTATTAAAAAGAATGGTGTTGCCTTTGGCTTCCCTTTAAAACAATCCCAAAACGGGTACCCACAAAAACGAGACTCATTTTCAGAACCCATTCTCCATTCAACATGTGACACAATTGCATGAAGACACAACGGAAGCACTTCGCAATAAGGCAGGTTGCCCTGTCATCATTGGGGACAATAAAGCGGCTTGTGTGTTTGAAACAGGAAATTGGGTGCGTGAAACTTTGGGGCTCGGTACCCATTCTGGAGTTGGTGTGTTCGGGGAAACCAAATGGGGGTCCAAATCAATATTTTGTGTGACACACCCATGCCATGAATAAGTGGACTGTCCTCAGCCACTGCTAAAAGCTTAGCTTTCAGTGGGGTAAACGAACACCCTACCACTAAAGGTGGAGGTGCTGTTTTTACAAACCTGGTTTTTTCCTAACCCTGGCTGTGATTGGTGGGTTGGTTGGTTGGTTGTTTGGCTGGCTGGCCGCATCCCCGGCATCACCAACATCACTTGGACCTGGGGTTGCCTAACTCTGATTGGGTGGCAGTTGGGAGTTGCTGGGGGCTGGTTTAAGTTAGGGGGGTGTTGGCTGGCTTAGATCTTCATGAGGGTGGGTCTTGGGGTGGTTTGGGGTTGATTTAGGCGAAGCGAAGGGCTGACATCCAGGCAGCCACCCCAAAAACCACTCAAAGTCAACCCTAAACCCGCCCAACAGCAGCCTGGATGTCAGCCCTTCGCTTCGCCTAAATCAACCCCAAACCACCCCAAGACCCACCCTCATGAAGATCTAAGCCAGCCAAAACCCCCCTAACTTAAACCAGCCCCCAGCAACTCCCAACTCCTAATCAGAGTTAGGCAACCCCAGGTCCAAGTGATGTTGGTGATGCCGGGGATGCGGCCAGCCAGCCAGCCAGCCAGCCAACCAGCCAGCCAACCAGCCAGCCAACCAGCCAGCCAACCAACCAACCAACCAACCAACCAGGGCTAAGGGGGGACCAGGGCTAGGAAAAAAAAAAAAAACACCATCTCCCTACCACTAAAACCCCCAAAAAAATACTACACACCTACCGCTAAAACCCTCAAAACAAAACTACAAACCTACCGCTAAACCAACCAAAATACCCACAAAAAAAACCTACAAACCTACCACCAAACCAACTAAAAAATGCTTGAAAACCCCCAAGGAACCCTGACGGCCGGGCCCCGCCCGCCAAGGCCTCTGCCAGGTCTGCAGCCTGACGCTCTGCGGCGCAGACGTCGCCCCCCACGGCCTCTCAGCGAGCTCTGGCTGGGGCCAGAAGAATGTCAAGGAGGAAAAAATCTGCGGAATTCCTCTAGCAAGGGGGAAAGGGGGAAATCCGCAAAGTGTGTCAAGGGGGAAATCTCAAAGTTTGCAAGTGATGCGTGCTTCTCCAAACTTGGGGACCAATTCCTGGCGAACCGCCCCTCTTTGTGCCAATGGCGCGACTTCACGCGACGAGGAAAACCAAAGGCCGGCGTTTTTCGTGTCGCCGCAGGTCCCCTTCCAAACCCAAAGGGCAAATGTGAGATCACTGCGTTGCCAGTTGAGGGGACCTCATTTTTTTGGCTGGTTGAAAAGGAAGCCACACACAAAGCTACCATTTGTTGGGCCCGAGTCCCTGTCTTGACACGTGCTGATCCCCGGACGCTGAGAGTCGCGCAATGTAGTAGCAGACCCACACCTGAGTTTAATCCTCACCTCACCCCCCCCTCTTTGGTTCGTTCTTTGCTCTTTTTTTTATCAAACTAACCAGAGCCGTTTTCTCCATGTCTGCGTCATGTCTTGACGGCATGTCAATGTGTTGACGGCAGATTGGCTTGCACGTTCCAAGGTCTACTGCACACGGATGGGTCCACTCAGGGCCCGGCGAAGCAATACAGCATGAAGAAGAACAGCCTGCAAGGCAGTCAAACGGCTCATTGAATCCAAACTTCGGTTGCGAAATCTGCTCCCCTGCTAAAAGTGCTTTTAGTGGTTTTATACGGAAAAGGCAAAAAGTTGTTCAGTCCTAACATCCCTTGGCAAAATGCACCAAAGAAACTCTCTGGTCAACATGTTTCCTGGTCAACGGATCCAGTCCCATACTGATGCTTCCACTCCTGAACAATGCGGGGAGAAGAAATATTCCCATCTGCCGGAGTCCATGCACTTGCCCAGTAGAAACAATGAACTCAAAATCCAATGCATGCGCTCACTTTCCTGTTGCTCACACCATATCAGCCGAGCTTCGCGCTGCCATACCAGCAACATAAGAGCCAGGCACACGCTTCGTTACATCAGGACGTGAGCGTCAGACCAAAATGGCTTCTTTCCCCCGGGGAGTAGAACCCACTTACCAAGATGGCGCTGCTCAAATCATCTTCTGGCTGTGGGTCAAAATATATATATATATACCCAAACTGGAACCCTGGTAAATGGAGCTTGGACTACAACCTGCGCTCCCCTGGTTTAATTTTGACCCACACCCTTCCGGGATTGGAGAGTTCACAACTGGCGCGTGCCCTGTAGACGCTGCTCGGGAGAGCGTCGTGCCAGGCGGCAGCAGTAAACGCCTCAATCTTGCCGAAGTGATGCGTCTGCTCTCTTCTGTTCTGTTTAGTTACACTTATAACGTCAGCCGTCCTACATCCGCTGTCCCCCTTGTATCCTTGCCATCTGGTTATGAGTCAATCAGCATCTACTTCTCTCCCAACCAACATAATTTCAGACCCCAAAAGAAAAAAGGGAGGAACAACAACTGTCCCACAGTTTCATCATACCCCATAAGCCCATAATTCCAATTATCTGGGCCCCTGCACTGTGCTTGCACCCAATTCCCAGGTTGATCCCATTTTGCACTGGGCTTCGCCCGGCCCTGGTTAGCAGCCGTGGGAAGGAAAATGCAAGAACAACCTGGTAAAGCGATCCCAGGGAGCGTGGAGTAGTTGCTCTTTCAGAAATTGACCAATCCACTGGAAAAAATGCCGCCCCTTCGTTGCAAGCGAGAGAATGGCTCACCGTCTGAATGAGAAAGCCCTCGGACATCATAGTCATCTAATATCAGAGCACACATGGACCAAGGTGAAAAAACTTCTTTTCTTCCCAGAAAAGGACCTGGGAAATGTCGCGAGTCCGGTGTGTAGGAGGCCCCCTTGAAGATCATACCACTCATTTTGACCGTTCGCATGGCAACATCGCCTCGAGGAAGATCAACGAGGCCCGAAACCACTCACTCAGACCATTCAAATGCCCATGGTTCTAGGGATACTTCCCCACTCTTTCCAGGGATCCTTCTTTCTAGAAAACCACCAGAACCCTGGGGGAAACAGCTGGTTTTTGAAAAGAACGATGGCTGAGAAGAATGGGGAATGAACCCCTAGAAGGGTCCCTATTCACCACGCCCAAACCTTCAAACAGTGGACACTAGGATCCAAACAACATGGAAAGGCTGCATCATCCACAGCCGTGGGCCTTCTTGTTGAACAGAAAATGGTCAGATAATTTGGCCATTCTCATTCGTTTGTGCCATGGTCAAAACTCCGTGTGAGAATGTTTTGGTCGCAGTTCCTACCAAAGAAGAAGGCCACAACACGCCACACATGCGACAGAGCAACAGGATGGTTCCTTGCAACAGAATAGATCAAGTTGTCTACATCCCAATAAAGGGGTTGATGACCATCCACCACCACCCTCTGGCAACGCTGGTAGCGTTTGGAACACTACGGTCTTGAAACGGTCTGCAGGAGGACGCCCGTTGACACCTCTCTTCCTTGCGCTAAAACAGTGGCCCCAACAAGTAGTTTGAGTCCAACTCAGAAGGTCAGGCTACAACTGGATGTTTCCCAGAACCCAAGGTCGTGAGGCTAAAACTGGATATTTCACAGGTGAAACACGCTTCACAGCTTCAGACCCGTTTGGAAAGAGGGCAAAAATGGGAGCTGTGACTGAGGCGCCCCCACTCCAAGAAGAGGCGGCCGTCCGCGTCGGCCTCTTTGGCCTCCGAGGAAGATGCTCCACGTTGGGACTGCGTTTTGGAGTTGGTGCTAAGGGGACACCACGAGGAAAAACACGTTTGGGGGGGGGGGGTATGCCTATTCTGAGACACATGCAAATGATTTGCAAGTAGAACCCATCCCATGGATGCGGAATTTGCGAAAAGATGGGTGCTCAAAATTGGGGCCCCTTCAGGTGGGTTGGTTTTCTGGTGTCCCCCAAACCATCGGGACCGTTTTGAGAAACAGAGTCAACGATGCGGAGCAACGGCGAAGCGAACCTCTAGAGGTTGCATATGGGCTCCCCTCAGTGCAAAGGAAAACAGTTGTCTTTTTGGGAGGGAACCCCATTTTGGTGGGTTTTGAAGGCAAACCAAAAGGATGCCACCAATTTTCTCCGGTCCGATTGCTATCTTACGATATACCCAATTGAGGTGTCCCAAATCTCCGAGGAAAATTGGACCCATGGGTTGATGGAGCCAATTTGAAGCTGACAGCTTTCTGCTCCAGATGCAGGGGTTCTCAAACAAAATTAACCACCCCAAAACACAAGAAGGTAGCTTCCTTTAGTCTCATATGGGTGTGTGTGTGTGTGTTTGTCTTTTTAGGGTGCCTCTTATTCAGCTTGCTTGAAACGGAAAACAAAGCTTTGGGAATCCCCCATATCTTAACAAGTACTCATGTGGGTGTGTCTTAAAATAGGGCACCCAGGTTTCTTGGTGTCACATTGAAACCGCCCAATCGCAGGTCATCAAAAAAGGGACACCATATTGGTGGGGCTCAAAATTACACAGCTGGGGTTACGCAGGTTTCCGTTTACCTTAAGCTTGCCATTTACCAGGGTTCCAGTCTTGATCCCCCTTTTTGAGCCACACCCATATGTTCCAATGCCCAAATCCTATCTTTTAGCCCTTCGGCTCATTCTAATCATCCGGGCCTCGGATCGCGGCGGCATGGCGATCTGAACGCGCTTTAGGGTCCCCGTTCGCCAACGAGGCGGTTGCTCACGTCTTCGCTATGAGTGTTGTGCTTTGGGCCAACTTTGAAGAGATGGTCAGCTGTAAGAAATACAGGCTATATGAGAGGTTCAGTCAAAAAGAATACTGTAGGCTATGGATCATTTGAAAGAGACTGGCTAGTGGGAGAACAATCATGTTCCCAACATGCAAAAACCCTACATGAAAGCATGAAAGTCACGCCACAAAGAGAGGGGGGATTCGCAAAAAGCTCAGGTTGGCGCGTCTGGCGACTTGAGTTGAAACCAAGTTTTCTGCCAAAGTCTTCTGACGCCTCTTTGATACGTGGCACTTGACACGAGGAAGTACCCAACCCACTACGCCAAGCTTTCTGGGTGTGTGCTGGATCTCATGAATCCTGGAATCATGAATCATGGCTCCAAGACTGCGGCTTGCGGCGATGCTCAGCGCCAAGTCCAATTTCCACGCGGCTGCAAAGCTCTTCGTGACTTGGATCAAGCATGTGGAAATGCTCCATGTGAGTGGGATGTGTTCGCCGCACAAGGCCCAGCAAGCCAACGCACAGGTGTTTGTCCGCTGCAGCATCCAAAGCCATGGCCGCGAGCATTTGCGCGGAAGGCAAACGAGGGTTCATCAACCCTCGTGTACCCATAAACCGCAAAGGATGGCAAAACCATCATCCCTTGAGGTTTGGCTTGGGACTATCCTCGCTCAATCTGGAAACTTTCGGGCAAGCCTCGGAACGAGCGCTCGCCGAGAATGCCGGACGTGATTGTCGTCTTGACGCGTGACTTACTCAAAACTCCTTCTGCGCAGTTTATGGTCATGGTGCCAAATCCTAATCATGGTTGTCGAAAGTCCTATCAAGGGGTTGGCAATTCTTCCTAACTCCAAGATCAAAACTAGGGACACCTCGCATCTCGAGCGGGAAACCTAATGTGACCACCCCGGGCGGGGACATCTTTGGAGACTGAAGGGACATCCTCGAATGAACCAGCCCCAAAAGTAATTGTGAGAACCCCCCCCCAAAAAGAAAACAAAAACAAAGATGCAACCAAGTTTTGGCGCCCAGCCCATCTAGTGCCCGAAAATAGACGCCCTGTGATATTCTTGTGCCTTTACCCTCTCACCAAACATGGCTTGGTGCAGAGCCGCCCTTTCACAATCTGCACCAAGGCCTGGTGGGAGGGTAACACCCAAATTCGTCCTTGTGAAATTATAGATAGCACTAACCAGTGGAGTACATCTATGTTCAGCCAAATTGACCAAAAAAGGACGCCTGGTAAAACCTGCGGTTCTCGACTTGTAGAGCCCATCTGGGAGTTTCTCAAAATAGGTGAACCCCAAGATGTGTTTTGTGGGTAAACGGTGTCCCTTTAAAACCAACAAGGGGTCCGCCATTTCCCTCAGAAGAACTGAGCAGCCTGCACCTTCTCTACAGCTGCCATTTGCAGCGCGTTGGCCTTGGCCTATCGCATCAACGGGTGTTTCTCAAAATGCCATAAAAGTCGCTTGTTGGTTTTAAGGGGAGACCCAACAGGAAACCAACCTGAAGGGTTCATTTTGAGGGCCTTGCTGTGACCTACATGAAACCTTGATGGAGAACCATCTACTCAATTGGGCAACAGGCCCGGACATGTTCCATGCTCAGAACGCCTCATGTGGATATGAACTTCAGATGGAAACCCTTTAGATCCTTTACAAGTCGATATGCGTCCACAAACCATTTTACAAAATATTGGAAATTATCCCAATGATGTTTCATAGCCACCCTACCCCAAGCAAGGCAACCCGAATTTAAGTCCGGCAGCCGAGGAGGGTCGCTGATTGTGAGAAACAGCCCCCTTTGAAGCCTAGTTGTTTAAGGCTCAAACATCTTCATGGTGGCTTCGATGTTTCTGAGGGCCCCTTTTTTGTTGGGGGGGGGGCTTTCGCACAAGCTATCAAGGTTACTTTAAACACCAACTATCAGAAAGAGGCCTTTTTTGCGGGATGCTCAACAGCGAACAGAGCGTACCCGTATTATAGAACACATGTATCTATCGATATATGTATTTGTTTGCAGACATACATATCTAGATACTACTGAGCAGAATTCAACATCTATATCTATTCAAATATCGAGGGCTGTATGTAGATATGTGCATGTACGGCACCTCAAGAGGCACGTTGTTTGGGAAGCCAAAGCTTGCGTCCGATGGGGGGCCCCTTTGTTGGCTGGAGGGAATTTTCAAAGAGGACACCAACTATCTTTAGATGTCCCTTGTTTCAGCAAACATTCACAGTGTGATCTTCTCGAGATACCTCCTTCTTCTGTTTGTTCTAAGGGCGGCAAAACAGAGATGAGCGCGGTTTCGTGCTCTGCTCTCTTTTCGTGTTGAGCTCCTTGTGAGGGCGCCTAGTTTTGTTCTTGTACCCGTGTGCTTGGCAAAAGGTGAGTTGGAGATGTTCGACGTCAGTTTTGCAACTTGTCTTTGTGTCAACTCCCACACACGAAAAGAAGTGCGCCATTGGAGGAGAGGCCCTGGGCGACATGGAGCTGAAACCTTTGATCCAGCCGGTCCAACCAAACAGTTTAAAAGGTGGCACCCACCGGCGTGGCCCAGTTGGAGAATTCTCTTCGCCTCCGTTCAACAACCACGCCCTCGTGCAAGTCTTGCACATCTGCATTTCTGGAGAAGGGCAAGGAGGGTACGTCAAGCACGTGCTTTGATTCAAAACGGGTAGTGCTCAAAACCTTCAATACCAACCCGAGAGGAACTTCCCAAAAAGGGAAATGGAAGCGCCAGAGTTGTGGCCGTCTGCGATAGCACTGGAAGACCTGCCCAATGATTCCTGCCTGTGGCATAGGCTCTCTGGTATCACAGCGGTCGAAACTTCCAACCTGATTCCTGCAACCCGGGCAAGTAATTACTATACCCAACATATATTTGAATAAGGTTCTGTCTTACACCAAGTTCACTCATGGTCATAGCCCTCAACCCAGGCTAAAAATTTGGGGGGACAAACCCTAGATGAGCAGTGAACGTCATATTTTGGGGTTGATCCAAGAGATGTTGAATTCTGGGGAGCAACGGAAATCCAACCATTAATGGTTCTAGGTCCGCCAGCAGAGAGGTTAGAATAAGGGTACTCTGCTCTGTAGTCTATTTTATTAGGGGAACCCTCCCCCAATAAAGGGTAAGGGCACTACTGGGGGACCTAGGGTTGCATAGGGTGCATCGTAAGTAATCATTTAACCCTCACATTCGAGCTGACACCTCTTCAGCCCAGCCTGGTCCCACTCTTCTTTGGAAATGGGCTCTGGCAGTGGCCTCGGGCGGACCTGAAATGCCGAGATCGGCATCCAGTCGGTCAGGCCCAGACTCACCGCTTGCTTTTGGGTAACCCTAAATGGCTGTGGCTCAAAAGGACGCAACATAAAGCACCTTGGCAACTAGAATCAAATACTAGTTGACACATTTGGTCGTATAACTAACCCAGCGATACACCCCCATAAACGATAGGACCAGCCCTCGAAATTCCCGCCGCTCGAACGAATTATTTCAAGTCTCGCACTGTAAGTGCTGGACCCAAATTCGCCCGCACGACTCGCGCACCTGGCCCCCGAGTCGCACAAGTCGCGCGCCGCGGATTCGCCCGCGGTTTCTGCCCGCCTCGTAGGTTTGCAGCGGAGGTGTCTCGGGCAACCCGCGGGAAGCATCCTGCGGTCCAGGGCAAAACCTGGAGCCCCACCGGGTTGGAACCTTTGTCGGGGTTCTTTGAAGGGTTTCGTTCGGCCACCCTGTTGTCTTTTCTGAACTGGCCCTTTTGTCTCTTCTGAAATACTGATTCAGCCCCTGGTCCTCACCGCCCCTGATGCTTTGTCGCTCACGGCGTGCGGTTGTGGCTTCCCTTTCGAGCTGACGTGAGAGGATTTCGAACGCCTAAGCTGGCGTTTAGGGTTCAGGGTTCAGGGTTTAGGGTTCGGGGTTTAGGGTTAGGGTTCAGGGTTAGAAAACAGATGACAGTTTAACAGGTCCACCTCCCAAAACTCGATTCGGGAGCGAGTGGGAACAGGGAGCAAAGCCCTTGGGCCAGTCCCACAAGCAGGTGCCCTGGACGGGATCGAAGAGGTAGGTGTGCGCCGGACAAGCGACCACCACCTCGCGGCTTAACAAATTGAAAGGGGGCATCGGTGCCATGGACTCTCGATCGTGTACATTGGCCCAAGCCCCCGCAAAAACAAAGAACAGACGAAAGCAGGAGCTTGCAACTTGGACCTTTTGAAGCTGCACGGCAGCTAAACCTTTTGAAGAGCTGCAAAAATAAAGCCAACAAACAAAAAAAACAACCTCAACTGAGTCTACCAGAAACCAGTGAAGAAAACCAAGAGGGCCGTGCCGCTTGATGGGACGGCGCCCTACTAACCTTCACTTGCCAACGGCTTGATTGTGGCTGAGCAAAGGCACTAAAAGGAATGTGAGGTTCGCTTCGTTTGAGACATACCTGAAGTCGCCATGGCCAGTAAACATGTGGGAGCCGCACTCTAAGGCCCGAGACAATCAGGATGGGGCTGTGTGCACGGCTGAACCAGACTGCCTCATCAAGGAGTGTAATTATGTTGCAATCAATTCTGTAACACATCTCTTGTTAATGTGTTCAAAGGAGATACCCATGTCCAGCTAGTCTGGGTCTTTGCCTTGGTCGATTTTCTTCATAAAGTGGGCAACCTTCAACCAAACCTGTGCCAACCTCAGACCCAAGAAGTACGATGGAAATTGGCCGACCCGCCAAAAACAAACGGAACCGTAGAATTTCCAGAAAGTCTCGCTTCAGACTACCCGCTTTTCCACTCAGGGTCCTTTCGGCAACTGCGTAGGACGACGAAACCTGCCGGCGACACGTCGATGCCCATCTCCGACATGTCCTGTGAATCTCCAGCGCTCGAAAGGAAGACATGCTCATGTGTCGCAACTGGGACATTCAATGAGTTGGCTTCCTGCTTCGCTTTAAACCTCCCCAAGGGTTTCGAGCGCTCATGGCCGTTTGGCTTTATGGCCGCCAAGCTACAGGCGGCCCAAAATGGGTTCTAACAGATGTCTTCGAGGATGCTGCACACATTGGTGGTCGCTTGTGCAAGCTGCAACCCATTTCAGAGTCCCCAGCCAGCCATCAACCAATACCCTCTCTTTTGGACCCAGTCTGCCCCTTCCTCCCAGTCAGCTGTATCTTTCCTGCCAAAATGTTGGAGGTCTCATCTTGCTTCACAACGCGGCCCAGGCTTTGCCTCTAAGAACTGATCCCCTGCCCCCTCAACCCTCCTGGCTGAGTTTTACATCTCAAAACCAGGGGGTAGACAATATCTGCGAGAAAAACAAACAAGAAGCCGGGGTTGTGTTTGCCGCTGAACACCGAAACATGAATAGGACCTTGTTTTTCCAGCCCCAAGCTTGTTTCCCTTTCCTTTCCTCCTGGTTTATGGTTCGTCGAAGCAGCGCCGCTCCTCGATATCACCGCCCAGCAAGTCGATGCCCGCGTGCGGGCAGCTCCGGGCAAAGCCCAGCCACGCGCCCGCGCGGTGCCTTTCACTGCGCGGAGGAGGCGGAAAACGCCGGACATTTGTCCCACCCACGCGGCGTGAAACACTTACCTCGGTTTTCTTTCCGACATCCGGCAACCAGGCGATGTTTGTAAAATACCACCAAGGTCCCAGGTCGTTTCTCACCCAAAAAACACCAAGCCACCTAAAAAACAAGGTGGGTCCTCACCCCTCCCACCACCTAAAAAACGGGTTCTTCGCCACCTGGAGACCCAGGGACTAGGGCCCCAGGCAGCACGCAGGCTTCTCGCCCGGGCTCCAGGCAGAAGGGCAGCACGTCCCAGCCTATCCGATCTCAGCTTCTGCGACTCCAACAGGTACCGCTCCGAAACCTCCGTTTGCTCAAGTCCCTGGCAAAAAGCGAACAAATGTCCAGCGATAGGTTTTTGTTGAAACCCACATGGGAAAAACATGAAGAAACAAAACAGAAGGAACTCACATATTCATCAGCCATGGCCAATGTCCTGCGAAGCCAGCAACACAAACACATCGACCCTACGGCCCGCAAAGCACATCGTGTGCCAAGTCAGCCGCGTGGCCGAAAACGGTGCGATAACCCCTATTGTTAGATGGCATCAAGGGGAAATACAGAGGAAACAAAAGAACACAGTTTCACTAATTGTCCACGCTCTTTTGGAAAGGACCCATCTTTACCAAAGTTCTACCCAAACGTGGACAACATGCATCCAGCTCAGATCTACGTAGAGCGTCAAAAAGGGTAGTGGGGAACAGAAGGAAACATCTACCCGCGCCAAGGCCCATGACCCCTTCAATGCAGAACTCGGACCCTCCAACAGAGAAACCCGACCCTTCAGAAAACATGTTTGGAGCCTTAGAGCTAAAGATTTGGTTCATTTTAGATTTGGACGGACAAAGGAACAAGATCGAGTAGCTCAGGCGCCGACCACCTGGCCCCTCGGTCAAGTCAGACCTGCAGAAGTCGCTCAAGTCGCTCGTGGCTGGGCGAGTAGGGATGCCGAAATGAACTTTGATTCATCAACAGGGATCCTTACTTTACACCTGAACATTGCCTTGTAAATGGTGGTGTCCCTTTATTTTGGTGGAAAAAGCCATGTTTCAAATGGTTGCCAAATGTATCTTTTAAGGAGCCCTGACCAAAATGAATCATTGGTTGAGATTCTCACAAACAAAAGCAATCCTAACCACAGCCTTCGTGAAAACCACAACCTTCGTGCAAACCCCATGAAGCGGCCGTTGAACCCGCGAATGGAATGGAGATGCACTGAGTGCCAACGCGCCTGTGCCCCACCAGCTGCCAAGCGCGCCTCAGGCGCAACACCCGAACCCAAAGCTATTTGTCGAGATCAGCGAACGCCCTTGAGTCTTGAATCCAAGCCTTGCGCAGGAAAACACAGGTGTATGTATATGTGTATGTATATATATATATGTATGCAACATGTCAGATATACATAAACGACCATATACATACACATGCACATATGCATACACATACACACATTCACTGTCATCTGCATATACACCTGCGCCTGGTCGGCTGCGGTATTTGCACGCTTGATCCTGTGTCTTGCCCCTCAAAAATGAGGGTCAAACTGGGCGCCTAGATCAAACAAGAAAGGCCTGCTTGTAGAGAAACAAAATAGCGTGTTCTCGGCCTGGACCCCAGATCTAAGATCCAAGATTGCACGGAAAAGCGTCATAGAAATCTTGGATGCAGGCCACCCCAACAAATATTTTAGAAAGTTGAAGTATGTTTTGCGCGGATCCAGTTTGCACAGAAAAGTGTCTTAGGAATCTTGGATCCAGGCCGCCCCCCAGAAAGCTTCAAAGTTGTCGGAAAGCTCTGAAGTCTCTTGGCCTTGATCCATGACTCAAGATTGCAAGGGACCGGCTACACTTACGCTATGTAACATCTATGGGAACAATGGCGACTGCTCCTTTCTGGCATTATGAAATGTGAATTGTTTCTAGAAAGGAAGCCGTGTGAGTCACCTGGCGCTTGTTGAAGCTCCCAGTACACAGGGAGGTACGGGTTCTTACAACGACCGCCGCAAAAGTGACAGGGCCTAGGATGAAAGACTGAAACAAGGCACACGGGCCACCACGAGAGAAGGATCCCTTCGCTTAATGTCCACAAACACGGATATAAGGATTGTGCGCAGCACACTGCATTATATACAAGCAAAACAAAGGTCTTAATACAGAAAAGAAGGGTATGAACTCCTTTTATGTCAAAAAAACGGAGCCCGCTCCAAAAATGCAAAGATGCCTGAGCTGGCCTGAAGCCAAGATGTCTGAAGAAACTGTTCCGTGCAAACTTGAATCTTGGATCCAGGCCAAGCAAGTTCTTCCAAAAACTTGAAAGTTTATGTGTGTAGTTACATTTGGAGCGGTTTTTTTGTAAACATATGGAGGCCCTTCTTCTTGAATTCAATGCGGAACATACATTGTTTGCCAACACATACATGTACACATGTGTATATATATATGCGAAACATTGTCCTGTTGTTGGCTTGGCTCGGATGGAATTGGAGAAGGAAAACCCAGATTTGAAATCAACCATATATATATAAGGAAACACATAAGCATAGGTTAATCTGAATGTAAATGAAACTGCGCAAGGACATGGAGCACACTATACTTGATGTTGATGTCGATTTCAAGTAGCAATTTAGATAGCGATGACACCCAAATTGATGGCTTGCTGTTTTTTCTTCTGCAAACCAGAAAAGTAATCACAACAATCATCACAGAGCTGTTGACGGCGCGTTGAAGCTGCCAAAGTGCACTCCGAGTACTACTCCTGTACTGACAAGCTGTGCTTTCTGAGCTGGAGCGTGACTTTCAAGCTTGTTTTAATTGGCACTCCTTTCCAAACATGTTGGCTAATGTTCCTCTATTTCCCCAAGCAGCGAAGCATTGGGGTTCTAACTTGAGGTATAGAGAATGGGAAAGCGTGACGCCGGTTCCGGGGTCCTGTTTTCCGCTTGTCTTCCTGTCTCCCAGTCTCTCTGGTCAGATGCCAGATGCTGTGACGCTGGCTCCGGGGTCGTGTCTCCCGCATGTCTCCCTGTGTCTCTCGTGTTTCCTGCTTGTCTGCCTGTACTGTCTCCCAGTCTCTGCGATCAGATGCCAGATGCTGTGACGCTGGCTCCGGGGTCGTGTCTCCCCCGCTTGTCTCGTGTCTCCCAGTTTCTGCGGTCAGAGGCCAGATGCTGTGACTCCCTGATGGCTCCGGGGTCGTGTCTCCCCCCTGTGTCTGGAGGCCAGATGTCGCAGGGTTGTGTCTCCCGCTTGTCTCCCTCAGTTTCTGCGGTCAGAGGCCAGATGCTGTGACGCCGGCTCCGGGGTCGTTTCCCTGCTTGTCTCGATGTGTCTCCCAGGTCAGATGCCAGATACTGTGACGCCGGCTCCGGGATCGTGTCTCGCACTTGTCTCCCTGTGTCTCCCAGTCTCGTCTCCCAGTCTCTGCGGTCGGATGCCATGCTGTGACGCTGGCTCCCAGATGCTGCGACGCTGTGTGTCTCCCGCTTGTCTCCCTGTGTCTCTCGTGTTTCCTGCTTGTCTCCCTGTTGCCAGATGCTGTGACGCCGGCTCTGGGGTCTTGTCTCCCGCTTGTGCCCTTGTCTCCCAGTCTCGTCTCCCTGCGTCTGCGGCCAGATGCCAGATGCTGTGACGCTGGCTCCGGGGCTTGTCTCCCTGTGTCTCGCAGTCTCTGCGATGCTGTGACATGGCTCCGGGTTCGTGTCTCCCGCTTGTCTCCCTGTGTCTCGCAGTCTCTGCGATGCTGTGACATGGCTCCGGGTTCGTGTCTCCCGCTTGTCTCCCTGTGTCTCCCAGTTTCTGCGGTCAGAGGCCAGATGCTGTGACGCCGCTCCGGGGTTGTGTCTCCCGCTTGTCTACCTGTGTCTCCCAGTCTCTACGGTCAGATGCCAGATGCTCTGACGCCAGTCCCGCTTGTCTCCCTGTGTCTCCCAGTTTCATCAGTCTTTGCGGTCGGATGCTAGATGCTGCGACGCTGGATGCCAGATCCTCCCGCTTGTCGCTTGTCTCCCAGTCTCTGCGATCGGATGCCAGATGCTGTGACATTGGCACCGGGGTCGTGTCTCCCGCATCAGTTTCCGCGGGCTCTGGGATCGTCTCCCGCTTGTCTCCCTGTGTCTCGCAGTCTCTGCGATGTGACGCTGGCTCCGGGGTCGTCACGCATGCTTTCAGGATCCAAGCGATTTTCTTGTTAGAAGATGTTAGAAGGCACCAAACGGAGAAATGCCAACAGGAAAACATGCGAAGCCGCTTTTTACACCTTGTCCCCGCCAGAAGTCCAACAGCGCTAAGTGTGTCTCCGCTGTCGAGTCAGTGAAGGCCACTTGGCTGGGCCCTGCTGATGCGCCGCAAGGATGCAAACCTGCACTTGACCAAGGAGCGCGGCGCTGGCTTCCAAAAAGCAGCTCAGTATCCTGAGCAGCAATCAGCCGGATGTCCCAGTATATTTGTTTATCGAGAAAACAGACACATCAAAGGCTCGACAGGGTTCTGCTGATGTGCCACAAGGATGCAAACCTGTGGTTGGCCAAGAAGTGAGGCACTGGCTTCCAAAAAGCAGCTCAGAATCCTGAGCAAAGCAATCAGGCGCATGTCACGGTATTTGTTTACCGAGAACAGAAGTACATATTCAAGGCTTGACGGGGCTCTGCTGATGCGCTAGAAGCACTGGCTTCCGAAAAGCAGCTCAGAATCCTGAGCAAAGCCATCAGGCGGATGTCACGGTACATTTGTTTATAGAACAAAATGGAGGGCTCTGCTGATGCAAGGATGCAAACCTGCAGTTGGCCAAGAAGTGTGGCGCTGGCTTCCACAAAGCAGCTGCCGATGTCACGGTATTTGTCTATCGAAAACAGTCTACATATTTAAGGCTCGACAAGGCTCTGCTGATGCGCCGCAAGGATGCAAACCTGCGCTTGAGAAACAGTGCGGCACTGGCTTCCAAAAAGCAGCTCAGTGTCCTGAGCAAAGCAATCAGCCGGATGTCACAGTATATTCCCGAAAGCATGGCCAAGGGTTCTTCCACTGGAATTAGTTGAGTTGTTCTCATGAGAGTCATTGCAAGGTGTCATTCAAGGAGTCATCATTGTGAAAGTCATTGCAAGGAGTCATCATCATGAAAGTCATTGCAAAGAGTCGTTATCATGAGAGTCACCATCATTACCATCATGAGAGTCATCATCATGAGAGTCATCATCATCATGAGAGTCATTGCAAGCGCAAGTAGCAAGTGCAAGGAGTCATGAGACTCATTGCAAGTGCAAGTTTCAAGCGCAAGGAGTCACGAGAGTCATTGCAAGTGCAAGTTGCACCTGCAAGGAGTCATGAGAGTGCCAGGCGTTAGGTTGATTCACCCCGAATGCCTGGGGCCTTCACTCTCGAACATGGCATTTTCCTCCTCGAAGTCGATGACCAACATCCATGCTTTTACCCGGCGTCAAGGAGATGGATGGACCCGATGTGTCCTCTTCGGGGACTTCCTACAGGGACATACATAGACTGATTGTAACTGTGTGTTGCTCACATAAGCTACTCAATTTCGCACCGTACATGAAGGAGACAAGCCTTTTTTGGGTTGTACAGACCTGTCATGCTTTTTGGCTGTTTGGGGTCGAGGCTGGTGTAATTGATTTGCATTTACACACATGGAATTGAAAAAGTAAGTAAGATCTTTTCAGACTGACCTGGATTCTAATGTGAAAGAGCTACTTTAAATATGGTGTCTCTGCCAACTTGAGCCTGAATAGATCCTAACGGCATGCAGTGTCTGCCATAAGACTGACCCAAGCACAGGTCCATCCAAGCATATACACATATATACATACGTACATATATATATATATATACACGTCTACACACATACCCTCATGGGGGAAGGCCCTTCAAATCAGCCCATCAGCAACTGTGAGCGGCACAAGCCCCGCCGCCGCCGGCTCCGGACCTTATCTGGTGACCCGTCGAGAGAGCTGTGCCCATGAGCTGTCGTGGACAAATAGTATGTCTTGTTGGAATCTAAGTTTTCGAGGATTTAAAGGGATTCCAAGAATGGATCCCATCAACTATTGTTTGGGATTCCATCAATATCTAGGAATCGAAGTTTTCTTTCGATAAACGCCCTTTTATATTCGAGGCTTCAAAGCCCAACTTTTCGCCGCCTCCGCGGTACTGAAATCAATTGAGCTGCGCTTCCTAGGAAGATCACACGAATCTATCTGCCTTGCACGTGAAATGAGTTGCAAGTAATAAAATTGCAAGAGCCGCGGAATTGCCTGAGTTGCAATACAATGGACTGCGTGCACGGACTCCCTTTCGCGCCGGGGTCTTGAACCGGTGCTCCTAAACGAGCCCATTGCCACGGCTACCTTCGCAACCATCAGACGCTGAACCCTCTGCAGGTTTGCGGGGGGTTCTTCAAAACCTCGCCGCGCGTTTTGTGCGTTGCTCCCTTCGCTCCGGAGCCCTCCGACCGCGGGGACGACTTCTCGGTTGCTTTCTGCCCCCCTGCTAAAAGTTTTCAACTTTTAGTGGCTTAATACGGAAAACCCCTTAGTTGGCAAAAAGGTCAAGTCCGAACATCCCTTGGCAAAATGAACCAAAGACTTGCTGCCATCGCCAACCCCAAGGACGCCGCCAACACCCAGGCGCCCACGGCCACGCCCACCGCGGCCAAGGCCGCGGTGCTTCTGCCTCGAGAGATCGCCCCCAAAGGAATTGGCGAAGGTTTCCACTGAACAATACGGGGGGTCAAAATAGGGGGGGGTGTTCCTTCTGTTTCCCTTTGAAACCAAACTGGACCCTCAAATGAATGTATATATATACATACTATTATACACAACATTCAAGGGGTTGAGATCCTTTACCCCTGAGAGGAAGTGGCTTGTGGGTAGTGAGCAGCATCTTCAAAATGGATGTTTCAGCTTTGGGTCGTATAACTTTGCCGAAAAGGCCTCGCAAAGTGAGGTCACTGGCGAAGGCCCATCTGGGATATGCCACACATGTTCCTGTCTCAGGCAAGTCTTAGGAATTCCTTTGAACGTCATACATACATTTGAGGGAGAGACTAGCAAAGGTGGAGTGGCGGGCGAGTCCGATTCAGGATCGTAAATCCCATAATTGACCCGGTTCGACCTTACAAAGGCCCCTCCCCCCTCACTTGCCCGAAACTTGAAAGAAAAAAGCCTTGACAAACACTTGTTGCCAAAACGGGAAAACCACCAGGTCAAGAGGTGTGGGCGAGATGCCTGAGGCTTCTGCTCCAGCGCATGGCTCAAGTCATCGCGCCACGTGTAAATTGTGCAGAGTATGTCTGGAACCTTGCGTGTGTAGCGGTATCCTTGGAGCGGCTTGGAAGTTTGTGAATCAAGGTCTGAGACTAAGGGGACCCCTGTTTGCATTCTTACCTAGGCCTTGCTTTTGAGCACTGGTTTCCTCTTTGCACCGAACGCAAATCCGGGCCCCTTTGCGGCCTTGCAACCATGTTGGGTCTTTAAAATGCGGTCTCGGCACATCTCGGGTCGATGTCGGCATATTCTGCGAGCCAGACTGGGCCAGGAAAACTTTCTTTCACCCAGCCCGCAAGTTGGTAAGCTTCTTGATACGTGAGAGGGAGTCAATGTTTTGCATGCCTAACCAAACCGCTATGACTGTTCGATCAAAACCTTAAGAGGGCCAGCGCTTCAAAACCTTGATCTCCAAAGACCGAAGACCCAAATTTGAACCACGATCCAAGCGGAGACGCTCGCTTCTTTCGGGAAAGCGCAACGAATGCGGTGCGAGGTGCAACTTAACGCAGCGCCCTTAAACAGACGCGGGTGAGATGTGACCTAAAGGCCGCAAAAAGCCAAGGTAACATGCGGGTGGACATATGTACGACTCATTCATATCAACGCTGTTTTGTTTGCAGCGAGGTTTAGGTCAAATCTCGTATGTTGAAACAGATCCCAAATGCCAATACAAGTCCAATCGACTCGCGGCTCTTGGGAGTAAGGCCCGGAATCCTTCGATCCCAATCGCACCATGCTGCAATTATGCTTGGCCCTGTACACGGCAAAAGAAAGCCCTGCCAAACGCAGCAGGTATGTACAACCATGCGCCGTGCAGCTGCGAGCATCCTGGCAGGTGGCATTTTGATCGGCGTGCCTCTGCACTTGCTGCAAAACATCACCAACAGCTTCAAGAGCACCTCGCGCTGTTGATCTCTCCCTCTCTCTCTAACCAAATGTTTGCTTTGTCTATAGGTTTGGCTATGCGTCCATCCCTCCCTACCTCCCATCAGTCCATTCATGAACGCTATCCGTCTGTCTGTCTGTCTATCTGTGCATCTGTCTGTCCGCCTCTGTCTCTGTCAGTCTCTGTCTCTGTCGCTGTGTCGATCTCTGTCTCTGTGTCTGTCCCTGTGTCTGTCTCTCTTTCTCCCTCTCTCTGTCTCTCTCTCTCTCTCTCTCTCTCTCTCTGGGACAAAATTTTCGAGGGGTGGGCCACTCGACCGCCCCCCCTGCGAACTTCATTTTGCCAGTTCTGACCCTGCCCCCTTGGTTGCCCCACGCAAACATCGACATGCTACTAAGGGAGATGCAAGAACATGCCCAGAAGTCATAGAGAGAGCTCTTCATTCTGCAGGGGGGACCTTGGTGAGGGATGGTTAGCTCCACGAGTGTTCCCGCATTCCTTCGCTGGCATGAATCAAGCAGTCTCACAAACAATCCATTCGCTAAACACGGATTGCAGCTGTGAAGGTGGATGTGGGGATCTGGCGCGGAAACAAGAACCCACGCGCCTGAACTCACGTGAAATTGTTTCCAAGTGGCAAACGGGTAGCCAACCATTCAGCCCTGATAATTGGCTTCCTTTCTGAGTGAACTACGGTGGCAAAGGGGGCGAGTCAGGCGGGCCTCTGAAAGCACACTTGCACTGAGTTCAGCCCTTGCCAGCTTTTCTGGCAACATGATCTCTGGCAAGTCATGAATGAAACAATCCCAACTGTAAATATACATGTATATATATATATATGTATGTGTATGTATTGCCACAACAACAATAACACCGCAGGGGAGGGGTGTCACCAGCCCCAGCTCCCTCGGGCAAAAATAACAGCAGTCGCCTAAAATGCACCTTGCGTACACACACATGCACCTATCTATATACATACATTTACAGATGTACATGTTCATGTGCATGTACATGTACATGAGTATGTCTAATAACATATGAAATCCCAACGAGGTCTCTACATATAAGTGTATGTATGTAAATACATACCTGGAGCTATGTAGATATATATATATATATAATATGCGATATATACATACTTTGTATTCATCCATGTACATATACATATTCTAGATACGTATGTATATATATATATATATATATTGATTGCTGTAATATGTGTATATAGATACGTATTGTGTATAAGTACTGTGTATACACATAGATATAGGTCTACAAACAGCAAGAAGGCACAAATTAGACGAAGTTCTGCAGACGGGGTCTGTCCAACGTAGGGCACCTCCCAAAATCCTCTGACTCTCTGTCTGTCGGTCGGTCTGTCGGTCGCTCGGTCTGTCTGTCTGTCTGTCTGTCTGTCTGCATGCCTGCCTGTATGTCTGTCTGACTGTCTCTGTCTGTCTGTCTGTCTGCCTTCTATGATCATAGCAGAATGTGTGTGCGTGTGAGTTTGAAGCCTTTTGCAACATCCCAACGTCCATCCATCCATCCATCCATCCATCCATCCATCCCATCCCATCCCATCCCATCCCATCCCATCCATCCATCCCATCCCATCCCATCCCATCCCATCCCATCCCATCCCATCCCATCCATCCATCCATCCATCCATCGGTCCATCCATCCGTCCGTCCGTCCGTCCATCCATCCAATCTTTCATCTATGTAATTTAATTTTGGTGTCAGCGTACTCACAAACCAATCCTTGTTATTTCGCCCCTTGCATGCCCCGTACATAATGAGACAAGTTCATTGACGGATAAAACAATGGCACAGACAGACAGACAGACAGACAGACAGACAGGCAGACAGGCAGACAGGCCCCCACCACCCCCCAAACAAAAAACCAGATCCCACGTCTTTGGCAGGCGACAAAACCGCGTCCTCTCAGCTCTTTTTGGTCTCCCCGGCGGAGACATGGGGGTAGAGCCCTGAAAAGTCCTGCGAGAAGACGGGAAGTCTGCATGGGACACAGAAAGGGCCCTCTCCCATTTTTCAGGTGGCTGCAAAACGTGGTAGTGGATGTTACTTGCTGGCCGCTGACATTTATTTAGCACGTTGGCCAAAGGGTCTGGTTGGCAGGGAACATGAAGGAAGCCCAAACGAGCTTCCGAGGGCACAAAGGTTCGTCCAGTCCGGCAATGAAACGGGCATTGTGCCTTGCGACTTTGGTTCATACCTGGACGCTCACCCCGAGAATTTCTGGGCACACGACCAGCCATGTTTCAAGGTGCAGACTCCAAACACCTGAAAACTTGGTGATCCACACCCAGAGGTTCTTGGGACGCGTCAGACCCTGTCTGAGAGAACGGGCGGGGGGGGGGTAAGAGTTGCAACAAAGGCCTTGGAACGCCAGGCAAGGGGTTTGAAAAGGAAAGGATCCGGGAGTGGTTGTAAATTGAACTTTATTTGTCCATTGTTGTTATTGTCATTGACAATGCGGATATCGATTCCCAATGGGTGCCCATGAGAGATGACATATGAGAGATGAGATGAGAGATGGGAGATGAGAGATGAAAGATGCGAGAGAGAGAGAGAGAGATGTCAAACTACATGCATCACTTCCTGCATTTGTGTTGCATGTATGTTCACTCCTGCAGGCCTTGAGCTCACTACTTCGCATGAGTGAAAAGGTTGGCAGCTGCAGACTACATCGGTTGACTGTTTGTTTGAACACTACAGCACTTGCACTTGTAAGCAAAGTAACAACCGATTTTAACGTGGTAGCGGAGCTGAGATCCTAAACATAGGGGAGCTGCAGTAAGCAGTAAGTACTACAACCACAGCAACAGCATTCACATGCCAAACTATTACGACATGTCAGGAGAAGCAGCATCAGCCTCAGCACAACAGCAGAGAACGGGCCAACAGCAAACACAGTAGGAGCCACAACTACGGGAGCAGGAACAGAACAAGACAACGACGTTCAGAGACTACATAGATACAAACTGCCACCACCCTTCTTCACTGGTGACTACTCCCAGTATGAAGAATGGCTGTTCAAGCTACAAGCATACCTCGGCCTCATAGACCGAGACTTCGACCTGGTGCTACAACTAGCACAAGTGGCTACACGACAGATTGAGGACACAGACATCAGAACACACATACTCGACCCTACACAAGCAAGCAAAGCAGTAGACCTCTCCAGAGATCTACACTACATCCTCATCAACATCTGTCAGGGAGCAGCAGCTACAGTAGTAAGGCAAAACCGCTACAACGCAAACGGATGTGAAACACTACGACTACTACACAACAGGTTCAGCCTACCAGTAGGAACAAGAAGCGTTGGCTACCTTACCAAACTACTGGAACCTACATTCAACGAAGCGCAGTTTGAAGAACAATTTCTACAATGGGAATACGACATCAACCGCTACGAGAAAGACAATGGAACAGCACTACCAGATGGAATCAAAATAGCAATACTACTCAACAAAACCAAAGGAGCACTGCAGCAACACCTCCAACTGCGAGCTGGACAGATCACGAACTACATCGAGATCAGAGCACTCATCTTGGACTACTACAAGACGATTTCAGCCTTCACTAGATCTACTTCAGCAGTAGGAACAAACTACAATGGAGGAGCTGCACCAATGGATGTTGACAACATATGGAGGAAAGGAAGAAACTACAAAGGCAAAGGAAAAGGAAAAGGCAGCTACAAAGGAAGCAAGAGCAAAGGCAAGTACAGGAGTAAAGGACACTACAAAGGATTCGACAAAGGCAGCAAAGGAAACTACAACAAAGGAGGATACAACAAGAGCAAAGGAAAAGGCTACTCAGGATCCAAAGGATATGGATCAAGCAAAGGCTACAAAGGCCAAGGAAACTACAGCAAATCAAAAGGAAAAGGAAACAACAACTACACAACATGCCATCGATGTGGCAAGCCTGGCCACTGGGCACAAGACTGCAGAGTGCCAGTATGGCACATAGGAGAAGGAGAAGAACTACATCCACTAGAACAAGAACAAGCAGATCATGACAACAATGAAGAACTACCTCAGGATGTGAACGACACTTGGGACTGGTACTACGAAGGAGAAGAAGGACAACACGAGGTGAACTACATGGAGGAGAACTGGAACGACTACGACTATGACAACAGCTGGGATTGGAATGACAACAGCTATGAGGACACAGCAAACTACATTGGAGGCATCAACGAGTCACACCTTACCATTGGACACATCAGACAAGCAAACTCACGACTACACAAGCACAAATCCAAATCACTACTTGGCAAGAGAACAACACACACAACATCATGGAACGACCACAGCAAGAGCTTTCAACAATTCCTACAAGAAGACACCACACAGCCACACTTCGACATAGCAGCAGCAAGACAACAACAAAGGAACGAGAAGATTGAGGACACTATCACACACTACATCATGTACTCCAACTTCAAGTCATACCACCACCTGTTGATCGACTCAGGAGCATCTACACATGTTTGCCCGAAGGACTACGCACCAGACCTACCGCTACGACCTTGTGGAGAATCAGTTCCACAACTCTACACGGTTACAAACAAGAAGATTCCTGTCTACGGCATCAAGTACGTTCCCTACAAGCAGGACAACTTCAGGATCATGATGCCCTACTACGTTTGTGATGTGAAGTATCCAATCCTCAGTGCATCAAGACTACTTGATAGAGGATATGGACTTGACTTCACTCCACGACACTGCACCATCACACATGGACAACAACAGGCACACCTCATAAGACACTCAGGACTTTTCTACCTACGAGCAGAGAAGATCGACATCCCTACCGGATTCGACATCTACCCAATGACTACAGACAATGGAAAATCCATTGCTGTGATTCAACCTACAGAGAAAATCGTACAACAACAAGAACAAATTGCACCACTTACCCACACAGACCAAGGACTACGACAGATCCTTGGTGGAAACACTGACTACTGGAAACTTGATGGTGACTACGCCATCAGAGTACACAAACGACCACGCAAAGCATTGTTCACACCACACAACAGCGGTTTGCCCAATACCTGAAGGAGAACCAGATGATTGGCGACTAACCATCATCAACAGACAAGGGCAAGAGCAAGAACAACTACGAGAGACCCCAACACAACTTTCCAAGCAAGAACTACAACGAAGACTAGAAGGTGACAACTGGACTGGAGAAACCAGATTCAGAAGAAAGATAACACCTACACGCAGAGCAACATCAAAGACCACACCAACAAGGCAGAGCTCACAACCACAACGGCTAATGGACACACCACCAACCAGATCAAAGATCCAACTACGAGCACCACAAAAGATATGGAGACCTAAAGCAGCACCTTCTACAAATCTTGACACCACACAACCAAAGGAGACAATCCACAGACCACTCACAGCACAGGAGGACAACCAAGACTACTGGGAAAGACAAGGTGAATACTGGATAAGACACCACACAACACTTAGAACAACTCTATTCACTCCAACAGATGGACCAGGACATCCACCAATCAGCACACTTGAACCTCACAGAACTACAATCACTCACAACAACTTTGGAGAAGTTTCACAACGCAAAGATGACTGGACAGTCATGGGCAACGCAGCACTACCATTTCAATGGAAAGGAACAACAAGGTTCACCGTGAAGAAAGACTACGAGTACATCCAGGAGAACCACGATGAGGAACAACAACACGAGCATCATGAAGCACACAGAGCAAGAGGACTACGACAACCACAGCAGCCCACTCCACAACAAATAGCAGAACACAATCTTACACACCTACCATACAGAAACTGGTGTCCAATTTGCGTTCAAGGCAAAGGACGCCAAGACAACTACAAGAAACAACAATCACGACAACCCGTCATTCAACTAGACTTCGCCTACATCAAATCACAACAAGACCCAAAGACCATACCAGTACTGACAGCAGTTGATGTTACTACACAACTGTGTATGGCAGTAATGGTCCCGGACAAACCATCAATGATGGACTACATGGTCAACAACCTACAAGCATTCATCTTTGAGTGCGGAATAACACAAGGCATACTACAAAGCGACAACGAAGACACACTCAACGCGCTTCTAAAAGCTACAGCCGCAAAAGTCGGCTCGATGACTGTACGACACTCACCGTCAGCACTGTCTACTACCTTGGATAGTACGACACGCAGCAGGGACGGTAAATCGCTACGTCATCCACTCAGACGGCTACACAAGCTTTGACAAACGCCGCTGGGGAAGAAACTACGAGCGAGCAATCTGCGAATTTCGCGAGACACTACTTTACCTTCCACCACAACACAAGAAACTTCCAAAAGCAGACCTACGGATGCAGAAATGCATCTGGCTCGGAAAAGTTTCCGAAACCAGAGAAAACTACGTCGCAACGGAATCAGGCGTACAAAAGGTACGAACAGTACGGAGACTACAACCGGACTTCAAATACGACCTCGCACTGTTGAACAAAGTTTCCGGCACACCATGGGCACCACGATGGAACACCTACAACTCATCGTTCGCAAGACTGTTGGATACGCAACTACAACCGTCAGAGAAAAGAAGGTCCACGCAAGATTTCGGACAACAGACGAACGCCACGGACGACATCGTTGCGGAACCCGCAACCAAACAACAACGCACTACACCACCTCCACGACTTCCGTCTACATCGACGTCAAGTTCACGACCACTACCGGATAGTCCTATGGCTACTTCACCAACCGGACGACAACATCCACCACTGCCAGCACCACCTCGACAAACACTACGACGTTTAACTCCGGAAGAAGTAATGCAACCAACTAGAGCACAGAAGACCTCAAAGGACACTACAATCAGATCAACGGAGCAAGCAACCAAAGAACCACCACCACTACGACAGAAAATCAACGCAGTGACACTTCCCAACGGAAAATCCATCACCCCCTACACAAACGACGACACCTCAGAAGACCAACCCATAATCTTCGACAACGAAGGTTACGACGAAACACAACTACTGGAAGGAATGAAACACGAGTCAAACCAAATGAAGCTACATGACGTCTACGACGAAGTAGATGCGTCTACCGTCGACGACAACGTCATCAGAGAAGCGATACCTACAAGATGGGTGCATAGAAAGAAAGGACCAGGAGTACGAAGCCGAATCGTCGCAAAAGGCTACACAGAGAAGATCGAGGACAAAGACTCCGTCTACGCCTCTACACCAATGTTCACGACACTCCGGACACTTCTAGCACTACAAATGTCACGACCAAACTGGATCGCGCGACTACACCCATCGCCAAAGACCACGACGGTAAACAACGTGACGTCTACCTTTGGCCACCTAAAGAACTTTGTCCACAACAGGACAAAATCTGGCGACTAAAGAAAGCCATGTATGGACTACGCAGTTCACCAAAAGCATGGCAGGACTACCTGGCTGAAGTGTTACAAAAGCTCAGCTTTGTAAGACTAAAGTCAGAACCTAACGTCTACACCAATGCGACCCGCGACTGCTACATCATTGTCTACGTGGACCATCTACTAGTACTTGGAGACAAGACTGCGGTCGACTCCACTTTCGAGGCCGTCCAGAAGCAGGTCCTACTCAAGCACATCGGCTACCTCGAACCTGGCAAACCACAACAATTTCTTGGAAGAAACATTGACCGCTTTGGCAACTACTGCAATCTTGGACTAAAGGACTCCTACATCGACAACATGATCGAGGAGTCTGGAATGAACAACTGCAACTCAGTGAACACTCCAGGAATTGCACACTACAAACCAACAATAGAAGATGAAGCACTACTTGACCACGAACAACACAAAAGGTACAGAAGGATTGTTGGCAAACTTCAATGGTTAGCATACACACGACCAGACATTGCATACTCCACAAAAGAACTAGCACGAGACCTCACAGCACCTACAGAACTTTCACAAAAGAGAGTCAAACATCTACTACGCTACTTGCACGGCACCAAGCACTACAAATTCACCATAGAACCAACAACAACACTCAGAGCAAACACCAACAACATCCTGGATCTCGACGTTCATGTCGATGCCGACTGGGCAGGATGCCCTACTACCAGGAAATCAACTTCAGGTTTCAACATCATCTTTTTAGGAACAACAGTTGCATTTGGCAGCAGAACACAAGCTACAATAGCACTCAGCTCAGCAGAGTCTGAACTCTACGCCATTTGCACAGGAGTTAATGAGGGACTACACCTCAGAAACTTCCTACTTGAAACCAACATTTGCAGCAAGCTAAACCTACGCATCCACACAGACAGACTCCACAGCAGGCAAGAGCATTGCTACACGACAAGGCACTAGCAAACGAGCAAAACACATCGACCTCAAATTTCTCTTCACACAAGACCTCATCAAGCACGACATCATTAGAATCCTTAAGATCAACACACTTCACAACAGCGCAGATTTGTTTACCAAATACATCAGCAAAGAAACACTACACAGGCTCATCCAGAGCATTGGGATACGCATTTAGCACTACGAACGACCAGCCAGCACAACAACAACAACAACGACTTTGGACATTTCTTGTATGTAAGTAGCTACATGTAACACGACACCTTTGGTATGCAAGTAACAGTAACTACATGTATTTTCACTTGCACTTTTGGCGGCTGACTACAGTTGTTTGTTTTACATGTCTGCATGCGCCGCCTGCCTGATAGCAACTACTTAGGCTCGTTTTGTTTTTGCCCCGTTTCACTACATTTTGCATTCCACTGCAGCCATGGCCGCTCCATCTACTGCAGATGCTACGATGGGAGACGCCACTACGCCCGACAGGGCAACTACACCTGAGGTGGCGGTCACTACGGACTCCAGTGACCACGGAACTCCACTACCTCAAACCTACAACGACTCCAACTACCACTTCAACCATTCTACACCTGGCAACACGGTCTACTACAACCTTGCTTTTCCACGCTTTTCCACTATCTGACGAGCACCCGCTTGTGTGATGCCCGCCCCTGAAACGGCCGAAGCCGGAAAAACACTCACGCACGCACGCACACACACCAAACACAAGACACACGCACACACAGAAACTCTACTACAACCCGACCACAGTGATGGACCAACTACACATCACTGAGCACCAGACAACCACTACACCACCATTGCCCGACAACACACCCTACACTCAGTTTTTCACTGCACTCACACTTGAAGAGTATCAACTACTCTCACAACAACAAGCAACTCCACTGGCACAACTGGACTACACGCGACCCATTCACTGCATCCCTGGAGACCTTCGCATCCCCACTACAACTCCACACTGCTCAGCGTTTCACTACCTGAAGCAGCCAACGTCCACTACTACCACACGACTTCACTCCACACTACAACCAGCGACAACACCAACTACGTCATCATCCAACTCCAGATTGAACAACCACTACTCCTGAGGTACCTCACTTCAGGACAATTTCTACACTTCACAAGGGACTACATCTCCTACATGATGTCCATACAACAGAACTACTACCTCCCGACCACACCAATTCCACAGACCATCCACAAGGTGAACTACAACATGACCACCTTCACCGACAACTACAGCCTCAGGAACAACTACCTTTACCACATGCCCCTACTACTACCTGAACTACTCCACTACCTTTATAACAGAGACCAACTACACGACTTTCAGCACAAGGCAATTACTACCATCCTTTGCAAGAGTATCCAGTACTACGGATTCACACTACTCACCATGACAAACCTCACTCAACATCACAAAGCACTACTACACCGCTTTCTCAGGGAGTACGACCAACACATGTCGTGCCCTGAGATAGACGACGAGCGACTACGGGGAGCTCCAAACTACATGACAACATTTTTCACCATACACTACTACGCGACCTTGGACAACAGACTCCAGATGGTCCAAGACTATGAAGCACAGAAATGGGGACCAGATCTTTGAGCTGATGCTCCAGTACAACGAGTGCCTGCCTCACTACTTCCATCCAGCGCCTACATCGAGCTGGAACCTGAACAGCGTGAACTACTGAGCGCAGGTCACTACTTTTGCAAATACAGTAGAATTGATGAACAACAATGGTTTTCATCACTACTGACAATCCATGTTTTGCACTTCAGTTGAAAAGGTACTACAAAGACCTTTTAACTGAGGGGCCGTGTCAAACTACATGCTTCACTTCCTGCATTTGTGTTGCATGTATGTTCACTACTGCAGGCCTTGAGCTCACTACTTCGCATGAGTGAAAAGGTTGGCAGCTGCAGACTAAATCGGTTGACTGTTTGTTTGAACACTACAGCACTTGCACTTGTAAGCAAAGTAACAACCGATTTTAACGAAAGAGAGAGAGAGAGAGAGAGAGAGAGAGAGAGAGAGAGAGAGAGAGAGAGAGAGAGAGAGAGAGAGAGAGAGAGAGAGAGAGAGAGAGAGAGAGAGAGAGAGAGAGAGAGAGAGAGAGAGAGAGAGAGAGGGAGAAGCCCCTCTGACCCAAGCAGAAGCCACAAGCGGAGCAAAAGAGCAGTGCGACAGGTGGTCGTGCGATATCATATATGAATCTGAACCTCCAACAATCATTGTGGCAAGTCACCCACACGGACCCCAAAAGAAAGATGTCTTCCGTTGCCTTCTTCCAGCGATGTTGTCAGTCCTCAGCCCTCTGGCCACCGATTCGAGAGCTGCCCCCACCCCCCACAACCTGCACAACCCCACACAATCCCCTGCACACCCCCCAACCTAGACAGGGAAGAGGGGCTCCGGAATGGGAGGAGCAGCTCCCAAAACCAAGAGGCATACATGCCAGAGGGGCTCCCAAAAACCGTGCTTTTGCGCGGGAGGCCAGGCATATGGCACAGCTTCGCAGGCAAGGAGGGGCTCCCAAAAACTGTGTTTTTGGGCGGGAGCAGCTGCCAACAGAAACAGATGCTGAAGATGGGTGACGTGCCAGGTAATGCTGAGGATGCTGGGGATGCGGACCCTGCATCACTTGCATCACCAGCATCACCCGCATTGCAGCCCGATCCCCCTGAGAATCTGGCCATATTACAACCTACCCCCCCCCCCCCCCCCCCGCCCCCATAAAGTTGAATCGATTTTTCCCACTACATCAGATAAAGACACCACTGCTCGTTTAGCTTGATACTGTATTGCATCGTGTAAAACATATTCTTCACTTACTGCCTCTTTTTCTTGATGTCTCGTAATTCCTCTACTTGTCTACGTTTGTTTTATTTGACAGTTAAGAATTTGTGTATCACTACATTTCTCACGCCCGTGTTTACAAACAAAAACTGCATTAAACATCCTACACCTATCGTATTCATCCGCATATACACTTCCTAAATTGATTTTGCTCATGACACGAAATTATCATTTATTCTTGATGTACAGAAGAATAAGGCTTATACTATCTTTTAACTATTGCATATAAACATGATAAAGCCTCTGGAGAATTAGATTCTTGGAATAATTTGTAGAGATACATGTAAGGCACCTTGAAATATGTCGGGGATATTCAGGTGACGTACTGAAGTCTTTTGAAGTATTATCTCTATCTGGTCTCCAGAATTCCAAGGTTTGTAATTTATCTATAGAATTCAATACAATATTAGCACGCCATTTAAGGAAAAACAAGACATGTTGGTTCCGTTAATTTTCGGTAGCAAACGAGCTACTAAAACACGCACCAAATGTTCCTGTCGATGTTTGTCATTTCTCGATGAACAAGTAGAATCATTAGTATCAGGACTTGTTAAAATGAGAAAGCCTGCACTAATGGAGCTTCGCCCCCCCCCCCCCAAAGAACTCGCGCTGATGGCTCTCATGAAGGAAAAGAGACGGTCAGCCCCGCACTCCTTACGACCCAAAACACCCAAAAGCACTCCCCCGACCGCTCGGCTCCGAGCAAATTGATTCTCGCTTCTCCCGCCTTGGCTCCATCTCCTCGAGCGCTCATCTGGGAGTACAGTTGGAGCGCCAAGCCTGTCGCCGGATCCCGCGAGCGAATTTTCGCGAATTCTGAAGGAAGGGAAACCAATTCCCATGCCAGGTGCCCAGGCTCGGTATGTCCTCTTGAACATCAAGCAACGCATGGTATGTGGTCACAATAGGCGGCTTCCTTTTGGTTGCCGTTGCAAACCAAACCCCAACAAAGGGCACCAGAAAACACCGATCACAATTCGCAGGGCAGATATCAGGACCAGGGTTGCAGGCCGTAGTTTCATGAGGTCTTCTGACGGGGATGAAAGCTGCAAGAAGGCCCATGCAGCTTCCTCTTAATTGGTGACTGGGATTGGTGGTTTGGTGGTTCGATGGCTTCCCATCTGCCCTTTACACGAACCAATCCAAACCACCAACTAAGTGGCACCTCGCTGCCAAGAGAACAAACAAACAAAAAAGATAGAGGTCACCATCAGGGGCAACTTCGGAGCGGCAATGTGTGAATCCAGCCTCACACAGCCAACCCCCGGCCCCCCCCCCCAAGGCCACAGTCTGTCAGCTTCACGTCACATCCTCCCAGTCTCCCAAGCGTGGTGGACTCTTTGAGCTGGGCGCCCATCTGCTTCGTGGTATCGTTTTGGTTCTTTTTGGTTTAAGCGTTTGGGAAGCTACGTAGCCCACGAAAGGCGCGTCCCGCATCCACGTCGCAGGTCTGCCCCCACTCCAAAACAAAAATGGACGACCAATCCCAGACCCAATGAAAATGAATTCAGGGCCGACTCGGCCATGGATAAGATCCCCTTTTTGGCTGCCGCATGGGCAAACTGCAGGAAGTTAAACCCTGGGGTGAAAACCTGAAATGAATGCAACACCTAGGGTCCCCGGTTTACGAGTTATGAAGGCCGGCCACTCCCCTGAGAAAAGCGACATGGGTTCAAAGTGGCTGCCCCTAAATAGCCGCCGGGGATGTTGCCTTCATGGGTCCATAAAACTAGTTCTCGAAGTCCTTTGCATACGTGGACCAAGGGACCTACCGACTAACTCACACCTTTAACCCATCAACACCAGGCCTTTAAACAACTGGCCTAGGTCAATGGACGGCTTTCGCTGGCAGAAATTTCAATCTCATCCTGAACATGACCAAGCTAAATTGGAGAATGTGTCCTTTTGGCCAACGAAAACAAGCACTCGCATGGTTCATTGCCTCTTTCCAACAGGAAGGGTCTCCTCGCTCGCCTCGCTTTTGACTCGAAAGCATGGGAATGATCCCCGCAAACTGTTGCTGGGGGATTTCCCGTTGGATCCCAAACGGATTCCAAAAACCAAGCCGTGCCCCCATGGGAACCAACTGAAACCAGAGTGGTCTCTATATTCAACCAACCTGATTTACTTAAAAGGACCCCTCTGAAAAAATCTATTCATAAACAGGGGTCCCCTATTTTTCGGGAACCCATCCGGCCCCGGGGGGGAAAAAAGACGAGAAAAAACAAGAAAAGAAAGAAGAACAAAAAGGAGGAAACAAAAAAACGGAAGGCGCCTCCCTCGACACAACGCCTTGCTTGGATCCCATTGGATTCGCCTCCCATGGGAAGGCCCAACTTGGGGCTCGAGGTGAAGGCGGCGCTGGTCGCCAGCCCCAGGTCCTGGAGTGCGAGAGGTGAAAATCGGTTGCCCATCCGTTCCTCGGTTGCTGGATCCCATCCCGAACCATCTGGTTCCTCTACGTGTACCATGTATGTGTAGATACATATACTCGGTTGCTTTCTGCTCCCCTGCTAAAAGTTGTTTTTTCTTTACCTTTAGTTGTTGAATGGGAAAAACCCAGTAGTTTGCAAAAAGTCAAAGTCCTAACATCCAAGCAAAATGCACCCAGCTGGGTGAATTATAATATTTCACCCGCCTGAAATAAGGCGGTTTGGGGGCCATTCCCCACATTAACCACCATTTGGGGCGAATTCGGTCGTGTGAGGTCGTTATAATTCACCCAGATCCAATGTTCTCGGAGAAAACCCCTGGCAGACCTTGGGGTCTGGGTGTGTGAAGAGCTTAGTTCAATGCCGAGGGTCTGGGAAACTCCTTATCAGCAAGGTATAGCCCAAAAGGATTAGTTGATTTTTGGGGTCCTCACATTGGAAACTCCCGACTATGCATGTGTTTTCCCGTCGGGTGAAACGGCCCCGGATTCTTGAGACTGCACATGTTACTTCCAAAGGATCGATGTGGATCGATGCCTTTCATATACCTTGGACATGTTTTTCCTCACCCCAAGCCGTGATTTAAAATGCTGAGCAGGTCCGAACCAAATTGGGGTGACTGTTCATGGTGGAGCAGGGGCCAAAATGGTGTCCACAAACGCAAACCCTCTGAAGCCCTCATAAAACGGGTTTGCTTGGGTTCAAAAAGAGTGTCTTTTTTTGCAGATATCCTTTTTTGGGGCTGCGGCTTTGCTGGAAATCAAGGGCTGAAGCCCAAACAGGGTTCCTTCTGTGTCCCCCTGAAACACCCCAAAGGTGCTTTCAGAAGAAATGGAGCACATCCACTCAATTCTATGCGCGTTTAACACGTCCCCGCCGTGTGAACCGGACCGACATTCGCCTTCAGCATGAGGTCACAGGCAAAGCCCCCGGTGTAGCCCCGTGCTGCCGGTACCTCTAGCTTCCAAAAATTGCGTGTCGCGCCGATTTGAGGCCAGAGGCCGACGTGGGTCCAACGAAAAAGACCCCGGAGGCGTAGGGCCGAGGGGTGGGCTTGCGCTTGCCCTTGGATCCCGGTTAGCCCCCAGTGAACATCCCAATCCCCACTAAAATAGACTGAAATGTGTGGTGCACCTACCCCAAATGGTACCATTGGTTTTGACCCACAGCCATTTTTTTGGGGGTGAAGTGGGCAAACCAAGATGCGTAAGCCGGCGCGAGCGGATGTCTGAATCCCGGCGCACGTTCTCCATGACGCCAGGGCAAGGGTTGTAGGTGTCGCTACTCCAGCACCTCGCGGCCAGAAAGGCATATGCCTCATGTTCGCATGTACACTTGTTTAGAACTATATACATTATGTTTGTTCATATATATATATATATATGTATGTATGTATGTATGTATGCATGTATGCATGTATGCATGTATGCATGTATGCATGTATGCATGTATGCATGTATGCATGTATGCATGTATGCATGTATGCATGTATGCATGTATGCATGTATGCATGTATGCATGTATGTGTATGTGTATGTGTATGTATGTGTATGTATGTATGTATGTATGTATGTATGTATGTATGTATGTATGTATGTATGTATGTATGTATGTATGTATGTATGTATGTATGTATGTATGTATGTATGTATGTATGTATGTATGTATGTATGTATGTATGTATGTATGTATGTATGTATGTATGTATGTATGTATGTGTATGTATGTATGTATGTATGTATGTATGTATGTATGTATGTATGTATGTATGTATGTATGTATGTATGTATGTATGTATGTATGTATGTATGTAATGTATGTATGTATGTATGTATGTATGTATGTATGTATGTATGTATGTATGTATGTATGTATGTATGTATGTATGTATGTATGTATGTATGTATGTATGTATGTATGTATGTATGTATGTATGTATGTATGTATGTATGTATGTATGTATGTATGTATGTATGTATGTATGTATGTATGTATGTATGTATGTATGTATGTATGTATGTATGTATGTATGTATGTATGTATGTATGTATGTATGTATGTATGTTATGTATGAGCATACGTACATTCATCCACATCCATGCATGCGTCTACTTGTATGTATCGTGTATGTGTATTGCATGTATGTGTATATATATATACATGTATGATTGCACTATTTGTACACTGGGGAGCATGTTTCTATTGAGACGGGGGTACCACCAACGCTGTTTTTGTCCAGCAAAAGCTTGAGTGTTTGGAAACTTCAACGCCATCATGCAACGCTTCTTGCTGTGATGTAACAGGGCTGGAGATGATGCAGTAGAAACATGGTTTACATGCCGGAATAATGCTGCGTACACTCACTAGAAATAACTCAGACATTTGCTCGACTGAAGAATAGAAATGTACTAAGTAGTTACTAGACGTGTGCTAGACATGCAAAATATATGATAAGCTAAACAGCTGTTGTATTGAACAGTCAGGCAGATGCTAGACAATTGTTAGGAATACACACATGCTAGGCATATTCGAAGGAAGGCTAGAAAGATGATTGAAATATGGGCTGACAAAGCATGCAAGTAAACGACTCATATGCTAGAAAATACTAGACATATCCAAAACACGTGCACAGAAAACTTGCTAGACCGCCCTAAACAACAGCACCTTGCAACAGCACCTTGCAACAGCACTTCCCTGCGGCGCAAAACCTTCCAACGGCACCCGGCCAACTTTGGCAACACACCCCTCTCTACCTGAAGTTCAAACCCCTTTGGCTTTCAGCTACCCCCAAAACATGCGATCACGCGCTCCTCGCGAGAAGTTGTCACAAACAACTCCGAAACGGCCAGCGGTTGTCCTGACCCGGCCCGGAACTCCGCACGAAACTCTGCCGCAACCCGCCAAAGCGCCTAGCGCCGGTTTCTGCGCGGATTTTAAGGTAAGGCGGTGCAAAGGCGGTGTCAACAACTGTCCGTAGCGAACCAAAAAGGAGGTTGCTTCAACAAAACCTCGGTCCAAGTGTCGAAATCATGCGATGCTTGGGCAACTGGGTGAGCTCCTTGCGCCCAGAGTTGTTGGGCTGGCCTTGTTTCTCAACATGGTCCCTAAAAAAGGTTGGTCTCCTTTTCTCGTCTTCTTTTAACAATTTGGGGTTGTCTCTGTGCTCAACCAAAAGAACCTATAAAATGGCTTCCTGCTCGTCTTTTTCATGTTTTTTGGTGTCCGAACCAAACGAAAGAAAAACCGCGGGGCGGCATGGTTTTCTTGTTATTTATTTATTTATATATTTATGTATTTATTTATTTGTTGATTAAAATAATAAATAAATGAATTAATTAAGTAATAAATCCGCGGCCTCCCGGAGCTGGTGTTCAGGATGTCCGCCAGCTTCTGCTGATCCAGGCCCAGGCGCCCGGCCAGGGCGTGGCCCTCGCGCGAAGCTTCTCGCTCGACGGGTTCGAGGCGCGGCCGGGCTCGAGGCGCGCGCGGGGGGTCGGTGGAGCCTGCAGATGATGGGGTGTTCTGGAGCCAGGGTTCTAGGGGTGGATTGAAGGGAAAAACATCCCTTGGTGGTTGTAAACATCATTTGTTCTAATTCTTGTAATTAGGTGGTTGGAATTCTAGGGGTTGAGTCCTTGTCCATTCTTTTCAACCTGGGTTTCTGGAGGTTTTCTAGAAAGAAGGATCCTTGGAAAGAATGGGGAAGGTACCCCTAGAAAGTGGTCAAAACGTGCGGCGAAATCGGTGGGGAAATGAAACTAAACCTGGAGCTTCCGGAGTCCCGAAAGGAAACCACCAGTTGGATGGTTTATAAGGGTCGTTCCCTCAGTCCCCGCAAGAAAACCAACCCCAAAATGCCGAGACTCAGAAAAGGACGCACTGTGACGTGATGAATGAAAGCTGCTTGGCTCGGCCTGACTTCTGGAGTGGGGTCTGTTTGGCGGTCGAGGGGCACTGTATCAAAAGCAACACACCCTTCCCCCGGCTCCCCTCGGAACCATTGTGGAGCTCGGCAAATTCGCGTGGGGTGATTTTCAGCTGAACCCTTGCCACATTGGACCAGTCTGTATATACTCGGGTCCTATGCCCAATGCAAGTAGAAACCTGAGGGGTGCCAGCATGGGCACGTGCCAAAGACTGGAGATGCCCCTGAAGGAACAAGGTTCCACGGAAAACCACTGATAAACCAACATTTGGGTGTGGGTCAAGAATAGGTACCAAAATGGAACCCTGGTATGTGGAAACATGGACCAAAACCTGTGTAACCCCTCCTGATTGATTTTGAGCCATCCCCATTTCTTTGGAGACCCAAATTGAAACAAGCGCTCCCTTCGTCACGTGGATTGCTGGAGGGCGCACACTCGATGGGACCTCAAAAAGGGCAACTTCCCCGGAGTGGCCCAGAGTGAGCAGAATGGGACGAATTTCCAGAAGAGAGCCTCACGAAGTACCGATTTCTTCATCTTCCAAGAAGCCGACACCGGGCGAGGTCCTGTTGGATCGGATGGTTCGGGCGAAAGATCGTTTTTTTGTAGAACATGTTTGACACCAGGTTCGAATTGGGTCACTCCAAGCTGGCAGGTTGCTCGCATTCTGGGCATTGCACTCCAGCCGAAGCTGCCGCCCAAAAACCCAAAACTGCCACTGGAAACGCTGGTCCTCTTCAGCCGATTTCTTTAGAATGATCATCAGCTGCTTACAAAGCAGCCGGGTGTTTTCTCTCCTTTGCTTTCCCTCCTTTCCCTACTCGTCCTCAAATATTCCTGCACTTAAACAACTGGATGTTTCATGACCAGGAATACAGTGAGCCCTGCCAAAGTCAGTCCCCAGTGCCTGGCAGTACATGAGGACAGGGCCCCAAAACTGTCGACAACCAGGAAAACTGGATTCAAGCAATGCCCCAACTCCAATCATGGGCGTGTGGTTTTGAGGGAACCCTTTTCCGTTGCTTGTTTTAAAGAAGCCAAAGAATGAGTAGCCCCGGCCCTCACTCATCCACCTCTTGCCTCCAGCCAACCCAATAGAAAAGGCGTCACACCCAATGAGAAGGCGATGGTTTCAAAGGGAAACCCAACCGTATACTTCCATTTGGTTCAGACCCCTGTAAAAAAATGAAATAATATTTCCAGTAGTGATAGATTCCCTTTAAAACCAACAGGAGAAAAGTAAAAGGAAAAAAAGAAAGAAAAAATGGAAGTATAGCTGACATTCTCCAAGCACATGGAAAACTCGGGTGGCCATAGCGATGCCTCGCAGACGGCTGCCATGGTAATGCCCAGCACCAGGTTGTTGCAGAGCTTGGCCGCCTGACGCCGACGCCGAAGGGGGGTGGTCAGGTGGCGCCGCTTGCCACGATCTGTCAGGCAAGTGTTGCGTGCCTCCAACAAAACATGAGGGAAACGTACCATTTTGGGAGCCAAGGAGATGAATCTTGTGAAGGCGTTGAACCGAAACTGTCTTATTGAGAAAATCGCTGAAACTGGCGAAGCTTATTTACATTCAAGCTAACTGACACAGAAAGACACCCACCGATCCAGGGTGGTTGAAGTTCAAACGTTCGAGGTGTTGCTACATTTTGATCTGCGCTCGCGACCCTCTGCGAATCGGCGTGGTCGAGGTGCAGGAGGATGCTGCGGAGTTGCGTGCATCGAGAACACTTGATAAACTTGAAGGGAGAGAGCTGCTCAGCGAAATATGCACAGCCCACTTTCACAGAAAAACATGCACCAAGGCTCGCCCAGAGAAACTTGCGTCGAGAACTTGCGCAAACAAACTTGCTCCTGTGCAAGTTGTACGGACAGCTTGCATCGGAACTGCAGAGAAACTTGAGCACATAAACTTGAGCCGAGACGCGCAGAGAAACTTGCATAGAGAGCTTGGGCGCAGAAAAGTTTGCGAGATCTTGCGGGAACTTGCGTGAACTTAGCGCAAGGAACTGAGCGGCGCAGAGAAACCCCGCGAGCTTTCCAGCGCAGAGAAGACAACGTCGGCGCAGACAAACATGTGCCGCAGCACCTTGCAAAAACGTGGTGAACATAGATAAATGTTTGAAATCAACGCACACTTATGTGTTATGCTTTCGGGTCACCCGCGGTTCTAGTTGTTGGGGGTGGCCTTCTGGTGTTGCCTTGAAGGGAAACCAAAATCAAACTAATAATCGTTTGGTCCCAGGTTAGGATCGTTTGCAACCCCACAAACAATCGAAGGGTGCTTGAACCTTTGAAGGGGGTCCTCAGGGGAGTTGCTCTTTGACTGCTTGGACGTGGCGGGTAGGCCGTCTGAGGCAGGGGAACTTCTTTTTGTGAAAAAACATCCAAGCCATGTACTTAGACAGGGCCCATTGGAAGACAGTTTCAGCTGTTGAGCCACATGGCTGTGGGTCAAAACCAATGGGATCCCATTTTGGGGTAGGTGCACCACCCATTTTAGTCTATTTTAGTGGTTAGATTGGGATGTTCACTGGGACCAACCGATTTGGGTTTTCACCCATGGCCATATCTGCATCAGGCAGGGGCAGGGTCTGTAACATCCGCCGGTACAAATCTTGTCTCCCGTGAGCGCGCCTGGCCCATGCCGGCATCGCCGCAGTACACCACCTATCCCAAGTCATCGAATCTGGGAAGGTGAGCCATAGGTGGCAGATTCGTCTTTCATTGGGCTAGAGCTCAGCCCAAGTCACATAGGGAAAAAACAAACGCAGGTTGATCCATGTCCTAGTGGGCGTCGAGATACATCCGCCAAGAGCGGCTACACGAAAGGCAAGACCCCCTTCCCAAAACGCGGCCTTTTTCCGGTCCCAGGAGGTTGGTCGTCCGACTTCCAGCCGCGCCGGCCTTCTTCCCCATCAGTTGGAGTACGAGGCTGGCCGCTTGAAACGCCGGCTCCGGCCTCGGCCGTGCCACCATTGGACTGCCTATGGCATTGGAAACAGGGGGTTTCCCACTGCGGATGGGCTGGTATTTGTTTCAGCGTGGCTTAAAGTGCTTAATGTACTGGGTCCTCCAGTAGAGAGGTTAGAATAAGGGTGCCCTTTTCTTCTGTAGTCTTTTTTTGGTAGGGGAACCCTCCCCAAAAACAATGGTAAAAGGGCACGACCCTGGGGGACCTAGTTGAACACGTAGCCACATCTTTGCGCAACAAGCAACCCGCACATTGCCAAATGAACGACCATTAGAGAGCGTCCATGTTCGACCGCATCTCGTTTCGGGGGGCATGTTCAGTTGCAGACGAGAAAGTCTTGGGGGGTCTCTCAAAATGGGGATCAGAAGGGGTGATGTCCCTTTGGCTTCCCTCAAAAAAAAGAGAAAGAGACAGAGCCCTGCTACAGTCCGAGTTGAAAGTTGCACCTCCGTGCTTATTTGCAGGGCTACCGGAGCTGACATAACTTGAATGGAGTGTTGGGGGACTAAAAGGCAGATTAGGTCATGATCACAAACCACTATCAAGTTAATAACGCGCACAAATAAACCACACTACTAACTCAAAAACGACACGCTTGAAACTTGACACGCCACCAACTCTGAGGCCAATGCCCCCCCACCATGAAGGTCAGCGTCGCCTGTCCGGCTCGACATGCGAAACCGTTCTGTTCTGTAGCGCTTGGTGAGTTGCCCAAACAATCCATGTGTAAACAGGCTGTAGCCAGCACTTGCGTGGCATCAGCATTCCCAATAGATACTACGTTGCATTCCTGCTCTCCTGTTACCATCATGGGAAGTGGATGCTTGGAGCGTTTTTAGAGAGGATAGCCCTCCAAGACCCTCCATTCGACTTCCATTTGCGGGGGCAAGGGGGTGTATTCCCATGGACAAATCGCTTGAAACTCGCGAGGGCATGGGAAAATTGGGTCGTCCGAGCAGGCCATACAAAGCCCCAGCACGGGAACTGCCGCTTGAATGGAACCTGCAGGGTATCGAGGAGGCAGTAGATCTACAGGGCGCCGGCTAAGTGGCTCCTAGTCTGTTTGCATCCGTATGTCAGAGCAATAATATTCCTTCCACAAATCAGCCGCCCTGACACTTAGTGTGGAGGCCATTTCAAAGGAGGCCCGACTAACTTTCTGCCAGAAGGAAACTGAAATGCGTAGCCTTGGCCCATCAGCATTGCGCCCAAGCCTTGAAGTTTTTAAGTCTGCTCTGCGTAAGTGAGGCATCTACATTGGGTTAGTCTGCATCTTCTCTCTGTCATCGGTGGTCCGACCAGGTGCCAGGGTGGTGGCACTTGAGCAGGGGAAACTCCAGAGGATTCTTGACTTCCCTCACAAGTCCAGTGTGGGGAACAGATCGTAGGGGAACAGATCGTCAGGCCACCCAAAAAAAACGACAGAAAACGACGGAAGCCGACAGAAACCGACACGGGATCCCACTTCGGAACGGTCACGTCGGCTATCTCCATGCTGCCATTGGGTGGCCCCACATGATCTCTGAGCAGGACGAGGAGAATAGCTGTGAGACCTCGCCTGGATTGATCAACTTGTTGGGCTTGTCTGTGGCCTTCTCAAACTTGCCCATGGGCGAGATCAAATTCCGCCGTGATGGAGCTGGTGGCATTTGCCGAATTACATCGTATTCGCAGTCAATGGCCATTGTCACAGACAAAAAGCCCCGTTGCTTCCAGCCACTTCACACAAAGTTCCATCTGCCATAGCCCCTGCCAAAGAGCTCCCTGTGGTGCTTTGAGCCTGCCTTCCATCTCTCCACCTTCGCTTAATCTCATCCCTCACGAGCGCGGGGAAAGGCCGTGCGCCCATCGACCTTCCCCAGGTGCTCGGTCTCTTGGGGGTCATGGCCCAATCTGAACAGCGCCTGGGACCCGCACCAAGCACTGCCGCGAGGCTTGGGTCGCAAAGCTTGTTGGCTCCCCCTGCTTTTCGTGGTCGCTCAATCTCCTCCTCCGCAACACCCATGGCAGACTACCAGTAGTTTTGTCAGTTGCAACCCCGGTACTGAAGGAATTTACCCTAAATGTCACGAATCAAAGGGCGGATGTCCGCATCTTATGGTCAGGACGAGTCGGAACCGTTCTCGATTCTCCACCCGGGTTCAAGACTATCAGAACTCCTGTCCATGCGTTCCTTGACGGGAACCCAGCTCTGCAAACCTTAACACGGCTGGACGTTGCAAGTTCAGGCCTCCCTCCCCAAAGTTCTCAGTCCGTTCTCCCATTGTCCAAAACGGCACACTAACGCTGACCCCGGGTCACCGAAACGGGAAACCACCCCGTTGGGCAGTGGGCACTTCGCATTGCTCATTTGGGAGTGGGCGAAAAATAGGGTCACCCCAAAATGGCTTGCCCTGGTAAAAGGAAGCAAGTCGACCAAAACCTGCGGTCCAATTCCTGGTACTTCCTTTTCTCCCGACAGCTTCGCCTGCTCGGCCGCCGGGGTGCCGCCGGACACCGGGGCGTCCACCGCCGCGGCGCCTCACAGTCGATCGACACGTCCCATGTCCCCGCAGAAGCCAAGGGGAAATGGACGTCGAACCCGGGGTGTGGCTTCCCTTACCCAACATTTCACAAAGTATTTGCCAAAGGTTCCCGAAATGAAAACGGGTTGCCTTTTGGTGTCCCTGTCACAGCGATTCGTTTTACCGAGTGTAGGAAACCAAGAGAAACACCCTTTGCAAACCAAGGGAAACAACGCAGAGTGACCAACTATGGTAACTGGGATCCATTAGGGTCAGATACTGTGGATGGACGAAATCCTGCACCACTTTCAAACCATGGGCAACCATTGTTAGTTGGTATTTACAGGGGAATCATCATTCCATGGCTTCGTAGGTGGTGCAGGATTGTGTCCATCCACAGTAGGAGAAGCATGTGTGTGTGTGTGAAATTCTGTGGGCCCTTGAACTGGTTTCCCCATCAAGGGCATGGGAAAATTAACCAGAGTCCGCCTGATGTTTGTGGGATTTTCTGTGAGTTCCCCCATGCCTGAATGAAATCCCGCATCCCAGCACAGGTTCCCCACTAGATTCACCACACAATTGCTAAACCACAAATACTAACATGGCATCAACAACAGTGCCCTGCTTGAATATGACAGGACAATAAAACTACCCCCAGGCCACCTGTTTACAGTTCAAGCCACCAGTCTTCCAACGTCGTCATGTGGATTTTTTCGTAGGCGTACAGGGTTGCTTGGCTGAACATGTTGAAACAAATTCTACCGACCACATATGTAGTCTTTGCTGCGCCCTGCGCGGTCTATTTCTCTTAGCCCAGTGCAAGGATTTGAAAATGGAGCGGCTACTCTTTAGCCCCAAAGGTCACCCAAAAAGGTGGCCAGTATCCCAACATTGTCGAGCATACTGTCGCAATGTTTTCTTGGCACTGGCTTTGTATGGGTGCGGGCCCATGGGAGCCTGGTTCCCTTGGCTTCCCTCTTGGTTGGGTGGGCTTCTCGGTGGCTTTCTGCTCCCCTGCTAAAAGCTTAACTTTTAGTGGTTTCATGGAAAACCCACTAGTTGGCAAAAAGTTTAAGTCCTAACATCCAAGCAACATGCACCAAACGTTTACAGGTTTCCGAAGGTGCTCCAAACTCCAAACCAGCAAGGTGGGGGGTAAGGTTCGTATGGGGCAGCGCCAAAACCAGACCCCCCTTCGCCTCGTCTGCTCGCCAAGGCGGCCACCTGATCGCACAACTGCAGCCACTGGTGTGGTGTTTTTTCCCCCCGGTTTGGGGCACGTTTGCGTTATTTTATGGGGGGGGAAAGTATGGTTGTTTTTTTGTGAGTTTGTTAAAAATGTGTTTTGTTTTTTTACATGGTTTTGGCTGTTGGGTGGTTTTGAGTGGTGTTGTGTGGCTTTGGGTGGTTTGGGTGGCTTTGCATGGTGGGTGTCATGTGTGGAAAAATGGATGGTAAACAATAAACAAGATCAACAACTGACACGAGCAACCCACTCAGCCTGAAAAGTGCACAGTCCAGAGTCCAGAACTCGGGACGTGAGACTGCCGCCTGCTCTTGTATTCATCGATCATACAAATCGAATCACTTGGGCACGGAGATGTTGCTCTCAGCAAAAAGCATGAGTGCGTCTCTCGAAGAAACACGCGTGCATCCACATGAGCGCATCTGTTTCTGGGGATCCCCACGTAGCTTTTTTGGGGTTGGGGATCGAAACCCAGAGGAGCCCATCCACTTTCACGGGGTCGCACCCGTCAGATCCGTTCAGTCTCAGATCCGCCTGTTTGCCCACCGCCGGCTCGCAAGTGGAGCAGTCGATGAGGAGTGAGCCCTGCTCCGCCTAGCACGCCGGCTCAAGCGGGGTCTCCAACATTGGTTTACACCAGGTCGGAGTCAGTCCCGAAGCCAAAAGGAGGTTCTTCAACAGGGATCCTTACATTATACACCTGAACATTGCCTTGTAAATGGTGGCTTCCCTTTATTTTGGTGTTGAAAAAGCAGCATGTTTCAAATGGTTGCAAAATGTATCTTTTAAGGAGCCCTGTTCAAGCAAGGTGGTTTGAATCTAATTACTTCAACAAGGTGTGGCCCAAGGCTGCCAGCATCCAGGTCCCAAGAGCAATAACTACGTGCCCCTGGCTTGGGTACCACACCTTCGATCTTTGGATCCCGAGCCCCAAGGGAGATCGCGACCCCCCCCTCCAAAACCATTCCCCTCTCTAGCCCTTTAACACCCATTAACCAAAAGTTTTAGGGACCTCGACACAAATTCCGGCCAGGGTTGGGGCAAGTCCTTTTTTTTAGGGGGGGGGGCATGTAGGCGGGGCGGGGGGGGGGGGGGGGCGCGAAGTTCAGTTTCATGGTGCGGACCGGGGGGACTGGGGCCGCGGAGCTGGTCCCACTTTCGATGCCCATGGAGAAACGCACGGTCCACTTCGGGGATGAGGCTGGTTTGAAAGAAAGCGAAAGCCGACCAGGGTCGAAGGGTCCAACTGTTCATGACGTTCATGACGTGTGCCTTGCTTTTTTTGTTTTGTTTTTTCTGGTTGTTACAAATGGGGTCCCTTTCGGATGCTACATATGGGTGCGTCGTTTTGAGGGTACAATGTTGTTGGGTCTTGAAGGAAAACCGCCTTTGTATCTTATTGTTTGGGGCCGGGGGTTTGCTGAAAAACCGGCCAACACTCCCAGGTGATCGTCTTGCTCAACGATCGGAACCACTTCGAACCCGTTCAGCGGCTAGGCCCCCAGCCCCACCATCGGCGAGAAGACCCTTGCTGCCGCCATAGACCTGACGCAGGTGAGGTCAATGGCTTTGCGCTTGGGTCTTTGGTAAAACCAAAAGCTGGGAGCAGCAAAGTGAACGTGTTGAAGGGGTTCCAGAAAAATACCCCCTAAAACATCAAGTTTAGGGGGATGTCACTTTAATGGACCCAGGAAAAAGGACATTGGAAGAGTAGTTGAAGCAATCCCCTTCCGAGTAGTTGACCCGGATTAATCAGCCTGTCCTATTAGTGGGGAGTGTTTCCCTCCAAAAGTGAAAAGGCCCCCACAAAAAGTGGGCAAACCCAGAAATCAACCAGGTGTATATCATACTTTGCGGTTCCCATCGAAATGCCCTCGTTTCAACGAGACTTCGATCAAGAAGCTCCCGCAGCGAAGATCTCTTTCGAGCTCGCTTTGAACTGGGCTACATGGGGCGACCTCCCCGTCTCTTGCGGAGCGGCAGGCATAAAACGGGATAAAAGCTTCGTTGCTGTTGACCCTCTGCACAAATTTTCTATTGTTTGTGGGCTCAATGGAAAACACTTGATTTCCCAAAAAGTTAAAGCCCAAAAAGGTTAAAGTCTAAAGATCCCACCCAACAGCAATCAAGGGTGTGCCCTTCGGAGTTAAAGGGAAACCACCCGTTTTTTGGCCTCAAGGACGTGAGCTCCGGCGGGGAGCATCGTCACAACGGTCTTGGCCGCAGCCGCCACCGCCAGGGGGGACCTTGGCATTGGGGTCAGAGGCAGAACCAACCAGCCCTACGTCCCTCGCTCTGGGTGGTTTCGACCGCCCCCAATTCTTTTACAAACTTATTTCTCCTAACATGTGTGGGACTTGTCCAGTCTGCGTTGGGCTTAGGGTCAGCTTGGGAAATTTCTTAGGGTGGGTTTCAGGTTTAGAGTGTGGGGGGTGGGCTTAGTGCTTCTGGAAAGTTAGGGTGGGTTCAGGGATGGCGAACGGTGCTTGAGGGGGTTGATTGAAGTATGTTTGGGTGGGGGTGACATGGATTTGGGCCTGGTGTGGGGTTGGCTTCGTCCGGGGGCAAAAGTGAGTTTAGGGGCAAAGTGGGTAGGTTCAGGGCGAGGTTCAGGGTTGGTTTAGGGTTTAGACACACCAACCTTCGTCTCTCACTTCCTCGAAGGTTTCACGTTCCCCAACCCCCCCTTTGAATGCTTTGCATCCTTCAGCTACCCACGTTTTTGCTTCTGGCTCGCAAAGCTTGCCACATAACCAAAAAAACACATGGCCAGCCAGTGGTTAATTAAGCACCTGATCACCCCACACAACCGCAGCAAACCTCGGAGCGCCGAAAACCCGAAAACCCGAAAACGCGCGGAGCGGGCGGCTCTTCCGAGGCCCCGGGCTCCAGCACTTTGCCCCCGGCCGCCACGAAGCGCTCCGCGTTCGCCGCCGAGACGTCGAAGGCCACCACCTCACGAGCGCCGCTCGCGGCTCCCCAGCGCCCCAACGACCGTTGGGCGTCCATCAACTTGACGAGGATTCCAAGGGGTCCAAGGGGTTGCGAAAATGCATGGCGGTTCCTAGGAGGCCTTCTTTAAATTAAAAAACAAAAACAACTCAGACGTGCGGTCGGTGCGAGAGATGCAGAAGATGAGAGACAAATGGAATAAAACCCCAGAAAAGCCATCCCCGATTTGGTGTCCTTTCAGGGAATCCAAAAACCGTTCAAACATGCGCGCTCGCGTTTGCACCATCTCACCCAGCCAGGACACCGCTATTGTCTCATGTTGCTTCTTGTTTGGGAGCTCCCAATCCTGACCTTAACATGGAGGAGCAAAGGAGATGCTTGCGGGCAAAGAAATGTGAGTCGCAATCAAAACCCGGTATTCAAATGGTCGACCAAGAGCCATATAAAGAATTGAGAAGGCGGATATCCGCAGCTATTTATGCCTGGGATTGTCCCTAACCTTCAGTTTTGATTGGGGCTGTGAGGCAAGGCAATGGTGCAAACGGCACAAATTAGTGCTCCAGCTCATGAAAGGGGCAGGGGCAAGACATTATCTGATATTTGCTCATACTGGCTCGCACTGCCATCCTCCCATCTGCCAATCATGGGCCATTGTTTGACTCTTGGGCCATGTGTGTGCCTCATTTAGGGCTCTGTGTTGGCACATTGGATGATATGTGTGTGCGTGTGCCTTGAAATAGGGAAGCCCCGACAAAATGGCGGTGCCCCTTTTGTTTCCCTTTCAGAAAGAGCCCCAAAAGGGCTGCCTCAAAAACAGACACACACCCTTCGACCGCATGGAAAGACCCAATGACATTGGGTCACACCTTTCGACCGCATCAAAGGCATTGGGCGCAGACTTGACACCCCAAAACCTAGATCCCGACCTTCAACAGGTCCAGAGATGCTTCATGCAGCTTTCCACGTCAGAAACTGGGCGCCTGATGTCTTGTGGTTGGTGTTGGGTTCCCTTTGTAAAATAAGAAAAAGGATAGCATTCAAAGCCAGCGGAATTGTTTGGACGTGTTTTTTGGCCCCGAACTTTAGGATTTGAGTCGGAAGTCCACCAGCAAGGGTTGAGATAAGTCCGCAGCGCGGGGGCGTTTTCCGTCTTACCCATACATGTACGTGGTCCAACTCGGGGCAAACCACACAACTTTCTTTCCAATTCAAACCACGACCATCGCCTTTTGGGAGCAAAAACCCACACAGCCCGGCGTCTGATTTAAAACGCGACCATCGCCTTTTGGGAGCAAAAAAAGGAAACCAAGCCACGGGTCGAGCGAGCCTCGTGGCCTGCCTTCAGGAGGTTCCGAGCCATTGGCCCACCTCTCCATGGCATTTCTGAACCAAATTGGCCCAAGTGGATCGAAAGGAACAGCTAGGCATTCTTGGCCCACTGATTCACATGTAAAACCCAGAGGCGCCAATTGGCTTGCCATTTCACATTGACAAAACCCATAGGGGGTGCGGGTGTTCAATTTCAGAGAAAATCTGGATTGGCTCGGGGGGGGGGGGGAACCTCGAACAATCCACGTCCACGAGGCTGGTTAGTCAGGGGTCGGCATTCCTTTATAGAAGCAGACTTGACCTGTCACAGGGTTAGGAAGGGCTTGGGGTCAGGATTGGGCCGACGCTGCTTGTTTGAACTTATTTCAATCACAGTTATTTGAACAACCTCCCTTGAGTTTCCCTTTGAAAGGGACCAAGGTCAGGTTGTTTCAGTAAGTCTCGCCCCCTTGCAACTAGGGGAACCATCATGTAAAACCTAGCAGACAAATCCCCGACTCCGGAACTGGGCCCTGCGCCCGAACACTATTGTGGATGATGATCGGGTTCTTTTTACAATGCGTTAAATGGTGAACATGAAATCGACCAGGTTCCAAAAACAAGATGTTGTGGTTCACAACCAAGTGTTCCCTCAATCAACCAGATTCATTGGGCCGAAAAGAGGTATAGATTTGGCCTTTGTGTCAATATCGTGGATCCCTCCAACACTCTGACAAGGTTTGCCTTTTGATCCTTCGGA
>CAUJNA010003646.1:238764-248764 GCA_963377175.1 Effrenium voratum | reverse complement strand
ATAGGGGCATCCTCTCTCAACCAGTCCATAGGGACATTTCTGGATCCATGGATGGATTAAATTTGCAAAGCCTCAACTCATTCTGCAAACCCCTGTGGTGTAACCCACCTTTTTCGGACATGAGAGCCTCAAGCCTCGTCCGGCCCCAGCGACCCCGCCTCATGGCACTTTCGGCGACCGTCGCCTGAAGCCGTCGGCGCTTGGATATGCTAAGTGCCCCTCGAAGACCTACATAATGTACAGGTTTGCTGTTTTAGCGTCATACTGCCCAATGTGGGTAAGCTTAAAAAGCAATGCCTGAGCAAGCATTTGTTGAATCTGCAGTCTTTGCGTGTTCATCATCTGTATTTTTATCTGCGCTGCATTGTCGTGATTTGGAGTAGTACTTGTGCTAAAGGTATCCGAAAAATCATATACTTGATGCAATCCCAAGACACGTTGAGCAACATGTTGGGCTTCCGGCCATCGCTTGCCCGTGCCATGTTTACCTCGCCTGACTCCAAGCGCAAGTTTCAGAACCGATTGGCATGTGAGGGTGATAGAGCGACGACATCAGACACGCCGAGAAGGAAAAGATTCAAGGTGTGGTGCGGCTTTCGCAGAGCGTGGAAGTCATTCGAGCATGACAACCATGATGTGACCAGTGACTGGTCGCCGATACTGGATCCTTCCAGCAGCACTGAAATAGTGCACAGGAATGACCCGGCAGAGGAATAGATGAGCAGCGGTGGGTGCAGCAGCGCGACGCTGACCCGGCGGCTGTGCCCTTGCAGCCTTTGAGTGAAAGATCGCAAGCAGTCAGCAAGCCCAAGAACGGAAAGTGAGGCACTTGTTTCCGGGATTCCTTGAACACGCAAGCTACCATGTGGCCTGACATGGGTTCACTTATTTCTGGGATCCATTGAACGTGCACGCTGCCATTTGGCCTGACAGACATGGGTTCACTTGTTTCCGGGATCCCTCGAACGTGCACGCTACCATTTGGCCTGGGTTCACTTGTTTCCATGAAAGCACCCATTCAAAACGTGCGAACGATGGCCGTAGAGCCAACATGTTGCACAATGTTCAACAAGGCTTAAGGTTGGTTGGTCGGTTGGTGGCCTGTGGACTTTGGGTGAGGAAGGTGGAGGGGGGGGGGCTGTGGGGAACTCTTTCAAGCCTATGTGTGGTCGGAAATTACTCTACAACGCAGTTTGGTTTATCATGGTTGACTAAAATTCAATCATGACCCTGAGAATATTCAGATTGAATGGATTCGCAAATGTAAATCCAACTAGCATGTAAATGGCACTGCACAAGGACACGCAGCACTTGTATAATTGAACTGGATTTCAATTTCAACTGGCACTCTACATAGGAATGAATTCCTTCCCCCCAAATTGATGGTGTGCTGATTATTCTTACAAACATGAGATGAGTAAACAACGATGAGAGAGCAGTTACAGGCGAGTTAAAGCTGCAAACGTGTGTCTTGCGTATTATTCTTGTAATGAACAGTTGATACACGTTGCGTTGGTTTTGAGCCAAAGTGCGCATCACTTAACTAAGACTTACTACATTCGAAGTGAACAAATGCGATGTTCGAGCCGTTCAAAATGGGAACTCCTTTCCACAATTGCTGTTACATTTACATTGTCCTGTAAATTGAGTGTGCTTAGAACTTGCATGGAATTAAACAAGGAGTAAGTTCTTTCAAGATTGAACGTGGTTTAAACTTCTCGGAAAAAGACTTGGAGACCCCCAAACCGTCTTAAGTGTCGGCTACAACTTACGCAACACAGGCCCATAGTCTGGGTATCTGCTCTAAAACTCACAAGACCCCTGTCCATGAAAGCTATCTACAAGTGTATGTATATATATATATATATTCATATGGGCCATATATATATATATAGTAGCCCCCCCCCCAAAAAAAAAAAAAAACAAGAAAATTTGACGGTATTTACACTACTTTTGGGTGATTTCCACCCCCTTTTCAAGCACCTCAATTTTGACCATCAAACTATGCCTGCATCTGCGCATTTGCCTGCCACTCTATCCACCTAAAACGTTTTAAAACGCTTTAAAGCACTTTTGCATCTAAAGATTCAAGAAACAAAATTCTTAGGACTCTAGATCTCGAATCTTGAATCCAGTATGGAGCCCCCAAAAGGCTTTAAAGCGCTTGAAAGCACTTTTGGATCTAAGATGCAAGATTTAAGATTCCCAGGACTCTTGTGTTTGAATCTTGAATCCATGAGCTACCTGGATACAAGCCCTTCACAGCGTTTTGGGGCCCCATACTGGATTCACGATTCAAGATCTAAAGTCCTAGGAAAATTGAATTTTGCATCTTAGATCCAAAAGTGTTTTACGGCGCTTTAAAGCGTTTTGGGAGCCCATACTGGATTCAAGATTCAAGATCTAGCGTGGTGAAAATCTTGAATTTTGAATCTTAGATCCGAAAGCGCTTTAATGCTCTTTAAAGTCGGCTTTCAGCTATTCCTGTTTGGTTGTGCACGTTAGTATTATTTTGGACTTGTGCGCGGTAAATACAGTTGATAGTTCGGCATATGGACATTGGACAATTAATTCATCAGAACATGTTCTAGAAATTCATGCTAAATCTTGGATATTGAAAAACACTGTGATACTGAAAAACACATGTAAATACCAGTGTTGTGCATGCTTCTTAGCCTGCTAAGAAGCAGAACAGATGTCGTCCAGAGAATTTTTGGTCGTAAGCAGACAACTGTGTGCCCAGTTTTGTCAGCTGCAGAAGGGGGACGATTTGAGACGAGTTGAGACGTTGAGATTTGTCAAATCGTAGGTATTGGCGCTGGTTTCTAAGTTGACAAACGAGGATTTGCACATCAGTTGAGATGAGAAAACGAAGCGCAGGCGAAGCAGAAGAGGTATTGCTTGCTTTATTGTTCATACCCTTGCGACGGAATCTCACAGAGATGTTTACAGTTAATTGAACGAGAATGACAGTAGTGATGCAAACTATGCAGAACAAAAATATTATGGCTTGATTTTTACTGCAACACATGCGAGAATATCGCGGTTTCTATGGCAAATGTTCTACCATTGACTGACATGTTTGAACACTTCAGAGATGTATATATGACATATTATGGCTTAGACCCTGTCTATTGTGACACGTTCCCCAGCTTCGCTTTTGCAATGTGCCTAGCTTTGCTTCCGATGCTATGTTCACACTAGCTTTTGTTGAAATAAATTTAGTTTTATGACCCAACAATGTATGAAATGATTGAGCAAGGATCAACAGCAGGAATGTTACAATCTTTGTTCAGAAAGTAGAAGAAAAATACGATTTAAATGGGTGGCAAAGTCTGCATGAATCATCTGCGCACGTCTGTCACATTGGAAACTGAGCCTACTTTCGGTAACATCCATCTGAAATGACCTGACTTTGCCTTACACAAGCAGCAGGCGCGGGTTTTGGGGGGGGGGGGGTGCACATATTGCTCCCCCCCCCATGAACTACCTTTGCGTTGTAATTAACTTTATCAAATCCTATTTGGAAAGGAGTTCCTACACAAGTTCTAAATCAACATAGACATTCAAATTCAATTATGGCCGTCTGCAGTTCTATCAAATATTCAAGTATCATGAAACATGAGTTTACAATTGAATGATGATTCACATAGAAATGATTCCCTTGTTGAGTTTTTTCATGGAAAGGATGTGTTTTCTAAACTCTGATTGACGATGGAAAGTGCGATGGAACTCTTTCCTCATGAAACTCTATGTATCTTCTACTAGCTAACGGTAGTTTTTAGACTCCTATGTGGCAAGGGCCTTTTTTTTGCAAAAAAAGATAGACCGTGCAGTTGAACTCTGTGCTGTTGACAGTAAGCTTTACCAGGAGCCTAGGAGCCTTAGAAGCAGCTTTTCACTCGGAGCCTAGGAAGCCTTAAGAGCGCTTCGCAAGTCGTGTAAAGAGCATAGAAAACCTGCATCAAGAGCCTAGCTCAAGAAGTCGAGCAGTGTTTTGTTCTTGTTTTCTCGAGCTGCTTTGCTTTTTCTTTACACAAAACGGAAAAAACAAAAAAAAAAAAAAAAAAAAAAAAAAAAAAAAAAAAAAAAAAAAAACATCGAGGTTTAGGGCGACAAGAACAAAAACCATCTCAAGAAAACCAACAAAAACTGCTGGTAAAAGCCGAAACTTCTCCCAGAGTTTTGTTAGCCATGTGAAAACTTCCCTCCCGAAAGGGTTTTTTGGTTTGGATTTCTCGAGCTTTGATGTTGCTCGTGGGTGTCCATCAAATTTGTCTCAGAACCAAAACAGACATCGAGTGGTTTGGCGTTTATTCAAAAAAACTGGGGGGAAGAAACAAAAACAAAGAAGAAGAAAAAAAAGACACTTTTGGCAAAATCACTTCTCCTCAGAGCTTTGGTGTTTTGGTTCTTGGGTTGTTTGGCCTTCTGGATGATCTTGTTTGTTTTTGCCTGTTCGTCTCCACCTAAACGACAAAAGTTGCTAAACACAGTGTATTTTTGCATACAAGTGCTATACAATTGAAAAAATGGGTGTTGGCTAACTTTTCACAACTATCGCAATGCAAACCCAAAGCGGAATCCGTTTTGCGTTAAACGTCGTTCGCAAAAAAGAAGAAGCAAACACACATGTGTGTTTACATTTTTGAGGCACAGCAAAAGAGGTAGTTCATGGGGGAGTGACCTATATATATATATATATTGTGCCTGTGCGTGTGTTCTCGAAAAAACCCAGTATAAGGTTGTGCTTAAAGGAAGATAAAGAGGAACACCGCAGTTTTAGGGTCCCATATCCCTATTTTGACACATACCCAAATGGTCCAAAACGAAACGACAAGAAACGAGGTCTTTCACTGGGAACTGCTTGAAAATCCGATTGAGGCAAGCCTCACACATGGGGTAAAAAAAACTTAAAAGCAAGTCCCCCGCCTCCAGATCTCAGGGCGTGTCCACAAGGAGAGTTGTCCCAATTCAAGAGAGAAGGCCGACTGAGGCGGAGAATCCAAGAAGTTGAGGAACAGCAAAACTTCCTCCATCGGTCACTGCTGGACATCTAGTAGGCACCTATCATGATGCATTAACAGAATTCGCCAATGCTTGACAGAATTCGTGTGAGCCAAAATCAACAGCCCGCATGCGCAGGCGTTGATTCCCGTTCTATCATGCTGTAGAGCGACAACATCAATGCCAGGCATGTCAACAACTGTTCCGTTGATGTGCTTTGGGAAAAAAGAAAAAGCCGTGAGCATGTGAGCGAGTGGGCGATGCAAGGGCAAACTCTGGAGCACCGTGCGCAAAAGCAGTATCTTTCTTCATTGGGGCTACCCTTTTTTGTGGTTGCTTCAAAGGAAAGCCAAAGGGGCCGTATTGCTGGTCCCTCCCCCGCCATGTTTTGATAAGCCCAAATGTCACATAGCACCATTTGCAAGAATTCTGCATATGCTTGTCCCCCCAAACTCGGAGTTGCCGCTCTCAGTTTTTGTGTGGTACCTATCACCATCCTCCAAAGTGAAACCAAAAGGAAACCCCACAGAAGCCGCAGACCTCCGCTCGGCTCCGTTTTTTCATGTCGCTTCAGATGGAACTCCGTCATGCTTGTAAGTGTGAAACTAGTCGGTCACGCCAACATTGGTGACGTTGTTCCGAACTGCTCGGCCTGATACATCGGTCAACTGGACTGGAGCAAGGCAAAACCAAAGCACTATTTAAGAAAATGAATGAAAGGTGACATCTGCAACTATGGCTTGGACTGCCTTGCATCTTCCCAAATTTTGAGCGAGACATGCTACGCGCATGGCGTTGTGGCATGGAAACTAGACCGCTCAGGCCAGACGCAGGGGTACACCAAAGATATGTTTGGACGGGTGATTTGGACATGTCAACCGGGTAAGAGCATCCGCTGCCAATCCAAAACACCAATCAGAGGGAAACTGAGTTTCATAGTTCCAATAACCTGAACATATGAAACTATGAAACTGTCCTAATAACCTGAAACTACTGAATCATCGTTCTGATCCGATTCGGGTGTACCCCAGAAAAAAGGGTGGGCTGTCATGTCAGCACACACGCGGCTAGACTGCAGGCCCACCATGCGCTGCCTTCTTGCGCAGCGCAGTCCTGGCAATTGGGAAAGCAGAGCATGGGAAACCCGGATCAGCCAACCCCCAGTTGATTCACAGGGGTCCCTTTTAGTGGTGACTCAATCCACTGTTCCACTCTTGTTGGGGCGCCCAGCCCTTCTGTTTATTCAAGGGGACACCCTTTTTTGTTGACCCCCATTCCTTCTTTTTGACCCCCTTCACCCCCTGTTTCGTTTTGGTTGACCCCCCTTGCTTGTATTCGACCCCCTCCCCTCCAATCGGCCGTAACAAGAGGCCGGACGGAGCGGGGAGCGGAGTCGGACCAAAGCCGGAGCCGGGCCAGAGTGGGGCAGGGTTGATTTCAATCTCTGCAAGAAATCTGAAAAATAGCGGGACTGTACACTGAAGACGGTCCGCTCCTTTTCCTTGCACTGCCGGATGAGCAGTACATGAGTGCAAAGAAAGGGCCTTGAACCAATTTTATTGCGTGCGTGACTGGTCAAGCCAAAGCAAACACAAAACAGACACAAATTTCTTTAGACCTTTCACACCGAAATAATACTGTCACGTTGGCTTGTTGGCCTTTGACTGTAGCCGTTTGAAATTGTTTGAGCGCCGTGGCCTAGAATGGTGTGTGGCGACTGATATTGTATATCATGAACAATTCGCTCATCATCTTTTTCTTGACTCGGTTGATTGTTCGTTCGGCCGTTGGTTATGGAATGTCAGGTTATAGGGGGAGGCAGCTTATGGAGGAGGATTGGCAGATTGGAGAAGGACCAGACGGCCAAGACATGTTGGCTCACGAGGAGCGCGGAGATCTGCGGATGGCTCAAGGTCAAAAGGCTCAGGAGACAGCAGGACAAGCTTGCGCAGCGTGCGGTAGGGGAGAAGAACTGCAGGAGTGGATCCCCTGGAAAGCGAAGGGGCAGCGCTGCTGGATTCGGGAGTCATCCGAGGTCGCGCTTGGCGGTGAAAGGCCACAGCGATGCATCTGGTGGGGCCCACGACTGCAAGAGCATCATGTACTACGCAGGAGGATGCCCAGTGTTCTGGCTGACGTCACGGCAGCCTTGCATCGCGCTCACAGAGAGCAAGCTGGCGGCCATTGAGACGACTGCGCTCAGGGGAGTTGGAGGTTTGGCGGAGGAACTAGGTTGAATTGCGGCTTTGTAGCGACAGTAGCGCGTTGGCCATCGTGCACGACAACTCCGGAAGCTGGAGGAGGACGTGATGCGTGGCGGCAGCTGGAGCTCCGGGATGACAAATGGGAGTGCAAGTGCACCACAAGAGGAGGAGAAAGCTATTCGACACCGAACGGTGTGCATGGCAACGGCAGAAGTGGACCTTTGTGTGTATCGCGGCATGCGACAAGGACGACGCGAGCACCTCGAGACGCAAGATTGGGTTGGATTAAGCGTTCTCGTGGGCACAACTTAGGCTTGGGCGGCTCGATCTTTTTGTGGATCTTTTCAGGATGGTGTCCCCTACTCAAAGAGGTGGAGCCCAAATTTACGCTTGAGACCGGCTGTGAACCGCCTTTTCTGCCCAAGAGAAAAGGGAAGCGGCGCTTCTACATCGTTTTAATCCTAAACATGGGGTCTCCTTGTGGAACAGGCCAGTTGTTCAATCATAGTCGTTGTAAGGCTATGCTCGATCAAAACCCAACTAATCTACATGGCATGTCAGAGTATTTGGGGAATGGTACAGTTTTGACTATTTGGGTATGTGATGCCCTAATCATGAAAGCTCCAAATGATTGAAAATCCTTGGGCTGCAATCCATCTTTATCAAGGAAGTTGCTATCTGCTGCAAAACTGAAACCCCTCAAAAGGCACCTGCCCGTTTAAGAACAAGGAGAAGTCAATGCGACAACTAGAATTCTTAATCACAAAGAACCTGGAATCCCCCGAAAAACATCAACCCCTTTGAGAATGGAATTCAACAATTTCACAAACATGAATCTCGCATTCCCCAAAAAGACGCCAATCCCTTTGAGAATACTTAGAATAGTTAAAATGATGAGAAGCAATACGACAAGTAAATCATCAGCCAAAAAAATCATGAATTCCCCTAAAGCACACCTGCGCCTGAGGAAATTAAAGGGGCTAGACTAATTGGAACCAACATGAATCAGGAATTCCGAAAATCGTAGCCCTATGGTTTCCACGTAGTTCTATTCCAAAAAACAAACAAATAGAAGAATTAGAAACAAATATGTGGGACTCCCGAAAAGGGGCCCGTCCCTTTGAGAATAGTGGGAACACTTAGACAAGCAGGAATCGAATCTGGAATTACACAAAAGGCCCCCGTTCTTTGTGGGATAGTTAAAATGACAAACAAAAAAAAAGATAGTACGCAGCCTGATTAAATAGCAACACGTTAGGCACCCCGTCCCAGTCAAAACAAAGGAACGCTCGAAAAATAGAAGAGCAAACGCTTTAGTTGGTCGTCCCTGTGCTTTGATGTTTCCAATTCTTGCGAATACTGAGAACAACTATGGTAACTAAATAGACAAAATCACAAAATGAACCTGGGGCTTCTCCCAGAGGCACCCGTTACAGAGTAACTCGGTTAATTAGAAACAATGAATCTGGAAGAACAACTAATATTGCACGGCACCCGTCGCGTTGGGAACAAGTAGAATGCTTAGAATATCTAGAATAAGTGGAACAAAGATGGGCCCAAAATACCCAAAAGGCACTTGTCTCTTTCCAGAAGAACAAGTGAATCTTGCCCAATAAAGGGGCCCGGCCCTGTCAGAGCTCGCACGCACTGCTTCTTTGACTCGTTGGGAAATGGGCCCCCACGCACCCCCCCACCTTCCCGACCGCGCCTGGCCAAGTAGCAGGCGACGCAGGAGCAGGAGAGTAACACCAGCCCCAAGACGCAGTATGCTACATAGAATACCCAAGGCACTGTCGTCTCGGACTTGATGTCCTGCCGGCCAGCCGTGTTGTCACGATCCCCCTGTAAATACCTGACAAACAAATATATGTGTATATGCACATATACATATGTCATGTTGAGAGGTAACATCCGTGGTGCTGGGCCCTCTGCGCTTCAAAATGATTGTGGCCGTTTGTGTGTCAAACTTCGCTCGCGCAACCATCCGCGCAGTTTAAGGGGGAGGGAGGGCAGGGGGCGAAGCCGAAAACCTCGTGGTGTGTGCACGTGTGTGTCTCGTGTGTCTCGTGTGTGTCTTGTGTGTGTGTGTGTCTCGTGTGTGTCATGTGTGTCTCGTGTGTGTCTCGTGTGTGTCTCGTGCGTGTGTCTCGTGTGTGTCTCATGTGTGTCTTGTGCGTGTGTCTTGTGCGTGTGTCTAGTGTGTGTCTCGTGTGTGTCTTGTGTGTGTGTGTGTGTGTGTGTGTGTGTGTGTGTGTGTGTGTGTGTGTGTGTGTGTGTGTGTGTGTGTGTGTGTGTGTGTGTGTGTGTGTGTGTGTGTGTGTGTGTGTGTGTGTGTGTGTGTGTGTGGTTGGTGTGTGTGTGTGTGTGTGTGTGTGTGTGTGTGTGTGTGTGTGTGTGTGTGTGTGTGTGTGTGTGTGTGAGTGTGTGTGTGTGTGTGAGTGTGTGTTTGTGTGTGTGTGTGTGTGTGTGTGTGTGTGTGTGTGTGTGTGTGTGTGTGTGTGTGTGTGTGTGTGTGTGTGTGTGTGTGTGTGTGTGTGTGTGTGTGTGTGTGTGTGTGTGTGTGTGTGTGTGTGTGTGTGTCTGTGTGTGTGTGTGTGTTGTTGTGTGGTGTGTGTGTGTTGTTGTGTGGTGTGTGTGTGTTGTTGTGTGGTGTGTGTGTTGTTGTGTGGTGTGTGTGTGTGTTGTTGTGTGGTGTGTGTGTGTTGTTGTGTGGTGTGTGTGTGTTGTTGTGTGGTGTGTGTGTTGTTGTGTGTGTGTGTGGTTGTGTGTGTGTGTGTGTGTGTGTGTGT
>CAUJNA010003646.1:236626-238664 GCA_963377175.1 Effrenium voratum | reverse complement strand
ATCTCGAGATACAATGCCAGTGTTGGGCCTTCAAGCCAACTTGTTGGCGCCAAGGCGGTGGCCGATGAGCCAGTTCCCACAAGACTTGCTTGACCTCCTGGCGCAGCACGTGAGCAGCTGTTCGTGGGAGGCGGCCTGTCGGACGACGTCTTGTCCTCCAAGAAGATCCTTCCGAACTAAGCAGTGGAAGAAGTGGACTGCGGGCAGTGTGGAGAGTTCCAAGTTGACAATGCGCCGGCTCATCTGCGACTTTGAGAAGCAGAAGGGAAAGCGTCGCAAGGCCGACCGAGCACAGGTCGACCAGCTTGCAGAGATGGCATGCCTGCTGGTCAACTTGACCAACGCCCTCAAGGAGCAGTTCCCCTTCAAGATGGAGGACGTGGACAAGGAGATCTACAACAAGTGGGTGGACGCTTGCCCGGGCCTAGAGTTGGAACTCCATGAAGCGCATGCAGAGAAGCGAGCAGGCTTGAACCCGCTGGATGTCAAGTTCCTTCGCTCCGTCTCCGACGCTCTCCAGTGCCGGGTCCCTGTCAGTGACTCTGGCGCCATTGAGTTGCAACTCAGCCACTTGGAGAATGACAAGTGGCAGCTGCTCCAGAAGCAGCTGGAGTTCGACATCAACGCGTTCCGTGTGTTCAAGAGCAAGTTGGAGAGCGCTGCGACACATGTCCACCACGCCAAGGTTGAGTGGAGGAAGCAGTGCCGTGAAGAGGCTCAGTCCTGGGTGTCTTCTTGGCTAGCCCAGAAGGCGGAGGTTCTTCTTTTCGACGACAAGCAGGAGGGCAGCTTGTTGGCCCAAGTCCAGCAGGTTGTGCCACAGCTTCTGAAGAACGCGGGCCTGAACAAGAGCAGCGCTGCACCTTGCCCTTGGTATTTTGTTTTTGCATTTGTGTGGTGGCCTGTCCTGTTCTAACAATTGGGTTCCACGCGTCTTTGCACTGGCCATGTCAGGCAATCCTGGCCTTGCTGAATTGGTCAGAGCCTGCGACCAGCTCACAAAAGACGCAGGAACAGCAGAGTTTGTGTTTCACGCAGGTCATCTCCGAGTCAGCCAACAACTTGGGCGTGCTGATGACCCCGATTTTCCACTACAAGAAGCATCAGGTACACTTGTTGGAACACTTGATGCTGAAGAGCCTGACCTGTCGCAATGTTGACGTGGACATGCAGGCTAGCCTGCTCTTCCGCAGCCGGCAAGACTCCCGGGACGAGCGCCCCCTGGTTTACCCGTTGCGAATTTGCCGGCCTTGCGGCAACTGGGCCGAGTCCGACAGCGAGGAAGACATTGCTCGCAAGGCAAAGCGCCAAAAAAAGAATGTCATCAGCAAGTGCTGGCAGAACTGCCAACTGCTCACAACGCTGCGGACTTCAGAAGCTGACCAAGTGCCAGGCATGAAGCTGAAAGTTGTTGAAGACTTGACGGAGTCAGCCCTGCCCACCCACACCGAGGACAAGAACTCTGTTCGCGGCGGCAAGCGCTACGAGCAAGTCGGTGAGGATGCGGCGACGAAGGTCCTGGAGTCCTTGCTTGAGTCTGACAAGCTTTCTGGGGACACCCGTGGCTTCCTCATTCTGGACTTGAACGTCGGTGTTGGCGACTTCTTCTGGGCTTACCTCTCCAGAATGAAAGCCATGCAGTGTCCGGTAGCCTACTTGGGGGCTACGCCCAGCAGTGTTGAGGCAGAGTGGCTTCAACACACCATGCAGGAGGAGCTCACGGCCAAGCTGCTTGCAGGGGAGTCCCCTCTGCCTGGCTTTCAGGCTCGCCCAAATGAGCCGCCTGCAGAGATGCTCATGGCTGCGCCTCCTCCGCCCCAGCTCAACGTTTGCAACTTGCATGGGGGAACTCTGGTTGTCCCAGAGCCCATCGTGAAGCAATGGGCTGAGCACCCGGAATTTGGAAGCACTTTTCAGGACATTCTCAAGAAGATCGTGGATGAGTTTGGCGAGCCCAGCCAGAAAAGCCTGGCGTTGCTGTTCCTGGCCCTTCTGGGCCTGCGTCCCCTGCCAAGCGCGAGGTAGCTCCTGCACAGAC
>CAUJNA010003646.1:219126-231626 GCA_963377175.1 Effrenium voratum | reverse complement strand
TAATCTCCGGTCTGGGCAATGGCTAACGACCTAAATCTTGTAGTCTTAGGGCTGCCGCCCATGCCGCCCATGTCCTGTAGTAGGCTGTCTACAATGGCCATTTCCCAAGAAAAAAAAAAGGACAAAACCCATGAACTTTCTTTGTGCGTGCGTGCGTGCGTGCGTGCGTGCGTGCGTGCGTGCGTGCGTGCGTGCGTGCGTGCGTGCGTGCGTGCGTGCGTGCGTGCGTGCGTGCGTGCGTGCGTGCGTGCGTGCGTGCGTGCGTGCGTGGTGCGTGCGTGCGTGCGTGCGTGCGTGCGTGCGTGCGTGCGTGCGTGCGTGCGTGCGTGCGTGCGTGCGTGCGTGCGTGCGTGCGTGCGTGCGTGCGTGCGTGCGTGCGTGCGTGCGTGCGTGCGTGCGTGCGTGGGTGGGTGGGTGGGTGGGTGGGTGGGTGGGTGGGTGGGTGCGTGCTGCGTGCGTGCGTGCGTGCGTGCGTGCGTGCGTGCGTGCGTGCGTGCGTGCGTGCGTCGTGCGTGCGTGCGTGCGTGCGTGCGTGCGTGCGTGCGTGCGTGCGTGCGTGCGTGCGTGCGTGCGTGCGTGCGTGCGTGCGTGCGTGCGTGCGTGCGTGCGTGCGAGCGTGCGTGCGTGCGTGCGTGCGTGCGTGCGTGCGTGCGTGCGTGCGTGCGTGGGTGCGTGGGTGCGTGGGTGCGTGGGTGCGTGGGTGCGTGGGTGCGTGGGTGCGTGGGAGCGTGGGTGCGTGGGTGCGTGGGTGCGTGGGTGCGTGGGTGCGTGGGTGCGTGGGTGCGTGGGCGCGTGGGTGCGTGGGTGCGTGGGTGCGTGGGTGCGTGGGTGCGTGGGTGCCTGGGTGCGTGGGTGCGAGGGTGCGTGGGTGCGTGGGTGCGTGCGTGCGTGCGTGGGTGCGTGCGTGCGTGGGTGCGTGCGTGCGTGCGTGCGTGCTTGCGTGCGTGCTTGCCTGCGCGCATGTTTTCTTGCGTGCGTCCGTGCTTGCCTGCGTGCATGCGTGCGTGCGCGAGTGCGTGCACGCGCGCACGCGTGCGTGCGTGCGTGCGTGCGTGCGTGCGTGCGTGCGTGCGAGTGCGTGCGTGCAGTGCGTGCGTGCGTGCGTGCGTGCGTGCGTGCGTGCGTGCGTGCGTGCGTGCGTGCGTGCGTGCGTGCGTGCGTGCGTGCGTGCGTGCGTGCGTGCGTGCGTGCGTGCGTGCGTGCGTGCGTGCGTGCGTGCGTGCGTGCGTGCGTGCGTGTGTGTGTGTGTGTGTTGATGTGTGTGTGTGTCTCGTGTTCGTGTGTGTGTGCGTGTGTCGTGTGTGTTTGTTTCTCGCGTGTGTGTGTGTGCGCGTCTGTGCGTGTGCGCGTATCTGTGTGTCCGTGTCTCCGTGTCTCTGTGTGTCTCTGTGTGTGTGTCTTTGCGTGTGCGTGTCTGTGTGTCTGTGTCTGTCTGTGTGTGTGTGCGTGTCTGTGTGTGTGTGCGTGTGTCTGTGTGTGTGCGTGTCTCTGTGTGTGTGCGTGTGTCTGTGTGTCTGTGTGTCTGTGTGTCTGTGCGTGTCTGTGTGTGTGTCTGTGTGTGTGTGTGCGCGTGTCCATGCGTGTCTGCGCATGTGTGCGTGTCTGTGTGGGTGTGTGTGTCTGTCTGTGTCTGTGTGTGTGTGTGTCTGTGTGTGTGTGCGTGACTGTGTGGCTGTGTCAGTTCTGCGTCTCCGTATGTGTGTGTGTCTCTGTGTGTGTGTCTGCGTGTGTGTCTCTGTGTGTGTGTGTGTCTGTCTGTGTCTGTGTGTGTGTGTGTCCGTGTGTGTGTGTTTTTGTGTGTGTGTGTGCATGTTTGTGTGTCTCGTGCGTGTGTGTGTGTGTGGGTGGGTGGGTGTGTGGGTGTGTGTCTGTGTGTGTGTTTGTGTGCGTGTGTCTCTGTGTGTGTGTGTCTGTTTGTTGGTCTGCGCGTGTCTGTGTGTGTGTGGGGGGGGTCCGTGTGTGTGTGTGTCTGTGTGTTCGTGCATCTGTGCGTGTGCGTGTGTGTGTGTGTGTGTGTGTGCGTGTCTGTGCATGCGTGTCTGCGTGTCTGTCTGTTTGTGGCTGTGTCTGTGTGTGCGTGTGCGTGTGTCTCTGTGTGTCTCTGCGTGGCCCTGTGTGTCTCTGTCTGTCTGTCTGTCTGTCTGTCTGTCTGTCTGTCTGTCTGTCTGTCTGTCTGTCTGTCTGTCTGTCTGTCTGTCTGTCTGTCTGTCTGTCTGTCTGTCTGTCTGTCTGTCTGTCTGTCTGTCTGTCTGTCTGTCTGTCTGTCTGTCTGTCTGTCTGTCTCTGTCTGTCTCTGTCTGTCTCTGTCTGTCTCTGTCTCTGTCTGTCTCTGTCTGTCTCTGTCTGTCTGTCTGTCTCTCTCTGTCTCTGTCTGTCTCTGTCTGTCTGTCTGTCTCTCTCTGTCTCTGTCTGTCTGTCTGTCTGTCTCTGTCTCTGTCTCTGTCTCTGTCTCTGTCTCTGTCTCTGTCTCTGTCTCTGTCTCTGTCTCTGTCTCTGCTCTCTCTGTCTCTGCCTCTGTGTCTCTGTGTCTCTGCGTCTCTGTGTCTCTGTGCCTCTGTGCCTCTGTGCCTCTGTGCCTCTGTGTCTGTGTGTCTCTGTGTCTGTGAGTCTGTGTGTCTGTGTGTCTCTGTGTCTGTGTGTCTGTGTGTCTGTGTGTCTGTGCGTCGCTGTGTCTGTGTGTCTGTGCGTCGCTGTGTCTGTGTGTCCGTGTGTCTGTTCGTCTGCATGTCTGTGTGTCTGCCTGTCTGTGTGTCTGCGTGTCTGTCTGTCTGTCTGTCAGTCTGTCTGTGTGTCTGTGTGTCTGTCTGTCTGTCTGTCTGTCTGTCTGTCTGTCTGTCTGTCTGTCTGTCTGTCTGTCTGTCTGTCTGTCTGTCTGTCTGTCTGTTTGTTTGTCTGTCCGTGTGTCTGTCTGTCTCTGTACTGCGCTGCGCTGTGCTGCATTGTACTGTGCTGCGCTGTACTGTGCGTTCTGTGTGTCTGTCCGTCTGTCTGTCTGCCCGTCTCTGTCTGTCTGTCCATCTGTCCGTCTGAGAGAGAGAGAGAGAAAGAGAAAGAGAGAGACAGATAGAGAGAGAGAGAGAGAGAGAAATATGTGGTCTCCGTGTGTGTGTGTGTGTCTGTGCGCCTGCGCGTGCGTCTGCGCGTATCTCCGCGCATGCGTCTGCGCGTGTCTGTCCATGACTGTGTGTGTGTCTGTGTTCGTATCTGTGTCTGCATCTGTGTCTACGTCTGCGTTTGTGTGTGTGTGTGTCTGCGTCCGTGGGGGCGCGCGCGTGCGCTGCGTGCAGTGAGTGGGTGGGTGAGTGGAGCGAGTGGAGTGAGTGGCGTGAGTGGAGTGAGTGGAGTGACGCAGTCAGTGGAAAGAGTGGGGTGAGTGGAGTAAGTGGAGTGAGTGGGGTGAGTGGAATGAGTGGCGTGGGGGGAGTGAGTGTTAAGTGGAGAGAGTGGAGTGAGCGGAGTTGGTGGGGTGAGTTGCTTGCGACCGAGAGAATGGGTAATTTTGCATCGTCAGTTTGCCCGGCGAGCAAATGGGTGAACCATATGACAGTTTCATTGGAGTATCTGCGCGGATCCGTCAGGGGTGGTATCACGGTGTCGCGCTGTGTGTATTAATGCACTGACTGACTTACAGTTGCGGACTGGCACCGCGGACTGTCGGTTTTGGGGATCAAAACAAAACTCGGAGTCTCTTGGACTCACGTACTAACTTGTAGTAACTAGCTATCTGGCTGACGAATGAAGCTGCGAACCCTAAACCAACTACCTAACCAGATGGCTGACCTTAGGCTAGCTGACTAGCCAAAGAGCTGATTGAGGTGGTCACTTACTTAACAAACTGGGCTAGCCACTGAACTGACCTCAGCTCGGTCCGGGAACTGGCTCTAACAAACGAATCTCGAAGCTAGCTCGCCTACCAGCTAACTTGGATAGAGCCTGAACTAACTTGAAGAAAACACGCGCCCGTAACGAGAAAGAAAGACGCCAAAAAATGAAACAAGGGGCCCAGGTATGCCATGTGCATTGGCAAGGCGCCGCTTCCCAATCGCTTTGCTGGCAATGCGATATGTGCATTTAGCAATCTATGCTTCCAATTGTCTGGCTACAATTGTCCAGTTTACTCGTGCGTCTGTGCGGTTTATCTTTCAAGAATGCCATCAGACATGGAAACCCGGGCTTGCTCTTTCTCTAGTTGCAGATTAGGGTACCTGCAAAAACCACAAGGAAGCCGCCGTGCAACAGGGCGTCGCTTCGGCTCCCTCAAAATGGCCGGTTTCACTAGCCAACCCTGTCCTGTACCGCGAACAAGGGAATAGCCGCCTCCAGTTGGATCAACAGCTCCTCCAGAGCCGGGTCCATCGACGCATCCATCTTCTCGCTCGCCGACTTGAATCTGGTCCAGGCACCATTCACCAACTCCCACTGATCTAACAGCTCCTGCAGAACATGCAAGGCTGCATTTGGGTGTGTCGTAAAATACGGGACCCCTAAACTGATGGTTTCCTTTTGTGTCCCTTTAATTATCCCGGCAAGAGACCCCAAATATTTTTGAGCGTGCCTTACCTTGATGATGGGTGGCCAGGAAGCATAGAAACATGTTTAATAAACTCTGACACCTCCCGCCTCATAACTAAAAAGCGTATCTCTCCTGTCAACTTCTCGGAACGCAATGCTGTGAATTGACGCTGCGCGTGAAGCAATGCGTGATGTTGCGCATGATGCTGCGCATGATGTTGCACATGCTGCTGCGTGTGACGTTGCGCACGATGCTGCACGCAACGCTGTGCATGATGGTCCCTCTTGCGCTTGGCGCTCTGCAACCTCTCTTGCCCAACCTTTCATGCCGCTTGCTCTGGTCCACCTCTCTTGCTCAGATCTGCGCGCGGCTTGGCTAACTTTTTGAGAGGCGAAGTGCCTTCCCGCAGCTCCGGCGGCAAAATCGAAGGCGTTTGCGCTCGCAGGCGGCGCGCGAAGCATGGCAGCTGCAGCTCGGCACAAATCACAGTTGCTAAGCGCAAAAGTAATGTTCGGAAAGCAGTATTCCAACCCTCAACTAAAACTAAAGCCGCCAGCCTTCTTGCGCTTCTCCAGTTAGAGCCATGGCGACGTACTTCGCACGCTGCTTCGCCACAAGTTGCGACTTTGCTGCTCAAGCGCGCTTCGCGTACTACTTTTCTACTCAAGACTTGCCAATTTTGATCTGGAGCTGCGAGAGCGCACTTTGCGTACTACTGCTGTACTCCAAGGTTGCGATTTGGCAGCCGGAGCTCCGAGAACGAACGCGCTTCGCATACTATACCTTTTTCTTGAAGCTTGCAGCTTTGAACCCGGAGCTGCGAGCGCACCTCGCGCTCTACTTTTGTATTTAAAACTTGCGACTTTGCAGCCGAGCTGCGGGAGCGAACTTCGCGCGCTACCTTTGCACTTAAAAGCTGTGCTTTTGCAGCAGGAGCTCGCGAACGTACTTCGCGCGCTACTTGGAACTCAAAACTTGCGACTGTTCAGCCGGAGTTGTGGGAGGGCACTTCGCGTACTACTTTTGCAATTGAAACTGAAACTTACGAATTTCGAGCACAAGCGACGGGCGCACTTCCCGTGCTACTTTTGCACTCAAAAGTTGTGATTTTGCAGCTGGAGCCGACGACACAGACGCATTCGCACGGCGCCGCAGCGAGAGGGGTTCGACGCGCACGATCTGCGCAAAGGGTTCGTCGCAACCAGGACAAATTCGCACGCCGCCACAGCGAGAGCGATTCGACACGCGCAATCTCCGCAGACGGTTCGCCGAGCTCAAGATACATTCGCGCGCGCGATCTCTGCACAGGAGTCGCTGGGCGTGAAACGCATTCGTGCGCCACAGCGAGGGCGCTTCAACACGCACCAATAGACCGCAATAGTCAGAAGACTGACTATTCAACAACTTTGCGGTTAAATTTCGCGCTTGTCTACGGGCATTTTTGGACTATTAGTCGGAATGTGTTCTGTCCATTCAATTATTTTGTTGCGGCTCAGTTTTGGGCACGAATTTAGACTAATTCGGCATTCGGCTAAATTACTTGCGACTATGGGGTCACATGTTCGGTCTAATTCATGGCTTTAGGCAAGCCTTAAAACCCGAAGTTTCCTCGGCTTCTTGCAAACTGCTGGTGGCTCAGCCCTTAAAAAGTCGCAGTTTTGGACACGCCAAACCCGCAATTTCCGCGCACCTTCCTCCAAGTTTTCCTGCGCACGCGAGTGGTTCAAACGGCAACTTTTCGGTCTGTGCGCCTTGGCTTGTCATTTGATATGTTGTTATGCTACACTCGCTTCGAGCATGCTTTCACTTACTAAGGTTTGCGGCTGCCCGCGCAGATTTCGATCGGCGGTTGTCGCAGTAAGCGCTTGTCTATGTTGGTCACACGCTCATGCTGGTATTTCTTGCCGTTTCTTTTGTTTCTGACTACTTCCTTTCTTGTGCTCTTCCTTTCTTCTCTTTCTTTCTTTCTTTCTGTCTTTCTTTCTTTCTTTCTTTCTTTCTTTCCGTCTCTCTCTCTCTCTCTCTCTCTTTCTTTCTTTCTTTCTTTCTTTCTTTCTTTTCTTTCTTTCTTTATTTTTGTATTTCTTTCTTGTCTTCTTTCTTTCTGTTTCCTGTACTTATTGTGTTCTTTACTTAGCTTTCTTTCTTTCCTCCTTGCCTTCTTTATTTCTTTCTTTCCTTTTCTTTTCTTTTCTTTTCTTTTCTTCCTCTCCTTATTGCTCCTCTTCCCTTTGCTTCTTCTTTCTTCATTTCTTGCTGTATTTAATGCCGTTCAAGCTTTTTGTTCTTGTCTGTTTTGTTCTGTTATCTCTTTATTGCTTTATTTTCCCTTTGCTTCTTCTTTTTCATTGCTTGCTTTATTTAATGCTGTTTTTGTTCTTGACTGTTCTTCCCGAAAGCATGGCGAAGGGTTCTTCCGCTGGGTTCGCTTGAGTTGTTCTCGTGAGAGTCATTACAAGGTGTCATTGCAAGGAATCATCATCATGAAAGCCATTGCAAGGAGTCATTGCAAGAAGTGCCAAGTGCATGGAGTCAAGTGCAAGTTGCAAGAGCAAGGAGTTAAGTGCAAGTTGCAAGTGCAAGGAGTCAAGTGCAAGTTGCAAGTGCATGGAGTCAAGTGAAAGTTGCAAGTGCATGGAGCCAAGCGCAAGTTGCAAGTGCAGGGAGTAGTGCAAGTTGCAAGTGCAAGGAGTCAAGTGCAATTGACTTGCGAGGAGTTAAAATCTCTTCTTAGGGCGGCGGGGCAGTGCCGACGGCAGCGACCCTCTGCGGGGATTGGCGCGGTCGAGGTGCAAAAACTCGGGGTTCTTTGCGATTTTGTTTTGGCTCGCGCGACCCTCTGCGGAGATCGGCGCGGTCGAGGCGCAAAATCCCGTGGTTTTGTTTACGATTTTTTGCGACTTTGTCTTGGCTCGCGCGACCCTCTGCGGGGATCGGCGTGGTCGAGGTGCAAAAACTCGTGGTTTTTTCGATTTTGTTCTGGCTCGCGCGACCCTCTGCGGGGATCGGCGTGGTCGAGGTGCAAAAACTCGATTGTTTTTACGATTTTTTGCGATTTTGTTTTGGCTCGCGCGACCCTCTGCGTGGTCGAGGTGCAAAAACTCGTGGTTTTTTCGATTTTGTTCTGGCTCGCGCGACCCTCTGCGGGGATTGGCGTGGTCGAGGTGCAAAAACTTGAGGTGTTTTTGCGATTTTTGCGATTTTGCTTTGGCTCGCGCGACCCTCTGCGGGGATCGGCGTGGTCGAGGTGCAACAACTCGTGGTTTTTGCGGTTTCGTTTTGGCTCGCGCGACCCTCTGTGCGACTTTTGTTGTTCAAACTGGTCCTTGGGAGAGGTTCGATTCCTTCCTGGTCCGCAGGCGGGCTTCGCAAGCTGCACGGAGCAATAGAGCAACTTGCGCAGAGCAACTTGCGCAGAACAAGTTGCACAGACTATTTTGCGCAGAGCAACTTGCACAGACCAGTTTGCGCAGAGCACCTTGCCCAGAGCAACTTGCGCAGAGCAACTTACGCAGAGCAACTGACGCAGAGCAGCTTGCACAGAGCAACTTGCGCAGAGCAACTTGCACAAAGCAACTTGCGCAGAGCAACTTGCACAGAGCAACTTGCACAGAGCAAATTCCGCAGAGCAACTTTGACAGAGCAACTTGCACAGAGCAACTTGCCCAGAACAAGTTGCACAGACTATTTTGCGCAGAGCAACTTGCACAGACCAGTTTGCGCAGAGCAACTTGCGCAGAGCAACTTGCACAGAGCAGCTTGCACAGAGCAAATTCCGCAGAGCAACTTTGACAGAGCAACTTGCGCAGAGCAACTTGCGCAGAGCAACTTGCACAGAACAACTTGCACAGAGCAACTTGTACAGAGACATTTGCACAGAGACATTTGCACAGAGTCAGTTGCACAGATTTTCTTGCACAGAGCAACTTGCACAAAGCAACTTGCGCAGAGCAACTTGCACAGAGCAACTTGCACAGAGCAAATTCCGCAGAGCAACTTGCAGGGAGCAACTTGCGCAGAGCAACTTGCACAGACCAGTTTGCGCAAAGCACCTTGCCCAGAGCAACTTGCGCGGAGTGGTCACGGGGCTGTGATGCTTTCGAGCCAACCTTGGTCTAGCGTTCTGTTCTGTATTTCTGTCTGCCCTTCTTTTCTTTTACTGCTTTTTACCACTTGACGGCAAAAAAGCCGAACTTTCCTCGTAGTTTGCCCGCAGTTTTGCCGCACTTGGCGATGGATCTATTTCTGTGCAGTCGTTCTATCCTCTGGTCGATTCGGTGGATTTTTCTGCCCACCGCCCGCGTTAACCCACATTTCGCGCGAGACTGTCGCATCGAAGACAACTTTTTACGCACAGGGCCAACACTTTGAGCGCGAACCCTCGATCGAACCCAGCCTTAACTCTTACTGTAAGAACCCCTAAGTGTAAACACTATTTGGCCAAAAGGACGCGGGCAAACGTGCCAGCACCTTTTTAAGGTCTGGTTTGTTTTTAAAATTCCACAACAACACGTTTGTTTTTTCCTGCTTTTTCTTTCTTTCTTTTTTCGGTTCCCTATTTTTGGAAACACCCGAAAGAGCCACAATCAATACCCAGGCAAGTGAAGGTCAGTAAGTAAGGGCAAGTCCCAATCATAAATGGGTGTGTCCGCCCTTCTTTTTCCTTACATGGATTTGGGTACGCCTCACATGGGTGTGTACCCATTTGGGATAGTTTTCCGGATAACCCATGTCTACTACTGGAACTCCAGGGAATTTCCTTGTGGAGTTCTCTGGGTTCCACTCTTTGGGTTACTATGGAAAAGCCGAAGAATCCTTGTCTCTGCATGCGCGAGTTTAGTCCTTGTGGTTGAAAATTGCTGGACAGGGCGGCTGAGGCTTGCTAACCCCCTCCCTAGCACACAAGGTGCAAACAGGGGATGGAAAAGGCAGCCAAAGATGCTGGGACTTTCCCAACAAACCCCAACGTTCGTGAGGGTGAACATAATATGACTCATAAGCCCAGCACGCAAGGAATCAACATGTAAGGATCAAAGGCCGGTATAGGTGTTGGTTTTCCCCACTGATATGTCTGGTTGTGACTCTCCCCATGCCCTTCATTTGCTTGGATGTTGAACCATCGTCATATCCTAAGTAGAGGTTGAATATTCAAATACCCTCCCACCAACTAACCAACCAAAACAAGGTTCCCAAAAGGAACACACATATGTGCGTGTGACTGTCCCCGACTTTCACGCAGACACATACCTCCTTACCTTCAAGGGGAGAAGGGTAAAAGGTCCCTCAATTTCATCACCACACAGGAAGGGGAAAGGAAACGGAGATCTCTAGGGGTCGAAACCCCCCTTCCCCAATTCCATCCCCCCCCTCTCCCCCAGTCCTTCCGCTCCGGGATGATGGGCTCAATGCCCCCACCTCCATCCTTCAAATGCGCGAGCGCGGTCTCAAACTCTAAGACCGTCGCGCTCGTGGAAACGGTCACACTGTACCTGACCGGCTCCGCGGGTGGGCCTGTCGGAAGGGGAAACGGACATTGCCAGGCGCCGAAGAACAAGGAGCACCAAAAAGCGGCCAGCAAGGGAAAATGAGAGAAACTTGAAGGACTGCAGAAAAAGTGGCCAAGCGTTGTATTTGCCGGTAAGGGAAAATGACGGAAACTCCAAGCACTGCAGAAAAAGCGGCCAAGCTTTATGGTTGCCGGAAAGGGAAAATGACGGAAACTCCAAGCACTGCAGAAAAAGTGGCCAAGCTTTGTGTTTGCTGGCGAAGGAGAATGACGGAAGCTCCAAGCTCTGCAGAAAAAGTGGCCAAGCTTTGCGTTTGCTGGTAAGGGAAAATGACGGAAACTCCAAGCACTGCAGAAAAAGCGGCCACGCTTTGTGGTTGCCGGTAAGGGAAAATGACGGAAACTCCAAGCACTGCAGAAAAAGCGGCCAAGCTTTATGGTTGCCGGAAAGGGAAAATGACGGAAACTCCAAGCACTGCAGAAAAAGTGGCCAAGCTTTGTGTTTGCTGGCGAAGGAGAATGACGGAAGCTCCAAGCTCTGCAGAAAAAGTGGCCAAGCTTTGCGTTTGCTGGTAAGGGAAAATGACAGAAACTCCAAGCACTGCAGAAAAAGCGGCCACGCTTTGTGGTTGCCGGTAAGGGAAAATGACGGAAACTCCAAGCACTGCAGAAAAAGCGGCCAAGCTTTATGGTTGCCGGAAAGGGAAAATGACGGAAACTCCAAGCACTGCAGAAAAAGTGGCCAAGCTTTGGGTTTGCTGGCGAAGGAGAATGACGGAAGCTCCAAGCTCTGCAGAAAAAGTGGCCAAGCTTTGCGTTTGCTGGTAAGGGAAAATGACAGAAACTCCAAGCTCTGCAGAAAAAGTGGCCAAGCTTTGCGTTTGCTGGTAAGGGAAAATGACGGAAACTCCAAGCACTGCAGAAAAAGTGGCCAAGCTTTGTGTTTGCTGGCGAAGGAGAATGACGGAAGCTCCAAGCTCTGCAGAAAAAGTGGCCAAGCTTTGCGTTTGCTGGGAAGGGAAAATGACAGAAACTCCAAGCACTGCAGAAAAAGCGGCCACGCTTTGTGGTTACCGATGAGAAAATGGCCAAACTCCAAGCTCTGCAGAAAAAGTGGCCAAGCTTTGCGTTTGCTGGTAAGGGAAAATGACGGAAACTCCAAGCACTGCAGAAAAAGTGGCCAAGCTTTGTGTTTGCTGGCGAAGGAGAATGACGGAAGCTCCAAGCTCTGCAGAAAAAGTGGCCAAGCTGCGTTTGCTGGTAAGGGAAAATGGCAAACTCAAGCACTGCAGAAAAAGTGGCCAAGCTTTGTGTTTGCTGGCGAAGGAGAATGACGGAAGCTCAAGCTCTGCAGAAAAAGTGGCCAAGCTGCGTTGCTGGTAAGGAAAATGACAGAGCTCCAAGCACTGCAGAAAAACGTACACGCTTTGTGGTTGCCGGTAAGGGAGAATGAAACGGAAACTCCAAGCACTGCAGAAAAAGCGACCAAGCTTTATGGTTGCCGGAAAGGAAAATGACGGAGCTCAAGCACTGCAGAAAAAGTGGCCAAGCTTTGTGTTTGCTGAGGAGAATGACGAAGCTCAGCGCTCTGCAGAAAAAGTGGCCAAGCTTTGCGTTTGCTGGTAAGGGAAAATGACAGAAACTCCAAGCACTGCAGAAAAAGCGGCCACGCTTTGTGGTTGCCGGTAAGGGAACAATGACGGAAACTCCAAGCACTGCAGAAAAAGCGGCCAAGCTTTATGGTTGCCGGAAAGGGAAAATGACGGAAACTCCAAGCACTGCAGAAAAAGTGGCCAAGCTTTGTGTTTGCTGGCGAAGGAGAATGACGGAAGCTCCAAGCTCTGCAGAAAAAGTGGCCAAGCTTTGCGTTTGCTGGCGAAGGAATGTGACGAAAACTCCAAGCACTGCAGAAAAAGCGGCCACGCTTTGTGGTTGCCGGTAAGGGAAAATGACGGAAACTCCAAGCACTGCAGAAAAAGCGGCCAAGCTTTATGGTTGCCGGAAAGGGAAAATGACGGAAACTCCAAGCACTGCAGAAAAAGTGGCCAAGCTTTGTGTTTGCTGGCGAAGGAGAATGACGGAAGCTCCAAGCTCTGCAGAAAAAGTGGCCAAGCTTTGCGTTTGCTGGCGAAGGAATGTGACGAAAACTCCAAGCACTGCAGAAAAAGCGGCCACGCTTTGTGGTTTCCGGTAAGGGAACATGACGGAAACTCCAAGCACTGCAGAAAAAGCGGCCAAGCTTTATGGTTGCCGGAAAGGGAAAATGACGGAAACTCCAAGCACTGCAGAAAAAGTGGCCAAGCTTTGTGTTTGCTGGCGAAGGAGAATGACGGAAGCTCCAAGCTCTGCAGAAAAAGTGGCCAAGCTTTGCGTTTGCTGGCGAAGGAATGTGACGAAAACTCCAAGCACTGCAGAAAAAGCGGCCACGCTTTGTGGTTGCCGGTAAAGGAAAATGACGGAAGCTCCAAGCACTGCAGAAAA
>CAUJNA010003646.1:111626-214126 GCA_963377175.1 Effrenium voratum | reverse complement strand
TTCTCGGAAAAGGTGCGCATGGATGTGGCTGTGGCTCAGAAAAAGGTACCATATATAATAGCACCTCCGTACATGGAACCAGAGATTAAAACCTGCGTAACAGCTCTGAAATTTTGAGCCAATCCCCATGTGTGTGTGTGGGCGTCTTTCCTGGGAGCGGGGCGCCTGCTTTCTGTTTTGAACGCACAAGGACACCGCGCAGTTCAGACAAACTTTATATGTGCCATGGTCAAAAATACGTCTTAGGTGGAAAAATTCGTGGCCCCCGGATGTTCTCTGGAACAATTTGACCGAGCCTCAACCGTCGCAAGCGGCTTTCCTCCCCCCGAAACCAGCAAGCAACTAGAACCTCCCACGAAAATTGCCTTTTTTCCTTCAATCTGCTGAAGTCTCCTGAAAAAGCAAACAATACTTCAAGTGATACATTTTCTCGGAAAATGACATACATATGGCTGTGGGTCAAAATGAAACAACCAGGGGACCGCGGATTTTGGATCATATGTCCATTTAGGGTTGAATTTTTGACCCGCCATATTCTGATACCCGCACATGGCCCTTGAGACAAAAAAACAACATTGACGCCAAGAGTCCAGCAAAGCGTTGGCCCGAGCCATCGCCTGCGAAACCGTCAGCTGCGAAACGGCGTCGTGCAGGGCCTCCTTCGCCGGCAGAAGCACCTGGACGTCGTGTCCCCGGGCACAGAGTTCATGGGGCTGGGGCCAGGGGGTGCCGGACGAAAAATTGGGAACTCAATGTGGTTGAAGCATCCGCCCCTCTTTTTGGGTTTTTCAGGGAGTCGGGATGTTGAATCAATGTGGAAACCCAAAGGGGTTGGCCCCTTCGGGGGAAAAACCGGAAGGAAGACCAAGTCATTTAAGGTCCGCCGATGTCGAGGTTCCCGTTACCCACATGGAAGCGGGTTGCCACCAGGATTATAGTCCAACCCCAACTGTTCCCGTAGACGAAAAACAAAGGGGTTGGCCCTCTACCCCGAGGAAAGCACCATTTTTGGGGTCCCCCGAATTTGAATTATAATGTTGAAGGAAAATCGAAGGAGGTTGTGAAGCAAATAGGTTGAAACCGGGTTTTCTCCAGGGCTTGGCACTTTAAAGGGTGTCCGCAAAAAAAAAAAACGAAAAGCTAACCAGACCTGTTCCCTGGAAGCCCAAAGACCCGTTCCCCCAACTTCTTCGCTGAACATCTGGAGGATCCGAGGCAAAGTTTGCCAGTTCCCTTGAAATTGGGTGACCGGTTTGGGTAACAAATGGCAAGCTGGGACCCATTTATGATATCGCCCGATTTTCAATGAAAAGGGCTTCACGGAAGGCAAAAACCAAACCAGCACCGACAAATAGCGGCACTGGGGTTCCTGTCAAGCTTCACTGAAGGTTGCAGTTTGGATGTCCACTGGATCCAGATCGATTCTACCGGTGGCTTCCCCTAAAACTCGGGGTTGGCTTTGACTGACTCAGTGGAATCCCAGGGATCCGTTTCGCCCCTCGGTTGCCCTTCAAGGCATTCTTCGTGTGCTTTGTGGTCAGGCTTCCTTTGGTCACACTTTTGGTGTGTAGTTTGTTGAGCGGCACCCAAACTCCTGAAGCGACTTCAAGTGCCATATGAACTCGAGAGGTGGCTGTGGCTCAAAAAGCCAGTACCAAAATGGAACCCTGGTAAGTGGAAACTTGGACCAAAACCTGCGTAACCCCTCCTGCTTAATTTGAGCCACACCCATATAGGCCTGACAAACAATCCCAGCACCCCATACTGTGAAGACCAGCCAAACCCCGGGGAACGCCTGGAGGACCTGGTTGAACAGCTTCTGTGTGGGCTGCGTGGGAACCTAACGGCTCGCGGATCCCAGGCCGGGAAGCCGTTTGGTCCCAGGACCCCAGCCGTGTGGGTCCTGTTGGTTTCCCTTGAAAACCGCTGCTATATAAACCAGAACAAAGCAGCTAAGCAGGGAGAAGAACGGAACACAAGCCATACACGACTGGAGTGGAACACATGCTTGAGGTGTGTGCGCGCATGGCGGGCGGTTCGAGAAGCGCAAGCAGCATGATGCTGGCAAAAAGGCAGCACATGCGGGTTGCGTACAAAGCGTGCAGTTCCCTGAGCACTTCATGAAATGCGCAAAGGGTTGAGTCATTGAGTCTTTGTTCCTTTCTTGAAAAAATAATAATGTAATATATACATACATGTACATATTATTTATTAAAGAAATGGGGAAAACAAGCAAGCAAGCTGCCTGAGGCAAGATTCAGAAACGAGGCACAAGTGAAGAGGGCGCGTTCCTGGAAATCCCCAAAAAAAGAACCCAACACGCAGCTGCAGCGATCAGATCGGAGTGCCAAGAACGCCACGGGTGTCAAGGCACACCTTCAAATTCACCCGCGTTCTTTTCATTTGGGGACAGATCCTCTGGGGTTCGGATTGTCCAACACACCCGGGGATTCCCCTTTTGAACACAACGCAGGAAGATTGTCCCCGCATCCTGTTTCAATCTTCCCCCGGGTTCGGACCGTCACCTCTCGGACAGTCGGACTCGGACACTGCTCCCAAAGAGTCACCCATTCAGTCTAAAGGGCTGAAAGCCGGAATCCAAGGACCGGGCCGTATCAGTTTTCGAAACTAGCAGGAGGTTTGAAGGACGAAGGTTTTTTCCTCCACCCCCCCAAAGAAGAAGGAGGAGGAGGAGAAGAAGAAGAAGAAGAACCCCATGCTGAAGCAGCCATTTTGGGTATGTGGGTGTGTCTTTCGGATCCCTTTTTGAGTTGGTTTCGGGAACCAAAAAGGACACCCCCATTTCGGGGGTACCCGAATTTTGAGACAAGCCATGCGCCAGCATGCCAAACGCAATTGAACAGAAGCTGTTGCGGGCTACTGCCGTTCGCTTTTAGCACAAACCCTCTTGTTGACCCTTTATCCCGGTTGGGAACCAAAACACCGCCGGGTCAAGAAAAATAAACCTGTCCCCTTGAACTACCCAAAATGGCTTCCTTATCTTCTGTTTGACTTCGCAAACTGTGGCTTCCTTCGATTGCCTACCAACCCAAAAAAGGAAGGCCCTTGCACCATCAAAAACCGGAAAACCAAGAAACTAGGAAGGCCCTTCAACCAAACCAGCGAAACCGACAAAAGAAACGAACCAAATGACCAAACTGGCCCCAGCCATCGCCGCGGGGCGTGGGAACTCGGGTAGCCCATGACTAATCGCTCCATGGCCGCCGTCAGCTCCTCCAGCGCTGCTGTGACGCCCTGCTGCTCTGAGGGGCCTTGGACCTAAAGCGATTCGAAGCGAAGGAGCTGAGGCGAGAGAGCGAGAGATGCGGGGCATGGCCAAATGGCTCAGGACCCCCGAGGTTTAAACCATCCAACTGCTGGTGTCCTTTAAACCATCCAACTGATGGTGGACCAAAGCCACAGGGTTCATTCCCAGATTCCCTATCGCACCAGAAAGGAGTATCCAAAACCAGGAACTCCCTAAAATTGCCTACGGTTTTGAGCGCGAGAGGTGAAGGGTCCACACAGGTATGGATTTCAATTGCGAACCGTTTGTTTGGGAGCGTTTTCAGGATTAAGATCATAGCCATTGGTATTGTGTAACCCAAAAACAAAAACACTCCTTGAAGGGGTCCCCGATTTTGACACATACCCAATTGAGGGAAAGGACAATTGTCTTGCTTTTGGGGAATGAAGCCACGTTCAAGAGAAAATATGAGGACCCAAAAACGTGGGAAATTCAGGCAAAACTCAGAACAAAAGTGGTCAGATTCCATAACAAGTTGTCAAAATAGGGAAGCCCAAGAAACGCTCAAAGGCTTCCTTCTGGAAACCAACAAGATAATGCCTTACTTTGGCTATATATGCGTCACGATTGGGGATTGGACCCCTGATTCCATTGGCGCTCAGCAGGAAATTTCAAATATTTTGGGACTACCCTGTTGAGAAACCGGGAAACAAAAAAGAAGAAGAAACAAAATGGTAGAAAATGGAATAATTTTTCTTCAGGGATGGAAAATGGGGGGAGGCATATGTACAGCATTACAGGGTGAGAACAAAATGTGGTTGTTTGGCTCTCTTGCTGGAACAAGGAAGAGGCAGCCTCACCTTCAGTTGGCAACTCACGGTGAAACATGCCAAGGGAAGTATAGGGACCGCGGACTGGACTTTTGAGAAAGGCTGACAATCCGATTGGTAGAAATGGGGAATGGGATTTGGGAGACTTAGGATGTCAGTCTTGGGCGTCTGGGGATGAATTTGGGAGAACGCATCCTCCGAGGACGCAGGAGCAACGCTCAGCCGCCATTCAGTCGACCAAAGACATACCCAAGGACATGGGACATGCCCAACCCCCAATTACCTCCAACATTCCCGAACATTCTCCCTATGAAAATTGCACTTGATGCGCCGATCGCGTAATACAGTTTGCGAAGGGCAGCTAGAAGTTCCGTGCAGAACACGAATGCAAAGAGCAAGCGCGGCAAGCACGCAAGCTGAGCACGCACGTCAGATAGCAGCTTGCAAAGCCTGTCGCGGAGCAAGAGTTGCCAGGAAAAACCCAAGGATCGCGCGCCAGAAACACAAAGGAGGAACTTGCCACCGCAAGTGTTGCTGCGATCTTTTCGTGACTCGGCGCTTGGCGACCTGGCGTAGTACGTGCATCATGTCTTTGGCTTGCACGCATACGCAGAAATGTTAGCCCAAGAGTCGCGAAAGAAGATACGACGTCAGTTTTTGGCAAGGATTCTGCATTCAGGTTCGTGGCTTCTAAGAGTCGTTTCCCGGACCCGAGCATGTAGAAAGGCTCAAAAAAAAAAACGCAGGCCAAGAAACGGCGAAACATCCTCGTTCCCTTTCGTGCAAGCAAACATTGCCATGATAAATTTCGGATTCATCCGGAGGACCGTACACGTCAGTTTCCTTTTAGTAAGGAAATGTATAGCGGAATGTTTAACTTAAGTAGGGTCCTCTGGAATCCGAAGTCATTCGTTTTCGCAAGACCCGCTTTTTCGGGCTTCCGGCCTGAATTTACGGGCGAATTCGCGAGCGAACCCGAAATCGTCTTGGGACACATCCCCCATTTTCCCGCAAACAAAAGGCTGAAACGAAGTGTCGCTCTGCCCTTTCAAGGAAAACCTAGAATGAGCTTAATATTTCAACAATTGCCTGTCTGGTTCTCAAGAAAAGTGTATTTTGCCATCATCTCGGTGACGACCCCGGATAAACCTTGCGGCCACTCCCGCCCCCCCGGGGCAAAAAGAGATCCGCATTCGCTCTACCAGGGATTCACATAAATCCGTGCCAGTTCCCTGAAACAGCGGACCGTGATCGCGATTGGCCGCACGGATCAAAAAAGAAGTGCCAACAGCTCCCTGAAGCCCCTTCTTGTCGCATCCAACCTTTGGGCCCCTCGAGCCTTTGGGCCCCTCGACTCCGGATTCGGAGTCGGCACCTCCGAGGCCAGCGTGAAAGCGGTGATCACGTCCTGGCTGAGGCCGCCCAGCGACATGGTCGCAGCCATCAGCTTGCTCCACTCGTCCACGCTCAAGGTGAGATTCTCGCAGACGGCCTCTTGGCCTAGTGCACATAGGTGGCCTCTTGAAAAAATAGATGGGTTTCCCTAGTAAATGGAATAAACCCCATCCACACCAGGGCCCTCTAGTTTTAAGCAAACCAACCAAAAAGGACACCTATGCTAGTGAATGGCGGTGTTTCTGCCAAAAGCGCAAAACCCCGCGGGCCTTTGAATCCCGGTGAGTTCGGAGTGGGAGACATGGAATGCGTTGAACACGAAGGGTAGCCTTCCAGGCTGAGCGCGAAACCCACAAGTGGGGTACCCCTATTTGACGCTGTGAATTGGATTTCTGTGGGGAGTTGCTTCGACTTTTTGGATCCAAGAAGCCGCCTTAAGGGCTTCCCAACAACCCCCCCGGCTTGGATTTGGATGGCGCGGTTCGTGGGCGTTCCCCCGGTTGAGAACGGAGATTCTCCTTCTGGAGAATGGTGGACGGGCTGGCAGGACTTCCCCAAAGCAAGAAGCCGTTTGTGGAAAGAGACGCCAAGTGCATAGGTCTTATATCCGTGAAGTCCTTGTGCTCACTTTGTCGACTAGACATGGAACGAAATCCAGCTGGCCAAGATGTCGTCTTTTTCCAAACGTTTCACCCTAAAGTATTTACAGTTGCCTCAAGACGACCCTGGTGTGGTTTATTCAACTTGTCTTACTTACATTGGTTCTTGGAATGAGGAAAACAAAGCCATGGTGTGTGTGTGTGTAGAAAACCGACCATGTTAATAGATCCGCTGTTGAGGAAACGTAGAACTAAGCTTAAGGGATGCTACCAACACTCTTTCTCACCAGCGGAAATCCCCAGTTTGGCTTGGCCCACATGCTTCAGCTGCCGGATGAGCAAGGAATTTTGGTCTGCCCCCAGCTACTCCGAAGCCTGTACCATAGGAGAGGTTCTACTTCCGATGGAGGGGAAACCAAACACCAGCGCCCCCAAATCTAAGACAGAATCCCTCATGAAAAGAAAGATCCAAGTGCCAACTTTGGTTGAACATAGATGGATTCCGCTGGTTTCAGTTGTTTTCGAAACATCTGGCAGTGGAATCCATGTTCGCCAGCGCAGTGGGGGTCTTCAGCTTCCCACTGTCATCGGGCCGAAACCCCCCAAGATCCAAAGCCTTCAGCCCAAAAAACCTCTTCTCAGCCTCGGTTCAAGCGGCTTGGAGGGGCAACCCCCCAAAACCCACCACTAAGAGTTACCTGAGTCATAATCGAAACCCGGCATTAAAATGGTTTCCCCAGAACCATGCCTCAAGAATTAAGAAGGCGGACCTCCGCAGCTATGTCTGGCAAGAAGGTTGTCCGTGACTGACCTTCTACCCGAATCGGCCTGGAGCCCTGAAGACCTGACCAGCTCTCTTTGAACCAAAGGCCTGTGTCAAAAACGCCCCAAGTGGAGCATGGCTACTTTCGCTGGCAAGGAAACAAGGGAATACCAGAGTTGAACGAAGGAACCAAAAAATCAAACATAGACCATTACTCCACAATACTAGGGAACCACCCATTGTCCTTTTTTGATTTTAAGGGGTGGTGCCCTTTATTACCTACCACACCCCCCCCCAAAAGAAAAAGAAATTACTGGGTGTGTTTTGCTATCCTTCTTCGCTGAAAACGCTCCAGGCTACACACTATGGGTGCGGCTTTCAGATGTTTTCCCAAAAGAGGACGCCTCGAGACACGGGACACTGTTCGGCTGCTTCGATAAGCCCAAGCTTCGGCCGTCGTAGAAATGCTCCAGCGCATGTGACGCGAGCTCCATCTCGGCCAGTGCCGCCGGCACGAAGACATTTATGTCGTTCACCCGCGCGCGGTTGCCCCGCGCCAGGTCGTAGCAAGCCTGCGCATGAATGTGTGTCTCACAGGTTATTACCCTGGCTACAAGTCAACCAACCTCCGTTGCCCCCTTCATAAGTGGGTTGAAGATTCCCTCCTAAGCTGTAACCCTGCCCAGTGATCTGTAGAATCCAAAGAACGTCTGCTTTCTTGCAGTGCCACGTGGGCAAAGCATTCCCGGACCATCCAACGGCGGGCAACAAGAAAGGGGAAGGGCCTTTTTGAGGCATGCTGAGGGTAAGAAAGCAACGAGAAACCTTCGGGCCCCCTGTTGACCGATGCCATGAGACGAAACATTGCTTTGCACACAGAACCACCCTGCCCCGCGATGGGGGGGCATTTCGAAGATACTGGGGGGTTCGCCCCAAGAGAATTTCCTCTGCCAAATCTATCGTGTTTCCACCTCCAAGACACAAAAAAAAGGTTGCGAATGTGAGACACCTCAATCGCGTTCCCCACTTAAGATCTTGGCCACTCTTCCCGCTGGCAACTTGAACCTGTGACCCATGTCACCGGGCCCGTTTACAGTTGACCCTCAGTGGATCCCACTCGCCGCAATAGCTGTTGTTTCGTTTGCTTTCTGGGAAAAGGAATCGATAAGCTGTATATCTAGCTGGCCACATGCCAGCTTAGCTGGTGCACTGACGGGTTCCTCTTCAAGGTAGACGCTTGTCTGCAAATCGCGTGGGGACCCACAAAATTCATGGGTCCCGTTGGTTTCACAGAACAAACAACCAGAAGAACAACAACTGTACTCTGGGAAAAGACGCGCCCGAGCAAACTCATGTCGCTGTTTTGACACTCTTGCACGCCCTCAGGAGGAAAGAGAACCCTCACAGGCATGGGCATACGGACAAAAACTAGAAAACAACTACGAAATCACATTTAAAAAAATTGGAGATCAGAGTCTCAAGTTACATCCCGAACTCACCGGGGATCCTTTCAATCGTGAGGCATCCCTCTCTTGACCTTAACGACCAAAGCTGAGCCGAAACCCTCGGATGCAGCGCTCTGGCTATGGGATGGAGAATGGGAGTTGAGTCCATGCCCCAAGATGGGGGAGCCCATTGCTGGTCAGACCTTGTTCCTCTGAATCCACTGGAAGAGTTCCTTTCTGAGTTAAGATGTGAAGAGGCACCCTCGTTTCTCCTGGATTGAAAGGAAGACAGACGAAAACCAACTGGGGTCGATTCTTAAACAGTAGGTTCAGTCCAAAGCGAACGCGCAGCCTCCTCAATCCGATGATAGACAGAGAAGGCGGCGGCAAACATACCTAGGCACCACTGGCCCCGTGTGGGCTTTGCCATTGTCAAAGTCACCCCTTACCCCAGTTTCTGACTTTGACAACCGCTTAAAACTGCCAAAATAATGACCCCAGTAGCAAGGAGGGAATGGAGTGAGGGAAAGCAAAAGGCTCCAGCCCCGAAATGACGATGCAACGACCACAACCACGAACACCCCGACGACGAAGAGGCAAGGACGCAACGATGATGAGAATGAGGAAGGGGACAAGGATGAAGAAAAGGAGGAGGAGGAAGAGGACATGGACAACATGGTGATTGAGCTGTCTTTTTCCGCGCGCATTCACCATCAGCTATCGCACGCAGTGTATTGGCCAAACCCATCCATTAAAGGCGTCTCCACCTGGACAGCAAGTATATCCAGAAACATTAGCGCAAGAAGACGACAAACTTAGGAAAAAATGGGCAAGACGGGGGCAACTCGAGGTTGACAACAAAGACCACTATAAGACCCCATCGACAACAGCAGCAACATTCTCGATGGCAGGCATTCACAATATCTTATATGTAAAGAATGATGACTGCAATTCCACTGGCCACATGTTTATCATAGCAGGACCCAACAACTAAAAGCAAAGCAACAAACACGGCAGCACCCTTTCAACACTTGCATGGCAAGAACAACGCAACGCCCGCACCCGGAGCAACCACGAAAGCCAACGAAAGCAGCGCTGTTACAAATACCACTGGGTTGAAGCTCGAAACATACAGGCTTCAGCCGCTCATTTTCAGAAGGTTGAGTATCGGACTTGAAGGGTTCAATTGCTCTGTGCCCAAGACTACCCTCTTCCTTGGCTTTCTGCAAGAAAGGAGCTGGGAGGAATGGGGAAGCTTCTCTGAGGTATAAGCACGGGTTACACCTACAGAATCATCCAGATAACCCCAAAAACCACCCTCATGGCGTGTGGGCATGCAAGTGGCTTTGTCTCAATCAAGGAGCTGGCACCCAAAATCATGCCCTTTAAAACAACCTGCTGGAGGGCTGCAAACAGAAATTGACCCAAGGCAGGAGCACGGGAGATACCCGCAATATGCGCTGAGCTACGTACAACGCAGATGTTGGTCACCGGCACAAGCTCTTTGATGTTGCCGCTGGCCGGGGCTCCGAGGACCATCTGGCGCTGCCTTCAGGTTCGGCATGGCCCGAGTAACAAATGGCTTAGGCTGAAAAGGGTACCAACTCCCAGCAAAAAAAAAAAAGAAAAAGAAAAAAAAACATGCCATATACGCCCCAAGTGGCCAATGGTTTTGAGCCCCAATTCATCCACTAGGTTGACTTTGTCCTGGACTGAGCAAACCCATAGGTTTCCAATTTCTAAGTCTACCTTGGGGTGCTCACCCTGTGAGGGTGCAGGGTCCGACAGGTTGAACGGTGTCAGCTTAAAAAGGGCGCTTCAAAAGAGTCCAACAAAAAGGAATCCGCATAGTTTAGCCTCAGCAGGGTTGTTTTTTGGGTGCCTTTTTGGGTGCAGGTGAAATCCACAGGACTCGCCATCCAAACTGAGAGCCCCGTGTGCGAAACATAGAATGAAGGCCATATTGCATTTCGCTACAGGGCTACCCTGCCTCTGAGATCTTGAGGCACGGTCAATTTCATGGTGGGTCGCAACACCTAGGAGTGGGACGGGGCGTGGTTGACTTGTAACTATGGCTATAACTTACTGGCTAAACCCCAATTCATGTAAGCCCAAACTGGCACGATTCTTTCGTAATCTCATTTCCCCGATGTTGCATGCCCTATGTCATTTGCTGTATACGGTAGACGACGGTTATTTCTGGGGACTGTCCCTTTCTAACCTTCTAATGTCAGCATCTGAGTTCTCCGAAGGACCCTAACCCAACGGCGTCTGTCACAGTCCGAAGCGCGCCAAGCGGTAGTCCGCGATGCTGGCATTCAGCTCTTGCCAGCTGGTGTCCACCTCATATCCGAGGAGAATCTGGTAGGCCTTCACCTCAGCGGAACCCTCCGGGAGAATCAATCACTGAGAATGGCTGGGGGCTCTGGAAACAAAAAATCTGAAAGCCCTGTTTGCAACCAGAAAACTGGACAGGAACATTCACGGGAAGAAGCTTGACATAACAAACAAACCCATTTCGAAGAATTTCGAGGGGTGTGCCTTCATTCCTTTCGAGTGTGTCAAGCGTCCAAAAAAAGGAAACCAGCTGAAAAACAGAAGAACAAAAACACTGGGACAGGACGCATTGATAGCTTTCTTGGAGGATAGATGGCACTGTTGCATCAGAACCAAACTGAAACCAGTGGAACCCATCTATGTTCAACCCAGCTGACCTGTGGGCATGTCAAGAACCCATCTCATTTTGAAGGGCCAACGGCCCTACCCGTCTTCCCAAACCCCCGAAGCTGACAAAAGTGCAACGTGCGAGGCGCCGCCATATTCTCAGAAACCAAAGAAAATCCGCCCCCGTTTTGAGACGAGGAACCTCGTCTGCTTCTGTCCGTTTTCAGACAACCCATGCGACGGGGTTGATGTTAACCCCGGATTAATAAACCCCTGGTTGATTTTGATCGGCGGGTGTCCCCTTTTAGTGGTTGGATTCAGACCACTTAGGGAGTGGTGCCCGGTTGATCAAAATCCTGAATTCCTGAAAGAGACCAGCAAATTGGAGCCCCGAAACACTGGCACCAATTGCTGTATCAAAGTCACTGCCAAAGGAAAAGGCACTTTCAGGAAACAGCACTAGCTTCTGACTTTGAGAAAACACCCCATGGGTCAAATCCAAATCGTCCCAGTGAGCATACCAACCCCCACTAAAATAGGTTCTAAAGTGGGTGGTGAATTCACCAATTCACCTACCCCAAATGGGATCCCAAAACGGTTTTGAGCCACAGCCACTTTGAGAAAACACCTGGAAACATAGATGTCCTTTCAGGGTAAATAGATGGCCCTGGTAGATGATTCAAGCACTAGGTAAACCAGGGCCATCTATTTTTCTACCAGAACAACCAAAAAGGACACCTATGCCTGGAAACCGTCCAAAGGCGAAGCGACCAGGAAGCCCCCTGTCGCCGAGGGGCGGGGATCTGATGAAGCCGGTGCTGCTGGCGATGGGTGAGGTCAAGGATGCGGGTCTCAACCAGAGACCCAGCAGTGCCGACGGCCTGGCATTTTACCGGCTAGGCCAAGGTTCTAAGCGGCTTAGAACGTATCTTCAGATTATGATTTGGGTATGGGTCAAAATTAAACCACCAGGAGTTGGACCGCAGGTTTTAGTCCATGTTTCCACTTACCAGGGTTCATTTTGGGCGCCTATTTTTGACCCACTGCCATTTTTTCCAAAATGCGTTCCAAGTGATTGTCCGGCGCTATAAACCCTCTTTGCTTAAGACAGCCTGTGAGACCTATTGAAGAAACATGAGTTTATACAGCCATTGTTGAAGACATCTCCGAGTTGTTGCCTTTTTGTTGAACCTGTGCAAAACACGTTTAGGACAACTTCCTTTGAGCTAGAACAACCAGCGTTCAGCCAACCTGATAGTTCCCAAGTTTTATGTTCCAACCTCGCGTTTCAAGCTCTTTCCACCATCTCCTTTTTTCTAAGGAGAACCAAACCAACAAAACCCTGTTTCCACCATCTCCTTGTTTCTGAGGAGAAGTAAACCAACTGGTCCTTACCGCCTCCAAAGGAAAAACGAACCCATCGCTCCGTTCGACGTCGACGGAGCGACGGAGGCCTGCACCAGAAGCTCCATGGCATTCATCAGCCGAGAAAATTGGGCGTTGCCCAAGATGATGCCCCGGAAGACATCCACCTGGCAGGATACAAACAAAAAATATCTTTTGAGCAGAGGCGAAGCACCATGTACCCTTCCAACATAGCTGTGAAATTCTAGCTGAATCAACTTCCTCTCAATGGACCCGTCAGCATGGGAAACTTGCGCATGGGACAGTCTGCGGTACACATCAACCATGGTATAAGAAGGGTCTTCCAAACAAAACTAAAAGAAATAGCCTTTTGAGCACAGGCGAAGCACCACGTGGCTGTGGGTCAAAATTAAACCATCAGGGGACCGCAGGTTTTATTTCATGTTTCCATTTTCCAAACCAAGCTCTTCCATGGTGGGGTCAATACTCCAACGGTGTTACAACCACGGCTCAAGCACCGACCTTCGGTGCGTTCGAACGCGGCGCCTGCGGAAGCTCGTCCAGCTGGATGGCTTCCTGAAGCCGTGATCTCATCAAACCAATACCCGGTTTGGGGTTCGTTTAAAAGGAAACCGCAAGGAATCACCAATTTGGATGGTCCCCTAAAAACGACACATGCATTGGGTAGACCCAAACGGGAAACCAGTTGATGCCAAATCGATACTGCGCCCGAACGACATCCGATTCACACCATTTGGGATTGGTGGTTTCGCCCAGTATTCCTAGCAATTCAACGGCTACCGGTGTTCTGTCCACCCCAGTTGTGACAGACGGGCGAAAGACATGTCCACTCTCTCCTGTCTGTTTCAATTGCCTCTTACCCACTCTTTTTCTCCGCATGATCTGAATGTACGCGTGAATTGAATTGTGTTGCATTTGGGTTGCGAACACTTCTCATTGACGCATGGTTCCATCCGTCTCGTTGATTTCTTCCGCTTGAGCCCGGGGGTCGCACGGTGCCCCTTGGGCCCGGTGGTTTCACTCGAAGCCCCGCCTCCAAGCCCTCCATCAAGGCCGACCATCCCGCCCGCGCTTCGATCAGCTGGTTCAGCATCTCTTGGGTCACCGGCGACGGCATGTTCTCAGGAGAAAAATGTCTCAAGGCACGAGGTCTCATGTGAGCCACAATCAAAACCCGGGTAGATGAAGGTTAGTAAAGGGCAGTCCCAGCCAGAAATAGTTGCGGCCGCCTTCTTACTTCTTTACATGGTTCTGGGGAGACCACTTTAATACTGGGTTTTGATTGTGACTCATGTGACTCATGTGTCGAAAAAGGAAACTGGAAACGAACCGAATCCAGCGAATGCTTTCACCTTCCGAACCCAAAAGGTGAACTGCCAGGGCATGGTGCCAGGGCTGCAAACATGGCTCACTGCTCCCAAAAACAAAATGTCTGCCAAAGTGCACCGAGCCAGTTGGAAGGGTATGACCCTAGAATCACAGCATACGCTTGGCCAAAAAGAAGAACTTTTGCCCGAGAGAGAGACAGAGGATAGAGAGGAGAGCGAGAGAGAGAGAGAGGGAGAGGGAGGCAGAGAGAGAGAGAGAGGAGAGAGAGGAGAGAGAGGAGAGAGAGGAGAGAGAGAGAGAGAGAGAGAGAGAGAGGAGAGAGAGAGAGAGAGAGGAGAGAGAGGAGAGAGAAGAGAGAGAGAGAGAGAGAGAGAGAGAGAGAGAGAGAAGAGAGAGGAGAGAGAGGAGAGAGAGGAGAGAGAGGAGAGAGAGGAGAGAGAGGAGAGAGAGGAGAGAGAGGAGAGAGAGGAGAGAGAGGAGAGAGAGGAGAGAGAGAGAGAGAGAGGAGAGAGAGGAGAGAGAGAGAGAGAGAGAGAGGAGAGAGAGGAGAGAGAGGAGAGAGAGGAGAGAGAGGAGAGAGAGGAGAGAGAGGAGAGAGAGGAGAGAGAGAGGAGAGATGAGAGAGAGGAGAGAGAGGAGAGAGAGGAGAGAGAGGAGAGAGAGGAGAGAGAGGAGAGAGAGGAGAGAGAGGAGAGAGAGGAGAGAGAGGAGAGAGAGGAGAGAGAGAGAGAGAGAGAGGAGAGAGAGGAGAGAGAGGAGAGAGAGGAGAGAGAGGAGAGAGAGGAGAGAGAGGAGAGAGAGGAGAGAGAGGAGAGAGAGATAGACAGAGAGAGAGGAGAGAGAGGAGAGAGAGGAGAGAGAGAGAGAGAGAGAAAAAAAAAAAAAGAAAGAGAGAGAAAAAGACAGAGAGGGAGAGAGAGAGAGGAGAGAGGGAGAGAGAGGAGAGAGAGGAGAGAAAGGAGAGAGAGGAGAGAGAGAGAGAGAGAGGGAGAGACAGACTTGTAGGGCCGGGGTTTCCCCGCGTTTACCTTGCACTCAAAATGTGGAACTTTGGAAATCGGTGTCAACCTATTTGATTCCCTTGAAGACCCGGCTTGGGCAGGACCGCATGTCGGATGGCTTCAAAAAAAACCGAAGGGAACCGACGTGACATGGAGGGGCGCCGAGTCTTGAGACATGCGCATTTCGCCGTACCAGTACCAAGGTGTCACCACGGAGAAAACAGTATAATTAGTCAGCAAATACATCTGCAGACAACCAAACTTGCGCCAAAACAAAGTGCCCGGAAGACCGCTTTGGTTGCCAATGCAAAAGCGCCCCCATTCAAACAAAAAGTGGGCAGCGTTGGAGACGAGAAATGGCTGTGGGGCAAACATTTGTACCCATTTTTGGAACCCTGGTAAGTGGAAACATGGACCAAAACCTGCAGTCCCCTGGTTGTTCATTTTGAGCCACAGCCAAATGGCCAAGCGGCATCCAGCTTGTTGCCCGTCACCAAGTCTCGCAAAAGTTGTGTCTGCGCAGACACAACCACCGTAAGCTCCACTTTGCCTGTGCAATCTGAGGACCTTCGCCCCAAGGCTCAAGCTTCCCATTCCCGAAGGCTGTCCCATGTTTGGAAAAGAGCCCTTGACTTTCCCGAAAATCCCAAATACATTGCAATACATGCCTGATTGCGTAGGATTCGTGGGCATGACAATGAACCCTTTGCTGGGGATTTGCTCACTTTCTACAGCTCTTACAGTACTACTCTGGGAACTATGGCCGTGGACAGTAGTGTTTGCGTGCGTCTTGCCTGAAAACGCAGCGGTTGTCAATAACGTTCTTCTCCAACACAACACAATTATGAATTGGCGTGTGCTGCTTTCACCGAAACAGGCCCCTGCCGATTGAATTCAGGCATGGAACTTGCTTCAGGGGCTATGGGAATAACCCCCCCAGCCACGCCACCTTCAGATCGAGTTTTGCTTTAGAAGGGGGGTTCTTCCCTGATTAAAGAACGGCTTAAGAGGTTTGCCTGAGATATCAACCTCTGGGTCTGATATCAAACGCGCTCCAACCCCCAAACTCAGTGTAGAAATCCTCAAGCCCTGTGTACCAAGCCCATCTTTGTGCTGGCTTGCGAGGAAATCAAAAACAGCCAAGAAAAATCCTCACGCCCTGTGTACCAAGCCATGTTTGGCTTACGAGGACATCGGAAAAAACTCGCGACAAGTTGGTGCGTACAAAGCGCTTTCTTGAACTGCCAGCCCGTTGGCGATCTGCATGAAGAAGCGCAGGGAGCTCTGCAGCCCGATGCGGGTGTCGCAGATGCCCAAGGTCAAGGCCCACCACTCGTCTGCAAAGAACGGCAGAGAAAAACACCACTCTCTGGTCCGCTTAAGGACCCAAACAGGGCATAACCTGTTCTCGTTGTTCCTGGTCTCGTGATTGTTTTTGTTCTGGCTCTCGTCCTTGGTGATAATGTTCGTGCCCTTGTTGTTGCTCTTGGTCTTGTTCTTGTCGTGCTATTGGTGGCGCCACGGGTGCCACAACCAGCACTTGTGCAACGCGCTGAAAATTTGACGGTGCGTTCCCAGGTCAGTCGGACGAAACATTTAGGACACGGCAAATGATAAGCGCCCCCGACCACGCGCATTCACAACTCACACCAAACAAACGTAGACCACCCGCACGCACAAGAAACTGAACCCCATCCAGCCACACAATAAGTGCCCACTACGCGTCAACCAAATATTCGCCTCCGTTGCTGTTAGGTGTAGTTTGCTCTTGGTGTTGCTGTTGCTCTTGTTGCTGTTCCTCTTGTTGCTGGTGATGTCGCTGTTGCTCTTGTTGCTGTTCCTCTTGTTGCTGGTGATGTTGCTGTTGCTCTTGTTACCGTTGCTGTTGCTGCTGCTGTTGTTGTTGCTGTTGCTGCTGTTATTAATGCCCTTGCTGTTGCTCTTGTTGCTGATCCTCTTGTTGCTGGCGCTGCGTCTGTTTCTCTTGTTGCTGTTGGTGTTGCTGTTGGTGTTGCTGTTGGTGTTGCTGTTGCGGTTGCGGTTCCGGTTGCGGTTGCGGTTGCAGTTGCGGTTGCGGCTGCGGTTGCGGTTGCGGTTGCCGTTGCCGTTGCCGTTGCCGTTGCCGTTGCGGTTGCGGTTGCGGTTGCTATTGGTGTTGCTGTTGCGGTTGCGGTTGCGGTTGCGGTTGCGGTTGCGGCTGCGGCTGCGGCTGCGGCTGCGGCTGCGGCTGCGGCTGCGGCTGCGGCTGCGGCTGCGGCTTGCTGCGGTGCGGCTTGCTGTTGCTGCTTGCTGCTTGCTGCTGCTGCTGCTGCTGCTGCTTGCTGTTGCTGTTGCTGTTGCTGTTGCTGTTGCTGTTGCTGTTGCTGTTGCTGTTGCTGTTGCTGTTGCTGTTGCCTTGCTGTTGCTGTTGCTGTTTCTGTTGCTGTTGCTGTTGCTGTTGCTGTTGCTGTTGCTGTTGCTGTTGCTGTTGCTGTTGCTGTTGCTGTTGCTGTTGCTGTTGCTGTTGCTGTTGTTGTCGTTGTGTTGTCGTTGTTGTCGTTGTTGTCGTTGTTGTCGATGTGGTCGATGCGGTCGATGTTGTTGATGTTGTCGATGTTGTCGATGTTCTCGGTGTTGTTGTTCTTGTTGCTGCTGCTGCTGCTGCTTCTGTGCTGCTGCTGCTGCTGCTGCTGGTGTTGTTGTTGTTGGCGTTGTTGTTGTTGGTGTTGGTGTTGGTGTTGGTGTTGGTGTTGGCGTTGGCGTTGGCGTTGGCGTTGTTGTTGTTGTTGTTGTTGCTGTTGTTGTTGGTGTTGTTGTTGTTGTTGTTGTTGTTGTTGTTGTTGTTGTTGTTGTTGTTGTTGTTGCTGTTGCTGTTGTTGTTGTTGTTGCTGTTGCTGTTGTTGTTGTTGTTGCTGTTGTTGGTGTTGGTGTTGGTGTTGGTGTTGTTGTCGTTGTTGTCGTTGTTGTCGTTGTTGTCGATGTGGTCGATGCAGTCGATGTTGTTGATGTTGTTGGTGTTGGTGTTGGTGTTGTTGGTGGTGGTGTTGTTGTTGGTGGTGGTGGTGGTGTTGGTGTTGTTGTTGTTCTTGTTGTTGGTGGTGGTGGTGGTGGTGTTGTTGTTGGTGTTGTTGTTGGTGGTGGTGGTGTTGGTGTTGTTGGTGTTGTTGTTGGTGTTGTTGTTGGTGGTGGTGTTGTTGTTGGTGTTGTTGTTGGTGTTGTTGGTGTTGTTGGTGTTGTTGGTGTTGTTGCTGTTGTTGCTGTTGTTGCTGTTGTTACTCTTGTTGTTGTTGCTGTTGCTGCTGCTGCTGTTTGCTGCTTTTGTTGTTAGTGTTGGTGTGGCTAGTGTTAGTGTTGGTGTTGTTGGTTTTTTTGTTGTTGGTGTGTTTGCTGTTGTTGTTGGGCGTCGGTTGGTGTTGTTGGGTGTAGTTTGCTGCCGTTGCTGCTGTTTGGCGTAGTTTTCTGCTGCGGTTGCTGCTGGTGCTGTTGCTGGTGCTTTTGCAGTTGCTGTTGCTGTTGATGCTGTTGTTGTTGTTGTTGCTGTTGCTGTTGCTGGCGCTGGTGCTGGCGCTGCTGCTGGCGCTGCTGCCGGTGCCAGCGCTGTTGTTGTTGCTGGTCGTGGCGGCGGCAGCGGCGGCGGCGGCGGCGGTGGTGGTGGTGGTGGTGTTGTCCGGGTTACTACTACTGCTATTCTTGGCCTCGTTATCGTTATTGTTCTTGTTGCTGACGTGGTTGCTGTTGCTGGTCCTACTGCCGCTGCTGTTGTTGTTGCTCTTGTTGTGGTTGCTGATGATGTCGATGATGATCATCCTCATGATCATGATGCAATGATGACGCGGGCGGTGATGCTGGCGGCGGCGGCACGGTGATGGTTGTCACGTTGGATGCCTTAACATGAACCCTAAAAAGCTGAGAGGTGCCTGCAGGTTGACCTGGCCTCTAATCAAAGGGACTTTGGACCTGAGCTTCCCCGCAACAACAAAAAAGAAGACCGAGCCCTGCGTCGACGCGTCCTTCCTTTTTTTGGACCGAGTGGCCGAAGGTGGTGGTTGCAAAGGGGTTGCAAGACCCGGTGTCGTTGACGTAAAGCTTGACGGCCTCCACCATGGCGCTGTAGAGAGGGTCGACAAAAGTGGACATATTTGCCACCACCGCGGAAGCTATGCGCGAGGCTTCAGAGTTACTCTGGGCGTTCAGGATCTCCCGAGTAAACGGCCTCACCTGCTGGTAGTAAAAGCTCACCTCCCGCATCTGGCGCATGGTGCACATTTCCGTCCTTACCAACTCACCCTTTAGCTCGACCTTTGCGACTGCTCAAGGCGCTGCTCGGAGTGAAGTCCGAATTTTGGGGACCTCTTTGTTGCCCAAGGTAAGTGATGAAGTTTTGGAGGATAGCCTATTGGACTGGTAACAGGGATTCAACCACTCTGATCTGATTCGTGCTGCCGCAAATCCTTTTCACCTGCAAGTAGCCGTCACGCACGGTTGCGCGCGTCAAAGACACAAATATGGCCGAAGGAATTCCTATTAAACCGAAACGCACCGGCGGATTCATGGTCACGCACAGAAGATGGAGGTCATCTGCCACCAATGTTCAGGCGCCATCCGTCATGGCCTTTTTTGAAGCGAGGGCTGATGCTTCGTCAACCCATAGTTGCGCACCACCCACCTGACTGCCGTCTTCGCTTCTGCCAGTCTTTCCATCACCAACAGCACTTCCAGAGCCGAGCACTTGTCTGACAAACCCAAACCACTCGTTGCAGCATCTCCACAACTCACTGCATCGTACAGAGATTTGGCATCGGTCACCATCACGCCGAGGGTTTTCTGCAGACTGATCCCTGGGCTCTGTAAGTCAATGTGCTCACCGAGCATTTGCAGTGGCGTGGATCGGCCTGTAAGGAACTGCGTGCCACTCGCTTCAGCTTCGTGGATCTCCAGCTCACCATGCAAACTGGTGACCTGCGACCCTGAAGCAAAGTTGGGGGAGCCGCCGCCACCACATAACCGACTGTCGAGCCTCCGTCACTGCGATTTGCTAAATCCGCATCTGAGCCGCGTGTTGAGGTCCACTCAGCTGCACACGCCGCTGAACAGCGCCTAGGATAGCGCGCATCTGCTCTGCTTCTGTGGGGCCAGCGGGTGCATGATCATCGGTCTTTCAAATCGATCTGCTTCATGCCAGTGCAAAATTTGCTGTGGTCCAGCTGAATCTCGCCTGTGCTAAGCTGTTGCATGATAATGCCACAATGCTCAAACACATCTGTTTCCCAGAGGCTCCACCAGTACGACTGTTTGAAGTTAATTAAACCCGGAACGCGTTCCATGCGGGATCCGATTCATCACCCACCATGTAGAAATCATCCACATGTGATGCAATGATTCCACAACCACTGCCCTGCGAACAATCCACATGCAAGGTTCCGTATGGATAGCTTCGCTTCGCCTCCAATTTAAAGAATCGATCTCGAACTTCACAAAACCATTGGTATGGAGCGTTGAGCGTTGACTAACCCGTAACAAGCTTTCAAAATTTGGACAGCTCGACCACGAGGTGCTCCCATGGCATCCGCTAACTCATCCGGGGCCGACTGCATTGAAGGAAAGCACTCTTTGCATCGCACTTCAGCTGGGACCACCCTGCAGTCGCTGCCATAGTGGCCATCAACTGTCTGGATCTCCGGCTCATGGTTGGGCTAGCTTTCGGCAGACAAGCAAGGCCTGGGTCAGTGAAGCCCAGGATCACAATGCGGGCTTTCGCGGCACCGCTGCGCTTCAACGTGAAACCCACCTCATTTTCATCACCTCCTTCGGAATGAGCTTGCTGAACCCTCTGGTTGAAAATGCCGGAACTCCTTGCCGGCTCATCACCTCATTGTCGCCAGTCGATCAGGTGGCTGTTGGCAGAGTCCCGCGCGAGGTTGCCCTTGCCCTTCTCGGAATCCTCGTGAAGAGCTACCGCACCACCTGGAGACTCATCCATCACCACATTAGATGACGACCGACTTCTCTGGGTCGCACCACCGTTGCAAACTGCCGATGTTGAGCAGTTCATGCAGCGACTGATCCGAGACCCTACTCTTGTTGGCCTCTTAAAGGTCTTGATTCACTCTTATCACCTCCCTCTACCCTCAGACTACATTTCGCGGCGGCCTTTGACCGCCGCTCACTCTGGGCACGGCCTTGCTTCCGGCTAGCCATCAGAGGAAGCCGGCCACCATCTGGGCAGAGGTCTTCGTAATTGTCGAACTCACCCTTCTCCACTTTGTTGAGCATTTCTGCGGGGTTGGCGCCTTCCTCGATCAACGGCTCTCTGGGCGAAGCCAGACTGACCCTTTTGAGTCTGCCAGCCGCCACAATCCAAATCTTGCCCGGCACGGAGTCCGCGGCGTTCTTGAGTTCCACGCACGGTTGATCGCCTCTTGCACCACCATCCGGCGATATGCTTCTTCAGCTCGCGTCCGCACTGCCATAATTAGCCTTGGACACTGCCTCCTTGGGATCACGTTCTCCCACATGTGTGGCAGCTCCGTCGCGCCGACTCTCGCGCATCTTCAGATCCAGTCCAGGATCCCGTCCAAGTGCCCACTGATTGGTGCTGAAGCCACCGACCTTCGCGCGCTCGTTGTGAGCCGCGCACATTGCCAGCACAGCCTCCCAAGCAGTTGCCTCCTCCGAACGGAGGAAGCGATCGACGCTTTTCCGAATGTCCGCTCCACCACTCCTATCTGACGGTATGCCTCTGCCGCACATGGTTGAAGTTCCACATCCCTCCTTCTCGCACACCACTCTTCCAGCAGCGTTGATCGCAGACTTATTTCTGGATGGCATCGTAGAAGACTGGGGCGCCCAAAGAATCTCACCCAAGACGTCTGCAGCGCCTCCACCACCTGTTCGGCTGAAGCATTCATAGACTTCTCCTCGTCAAGCAGGCGATGAAGTGCGGGACCACAAGCGTTGAAGCTTCATCCACCGCAGTGGTCCTTGAAGAACTTCTTCCGGAAACTCCCCTGGCAGTAGGCCTCGCTTGGGGGGGAGCTCTCTGCCGACCCAGTGAATGCGTGCATCATCATCATTGCCCCACCCAGTAAGTCCGCTCCTGGTACAGCAGCTCCTCCTCCTGGCAAAGCCATCTCCAGGGCAGAGAACCTCAAGCTATTCTGGACCGAGGCTTGAACACTCAACCGCGCCTGAGAGGGTAGATTTGCCCTCCGCAACAGAAGCCAGCCGAGCACTTCTTGAGGCAAGACCTTGATGGGCTTGATCTTTTAGTTCATCGCATGGTATGTCTGGATCATCATCCACGACCGCGCCGCCACTGGTGAGCGCCCGACCACCACTCCACCATGATCTTGACCATCGCCAACCACCGTCGTCTTCTCCCTGCTCTTCGTCGGCGTCATCCTGCTCGTCCTCCGGTAAACGGGAAGTTCTGGACCGGGATCAGACCAAGCTGCACCTTCCTGTTGATCTTCTCGTACCCCTCTCGTAGGGGAGGAAGGCGTTGACTGAACTGCCGGTAGTGCGCCTTTGCCTTCATGTCGGGCACGAAGACGGGATCGCTGCACCTTCTTGTGTGCCTCCCTTACCTGTTGGGCCCATTGGCTCATTGGTGTTCCAGGCTGACGACCCGTCTCGAGGAGCCGGCGTCTGGTATGGCTGTCTGTCCCAACCTGGCAAGGAGGAAACGCAAGAGGTGCTTGGTGCCGCTCTTCTTGGGTCGATTTCTGAGCAGGCTGTCCATGCTCTGTCCGTCAAGCGAGAGACCAATTCCGGTCCCAAATGCTTGAGCTTCCGCTTGGGCGTCTTGTCGTGCTGAAGCCTGACCTTTCGCAGGTAATCGCCCCATGTGGTCTGATCGCCGTTCCACGCCTGCACAGTGGCCATCTCTGATTGCCAAGCGAAAAGAAATTCGTGTAGAACTCGCGGCACTGCTTGTAGATCTTGATCCTGACAGATGCCAAAGCTGATTAGCAACAGAAGACACCCAAGAGTACCGAGATCCTTTCCCCCCCTTTCCCCCCTAAAACCTTTTCCCCCCTGACATCTTTTCCCTTTCCTCCCTGAGATCATGCCCCCCCTTTCCCTGTTGAGATCCTTTCCCCCCTTTCCCCCCCTGAGGCCTTTCCCGCCGCTGAGATCTTCTCCCTTTTCCTTCCTAAGATCCTTTGCTGTTGAGATCCTTTCCCCCCTCCCCCTAAGGCCTTTCCAGATCTTCTCCCTTTTCCTCCCTAAGATCTTTTCCCCCCTTTCCCTGTTGAGATTCTTCCCACCCTTTCCCCCCTAAGGCATTTCCCCCGCTGAGATCTTCAGGCCTTTCCCCCCCCCCCCCCCCCCGAGATCTTTTCGCTTTTCCTCCCTAAGATATTCTCCCACCTTTCCCTGTTGATATCCTTTCCCCCCTTTCCAAAGTCCTGAGAATTGCGCTCGCTGTTCTGCCTGTCCCTGTTCTTGACGTAGGTCTTGGTCACAACCTGCGCCGCGATCTCCACCGCGCCTTGGCTGAGCCTCTGCCGAGGCTCCGCTACCAGTTTGACTGGCAACAGAGATTCAACCTCTCTGATCTGATTCGCACTGCCGCAAATCCTTTTCACCTGCAAGTAGCCGTCACGCACGGTTGTGCGTGTCAAAGACACAAATATGGCCGAAGGAATTCCTATTAAACCGAAATGCACCGGCGGATTCGTGGTCATGCACAGAAGATGGAGGCAAGTCAAGAGGCCAAATATTCACAGCCTATGAGCTTAGAACACCAAGAATAGACCCTCTCACACCTTTCGGTCAGTTCCAAGGATTTTGAAACAATGGAACCTTCGCTCTGCCAAAACTGAAGATCAAGAGGTTTAAAAAATACATATATATATATATATATATATATATATATATATATATATTCTTCGCAGGCTACATAGCAAGTGTGGCTATAACCCCCTTCAAGGACTTCTGGGAAGTGTAAAAATGGATTGGGGGTTCAACAACTCTTCCTATGTAGCATGCCCATGTCTGTCGCCAAAGCTTCAGTGCAGGCACCCCTGCCACGCGGATGCCAAAGACGATCCCCTCCCTGGACTCTTCGTAGAGCGAGGACACTTCTTGCAAGATCGCCCTGGACTGCCCCAGATTCACACTGTGCGCCACCAACAACGCTACCTCGCGGCTGGGGAACCCCCATCGAGTTTCAAGTTGGTAAGGGGAACAAGCCTGCCGTACCTTTGATAACCCCTCAAGTTACTCTCTTTAATGCATGTACAAACTCATTACAAACGGTGCCAAAAAAAAAGCTGGCAGCGAATTGAAGTTCATTTTGTTGCAGACCTTGCAAAGAAGCAAAAGCACTTGAAGTTCGGGGACGCCTACTTGATGAGTGTTTTACAAAAAGAACACCTTGGGGCCTTGGGGGTGTCAGGTTCTTGACAGAATCAAAAGCACTTGAAGTTCGGGGACGCCTAGTTGACGAGTGTTCTACAAACAAGAACACCTTGGGGGTGTCAGGTTCTTGACAGAATCAAAAGCCTATCCCTTTTTGGCAGGGAGCTTTTTTCGGTGGCGACTCTCTGTGTGTTGCACCTCCAACCTGTTTCTTAAAATGAGGCTCAAAGGCGGAACGGGTCCCCAAAGCAGGGTTCTCTTTGTTGATTGCAAGGTAGACGTAAAAGGGTTTTCCCAGAATAGATATTCATCAACCTCGGTTTGAGCCGGCGGACAAAACAATTGTTATTAACTGGTATGCGGCTTTACACATGACCAGGAGGGGCCAAGATGGAGGGACACTTGGGGGGGATAATTTTCCTTAGGCACCCCTGTTGAGACCAAGGGAGGCCACCGAAACTCGGTGGCGAAATCTGCGAAGCCCTGCTAAAAGTTCTCAACTGTTGGTGGTTTAATACGGAAAACCCATTAGTTGGATCAAAAAGTTGTTCAGTCCTCACATCCCTTGGCAAAATGCACAGGAATTTGTGTCTGACTTCTCCCTTGGAGACCAACCCCCGCAAGCACAGCGCCAAAGACTCCCCACCTTGCAGATGCGCTGGATCAGCGTGCGCTGCCGCGCGGCGATCTCCTCAGCCCCGGCCGCAGTTTGTTCCCATGGAACCGATTGTCCATTGAGCCCACAGAGATCCATGGGGGCTCAAATGGCATAGACTCATGCCGTTGAGCCAACAAGAAATCAAATAGCATGGGGAAAAGCAACATCGGCCCCGCAGGAGGTTATGCACCAGATCCGCTGCCTAAGCAGTTTCAAAATAAGTTTCGTCCGGGTGCGAAATGGACTTTGCCAAATGACGAGATGTGCTTGTCATTTCGTCCGAGGCCGCGGCAGAAAAGCCCCGGCCGTGTCTCTTTGCTGTTTGTTTTGTCAGGTGTCCCTTTATTTTGGTGGAAAAAGCCATGTTTCAAATGGGCAAAATGTATCTTTTAAGGAGTTCTGTTGTTGGTTGATAATTTTCTGTGTATTTTATCTGGTGTTGTTTTGCTTTGGCTTTTCCAGCCCAGTGTGTTGCCCGTCCTGGCCGTTTCTGGTTTTCTTTCTCTCTTGCTTGTAGGCCAGTTCACCAGCAGTTTTTTTCCGCAGCTGTGACTGTTTAAGATAAGGTGCCTGGAAGAAACAACATAAGCATACCTTTATGTAAGGTGATAACCTTGCCTCCATAGGCGATTTTTTAGGGGAAATAGATGGGTTTCCCTGGTAGAAGATTTTCAACCACCGGGTAAACCAGGAATCGCCCTCTATTTCTCGAGCAAAACAACCAAAAATTGGACACCTATGCCTCGAAGTGGATGACCTTCCACTACCTGAGTCATAATCAAAACCCGGTAGTAAAATGGTCGACCCAGAACCATGTAAAGAATTATGTCCGCAGCTACTTGTGGTTGGGATTGTCTCCTACTAACCTTTCCTTGCCCGTGTTTTGATTGTGACTCGCCTGACCAATGGATCGTGGCCAAAGCTCCACCAGCAATCCGCTCAGATAGGCACCCGCAGACTCTGCCGCCACTCTCAGGCTGCTGGAGATCCCCTCCACGGCTACGTAGAGGTCCTTGGGGGCAAACAACGGCCAAACGGTTTTCCTTCAAGTTGCTTGCTTTCAAATTGTTGGGGCACCCTTAAGAAGCCCTTTCACCCTCTCGGCCAGTAGGAGCTGGCCAATTGTTTTTGCATTTTGACGGCTCCAAGGTGAGTTCGGTGTAAATTCTGCAATTAACATCACCTTTTGCGAATGAATGGCCGTTTACAATATAACCACCACAGGGCCTTTGAAATGTCACCACCAAACGGTGCACCTTCAAAGTGTGTCTGCTTAAATGGCCACCACCGAACGTGTTCGTTTAAATTGTTGCCTTCTAAACTGCAACCATCAAACAGCTTCTTTTGAAGTTGCTTCCCTAATTAACTGCCAAACGGTGTCCTTTCACAATGTATCCCTTACAAATGGGCGCTTCCTTCCAAACTGCTTGCCTTTAGCCTTTCACCCCCAAACAGTTTCCTTTCAAATTGCTTCCGTTCAAAAATGTAACCACCAAACGACTTCCTTTCAAAATGTCAGCACCACACCATGTCCGTTCAAAATGTGTCTTTGAAAATATAACAACAAAATGGTTATCTTATCCATCTCCTTTTGACCTTGATTCAAAGGAATTGGACCGAAACAAGTGCAACCCTTGTCCTCGGCCGACCGGGCTACCGCCTGCACCACCGCACTGTTGGCGAAGCCACCCTGACCGCCATGGAGCACGGAACCCGCGGACCACGGGTTTAGGCTAAAGAACAAGTCCAAAGATTTCTAAGGGTTTTTGTATTACACCCTGGGAATACACCCACTGGGTATTGACCCCATTTTAGGCACCGGATAAAACCGTGTGTAGTCCCAGGGTGCAATACAAACACCCTCAGAAAAAATGCCTGCCACACTCCTTCTGTGACTATGATTCAATTTGGTGTTTTAGTTCCAAGCCCTGATAGTACAGGGATTGATGCCCGTCCACATGGACGATGGGCACGCAGCGTACTGGCATAGTCGGGACGTGATTTGACGGAACTTGCTGTGATTTACCATGGCTGTGTTTTTTGTGGTATGATTGACTTGCAATATGATAGGGGCTATCCACCCTGCCAATTCAACCCTCTATGTTCAAGCTTCCAATAACAAGTGCCTTCAAAAAAGGTACTTTGACCCATTTGTGTGCGTGTAAACTAGGGGGACCCAACAAATGGTGGTGTTCCTTTTGATGTTCGATTTCCCGTTACAACCACTCCAAGGAGGACATACCCATTTGAACCCTTCCAAAGTCGAACCAAACAACCCTCTGGGAAAGGAATTGCTCCGGCATTTTTGCCAACATCCACACACTCGCGCCCCAAGCTTGCTTGGTCTCAAGCGCCCTTGCCAGAAGTGTGCTTTTGTACCCGGGGGGCAATACGCATTGTCCAAAAGGTTGATGTTGACAATAGGGAAGGTGTTCACCCCCCCCCCAAGTGAACAAATATGGCTTGAAAGGGACAAATCTTTGGATGATCAACCAAGGGTTCATTAATCCTGGATTCCCAGTTGCAAGTAACCCAGCTACCCTCTTTTTCAAGTGAGACATAGTCAACACCTGGTACCCATTGCCATCTAAAGAATGTAAACGGCGGATATCAGACCTCTTTCCCTTGTTCACGTTCATCTACCCGGTTTTTATTTTTGCCCGGTCACCAAGGCGCCGTGAGAAATGTCCTTTCAAGTTGGTGGTTTGCAGGTTGTGGGGTGGTTTGGAGGTTTGGTTTTGATTTATAGCTGTGGATAGGCAAAAGGAGCTTCATCTGTCGCAACTAGGGCGAAGTGGATTTGGTCCATCCACAGAACACGGGGAGTGATTTGCAAGGTCTCCATGCTCCTTGGCCCTTAGTGAGCACCAATCGTCACGCTTCTCGGAAATGACTCCCCTTGCACCTATGACGTGGACGCGCCATCGACACACAGGACGAGCAGAGGACCAGGAGGCTGAAGCAACAACTGTGTCACATGGTGTGTCCCCATAGCTGGGCCACAAAAACTCCTCAGGGTCTGTTTTCTTTTTGGTCAAAAGCGATGTCCTGCACCACGGTGTCCACACTCTCGTTGAGGAGGGCGCGAAAAGCCAGCCACTGTGCTAAGGCCTGTTGAACCGCTGCCGCCGCCTGGACGAATTTGTCCCAGCGGACGCAGTTACTAGGTGACCCCACTAAGTCACCAGAACTGGTTTGACCTCTAGTGTTTGTTTCTTTGTTTCTCGGCTTGTGGACAAAAGTGGATTTTCCTCCTTTTCTGGACATGCGAATGAAAATATCTCCCGCCGAACGGAAATGCTTGGATCCCCGAAAAGTTGCTTGCACCATCAGCAACAAGCAGTGCAGATTCCAGCATTCAGCGCACATCAAATTCTTTGCACCTTTTGGAGCCACAAATCTAGTGGATCCCAGCCATTGTTCCTTTACGGCTGTACAAGGCGCGTGGACGAATTGGCACTACCAAAAAAAAGAACGTGTCTTGCGGATGAAGAACTGCATGCAGTTGCAGCCATCTCAACAAGCAAGCGCGCAGCTAGTTACACTTGTCCAACCAGGCCAGGAATGAGACACAATGTACCGTGGCACCCACATATAAATGTTCTAAAATTGGGCACTGAAGCTAGGTGGCACCCCTGGTAATGTCCGCTGACCTTGTTCGGCGTGTTGGATACCTAAGAGAGGATAGAGGATAACCCCCCCCCCGAAGTCCCCCCCGGGACACGTCAATTACGCAGGGTTTCGTCCCCCCCCCCCCCCCCCCCCGTGTTTGGTTTGTTGAACACTTGATCTCCTGCAACATTTGGCTCAAGGCCCTTCTATTTCAATCGTACAGTCACTCGACGCATGGTACATTAATAAAAGGCTTGCAGACCGCTTTACAGGTATAACAGTCAATACAAGCCACCAGGGACAATCCATCCTCCAATCCTCCATATTGGCATATTGGACTCTCTCCGGAATAGATCCAGGGACCAAATCAACGACCTCTACTACCACAGTACCAGTTCCCTTCTAGGATAGGCACCCCGGCAGCGGGCCTCAATTTGTGGTTGCGGAGCGGGTTTTCCGCAGAGATCCAAGGGAAAATGTCATCCGATGGAGAAGGCTTCATGGAGGCCTATTCAAGTGTGGCCAAACCATCCGGCTATACGGAGGAAACACTCAATTTATCGATGACTGCCAAGCAGCCGCCATCATACGACGGAAAAGTCAGCTGGTTCAGGTATGAAGAACTCGTGGACGACTGGGTGACAATCACTACGGTGGAAGCACCCAAGAGAGGACCTTCATCAAAAGCAGACTCACAGGAGATGCTTACATGTACAAGGCAGTCCTCCAAAATGACCTTTTGCAAGATCCTGATGAAGGAGTCAACTATTTCAAGAACACGCTGAAGAAGTATTGAAGGGTGCGACCAACGTGTAGCTGCACAGGCTCCTCAGTTTCTTCAATCATAGAAGGCAGAACCAAGAGTTCCTCATTTTTACCTCAAAATTCGAAATCCTTCTTATGAGATTGAAGGCAGCATGGATGGACTTGGTGCCCGTTTTCAGGGCACAGTCCCCATCATTTCGACAGTCCGTACAGGACGCAAACGCAAGAAGAATTGCTCGACATCAGCAAGCAGCTGGTACTCGAGTACCGCCTCCAGTCCTGCTCAATGAGGATGATCCGACAGTCCTCAGACAGTATATCACGGGAATGCAGGACAGACAGCGGGACGCATTTCCCTTCAAGGATAATCTCACGCAGTTTTTCATCATTCATTCAGAGTGAATTGTCAGATCAGCAGAGAGAGAGACTGACCAGTGCTATGTCACTGAGAAACATTTCACTAGAGAACTACTCCTATGAGATGCTGAAGACGCATTACCATGAACTCTTCATCACGACCAGGACATCCATTCAAGATCCATCCATCCGACCTGAGGGAGGCAACCGAAGCAACACCTTCTTCATCATCGAACAAGGTGAACACGAAGGAGAAGAAGGCTTTTGGGTTGAGGATGAAGAAGGACTTGAAGGATTCATGTCAAACAACGATGAAGAAACATTCTGGGTCCTCGGAGAATGATGCGTTCGTAGCAAGAAAAGCGTCAGGGCGGAATTTCAGATTCAAAAAGAGGAAAGGAAAAGGAAAATCAGGAAACGAAAAGGGCAGTCACCAACGAGGTGGCTTCAAACCCTTTCGAAAAAGCGGTTCTGGCGGGAAGGCCAATATGGCCAATGAAAACCATGATCCCTACCACCAGGCATATTGGGGAAAAGGCAAAGGAAAGAAGGGAAAGAAAGGAAAAGCCAAATTCCAATATCCCTATGATGGAAACAAGGGTTGTCCATCCTATGAGAATGGCAAAGGAAAGGGCGGACAAAAAAAGGAAAATCCAAGACGTTCGCTATGAGCATCATGAGAAAGAGGCCATCCACGGGAAGCTGATCCAATCAGATGCAGTTTCAGAACACAATTTGTCCGTCACAACAGATCACAGCCTTTTGGCAACAAAGCTGATGGCGCCTGTCATCAACCCTCAGCACAATCCGACCTATGCGATTCTGGACAATGGATGTACCAGATCCATGGGCAGCTGGCATGCAATCCAGCGTTTTACTCAGGCCATCGAACCCACGAAGGACCTCATCTCCTATCAGTACATCCCTGCCGAGACCAAGTTCACTTTTGCAAACGGAGAAAACAGCCAAGGTAAATTGGACCTTGCATCTCCGATATCACACAACTCCTCCATGCAGTAGCAACATCGACCAAGGAACTGTACCGATCCTCCTCAGCATCAGTCAGATGCGGAACCTCTACATGGCCATCGAGCACACACCTCAATGTGACAAGATCACATGCAAGGCCTTTGGCATGAACCGTCAAGCAGTTCCAGTATCCGGTACAGGACATGCACTCGTCGACCTCGCTGGAGTTGCAAGAGTGAAAGTACATGGAGAAATTGCCATCAAGGGCCTCACCAACTACGTCTACGATGATGACAACAGCATCAGGCTTCCCTCCGGGGATATCTCCAAGAGTGAAACTGTTTGTGCATCCAAGTCATCCGAGACGAAGGAGGACCTAGCAACTCCTAAAATCTTTGGCTCTCAAAAGCAGGACCATTGGATCCTTGACAAGAAGAACAAGCAGCTCATCCGTGTGCACATTACGCCTCGCACGGCGTTGTTCACACCAAATGGAGCCAAGGAATGTCCAATCAATCCTGATAATATCAGCCGAGAGCGTACTACGGAAATCATTGATGCATCCGAAGGTGGAGATCCAGACATCCTAGAAGACACCTGGAGACTTACTTCCCAGGCAAACAAACCGATGATTAACCTGTGGATAGGTAAGACCATTTTCACCTTCGCGGACAATTCGCTTAAGGACGAAGAAGCAGGTTCAGGATCGGCAGCAGACAGGATCATCGACAAGAAGGGCCGGTCGACCATTGAGCCAGATCCTTTCGCACCATCCTCAGATGAACCAACATCGCTTCCGATTGCCCTAGGCAGAATCCACAAGCGATTGTCAAATCCCGAAGAGTTGAAGAAGCTCCACCTCCAGCATCATCACATGACAACAGACCAATTTCGATTCAGAACTCGTTCGCTTCACTTGCCAAAATCAACAATCGATCTATTTTGACAAAATCCGAAGTGAATGTGAAGTTTGCCAAGCGGCAAAACATGCACCATCACGAAGCAAGACGAGTGGACTTCGAGCGGACACCTTTGGTGACATGACATTCATTGATCACTGTCAAGTTCCTCTTGGAACAGGAGAACACAGAACACATCATTGTTTTTGTCATCCTGGATGGAGCAACAACATTGCTCACTGCAGAGGCAGTGACAACTACGCAAGAAGTCGAGAACATCACTGTCCTCAGGAACTATTTTGACCAGTACCACTTGCAACCCAAATCAGTTGTCGCAGATCAAACCTTCATGACGGAGACATGGGAACATGTCTATCAACCCCTTGACATCACACCGATATCCTTGGGACCGAACACACCATGGGAAAGTGACATATAGACAGCTGGTGAAGGCAGCTGCAACTGTCAGGAATCAGACTGTCAGCTACGGGGGTGTAACACCTACCAAAGGGCATGCCCCAGTTCAGATAAAATCCCCTCAACCAACCACTTCAACCATATTAACCAACAGGGGCATGCCACCTCAACCAATTTTATCACCTAAATCCCAAAATCCCAAATTCCCAAAATATAATTTCCCAAAATCCCAAATCCCAAAATCCCCATAATTTCAAAACATAAATCTTACAATGTTTTTTATTGTAAGGTTTATGGTGTAATTTATAATTTAAGTTCAGGATAATAATTTAATTGATGTCGGGACAATATTCTTTTTTAAGTCTTTCTATTATTTTATCACACGTTGTTTCATTATAAATATTACTTCCTATTTTTGTTCTAAACATTCCCATTATTCCAATTGCACGTGTTATTGTATATCTAAGTTCGTGAGTTTTATACTCATTATTTAAAAACTCATTTAAAAAATCAAACAATACAACGTATTTTAAACGTTTAATATTAAAAGACATATTGTATAATTGTTTTACAATACTATAATACTTAAAAATAAAATCATTATTATATCCTTCGTCATCACACTCAGTTAATAAATGATCAAACCCTTCTATAGTTAAGAAATTATTCATTTCAATAAACACAAATATTTCTAAATCATCATCAAGAGTTTCATTATGTATAATATCAATATCTTTGTTATTCATATCATCAATTTTTTTTATAATTCTATTGCAATTATTGCATATCATATATTGACAAATATTATTACAAACGCCATTTGCAAAACCCCGTTCAATTGGTAATTTGAGCATTTCACAGTCTTTACATTTATAACTCATAAACTTGTTTTTCAATATATTTTTAGCATTGATACCGACTGTATCACTCATTTCACTATAATATATTAAGTTATTATTTCTTCAAGTCATTTTGAAATCATAAATCTTACAATGTTTTTTATTGTAAGGTTTATGGGTTAAAATAATAGTCAGGCAATATGTCTTCAAATATGTAATCTACATATTTACCTATATCATCTTCATCTATATATTTGATATTGTCTTTTCCTATTATTGAATAAATATATTCCCAAAAGAATAAATACAACAATAGACATACTTTATATTTAGTGTTGTAGTAATACCATATACTATATTCAGTTACTCTAAATTCGTTCAAGACTTCGTTTATTTTATCTTTGTCTAATAAATGCCAGTCAATCCATTCAAACAAATAACGGTATTTTTTGACAAATGCTTTATATGGTTTAATTGCGTTTGTTCCTCCAAACCTCCTAATTAAATCTATATTACTAAAGAATTCATCAATTTCATTTTCAAATGACTTTCTGGAAATCTTCTGGTAAAAGTGTATAGGAAATCTTGCTTGGTGTCGCATAAAGAATTTTAATTGTAATTGAAACTTTGTATATCCCTTATCCTTATGTTCTTCAAGAAAAAACTTTTCAAGGTCTCTTGTTATACAGCATTGATTGCAGTATACATTATATTCACTTATTTTATTACATACATTTGCTGGTAGTATATGATGTAAGGTTAAACTCAAATCATTCATTTTGCATTTACAGCATTCGCACTTGTTATAGTTAAACAACATTTCACTAATATTATAAGGCGTTTTTTCTTTAACTGTATTTCGTTTAATATTAAACTTTCAATAATTCGTGTCTCAAATAAGGACTAGTTTTTCCTTCCAAATGAAAATAAGTTTGACCTAATTTACTATCAATTGATTTTACTTTAAATACTTCTTTTAACCAATGACTGGTATGTGCCTTTTCGCTTATGCCTTTCTTCCTCATTATTTTTACATTACTACCCACTGACAACTCAGGGTATTTTCTAGTATTTCTTGCTTGCATTGTAATATTCATTTTTACTTCAAATTCATTCTTTTTCATTCTTGCGTCCTTCGGTGTAAATTTAGTTGCGGAATGAATATTCTTATTATTGTAAGTTAATAATATTTCAAAAATATAATCCGTCCATTGGATATTCTGCTTTCCATTTTTCTTGTCCGCTTCAACTCGTTTAAACAGTTGATCTTTAAAAGTCTGAATTCCACGCTCCGCAAATGCTGGATGACCTCTAGTTCTATGTAATTCAATTTTCTCCTCCTTCAAATAATCTAATACTGATTGATTAAAAAAACTGCCTTCCTCGTCGGTATAAATTAATTTCGGTTTGCCACCCATCTTATTGATATTCTCCATCATTCCTGCTAAAATGTCTGGCGGTGTCTTGGATTTAATTGGCACGATATGCATATATTTGCTAAATATATCAATGCATATCATTCCAATTCTAAATGTTTGATTTTCCAAATCATTTTTAGAAATGAAAAACATATCAACTTGAAATTCCCAGAAACTATGCGGAGCAATAAAACTATTTTCACCTCTCATCTTTCTTTTTTCTTCTACATTCTTACTAAAGAATTCATTAATATCGTTAATTGTAATACTACTATCTTTTTGCTTAGCATCCTTGAGGGTTGTTTGTTTTGAACCATAACCGCTTCTATCATAATATACACTCTTAATAATTTCTTGTGTTGAACTCATTAATTAAGTTAATAAAATAATTTTGAAAAACTCATTTTCAAAATTATTCATGACGCGCTGCAATTGCAATAGACACAGAAGGCGGTGCAGTTTTCAACTGTGTGGCATAACTCATTATCACAACGTTGAGCAGTGAAGTTAGAACTTATCTTTCCTCCTCTTGTATCTAGATTAAATTTAATTCCGCAGTTTTGGCAACAGGATTTGAAGTATTTTAAGCACCAGTTTTCGTCAATGTATTGCTCTTCGTCTATTTCTCTTTTTGCTACTCTATCTTGCTGTTTATATCCTTCAACTTTGTTTTTAAAATAGTTGATTACCAAACTCTTAAACATATCTTCATCTCCCTCTTTGTTCTTGTAAAAATAGACATTGTTAAAATCCCTCGCTCGTGTGATACTCGTCCACAACCATTCCCTACAAACTAAATAATCTTTGTTCCATTCGTGAATGGTCATATTATCACTGATTGATGTCCCCTGTCTGCTATGAGTGGTAGCACAGTAGGCATATCTAAAATGCTTATCTACAATATCAATGTCAAGTGTTCTAATGTTCTCTGCATCCTTAATATCTTGTATTGTTATCTTGTATCCTTCGTTATTAACAACCTTCCACCTAATATTAACATTCAGTTTTCCTTCCTTGTCCTTTTTGTAAAGTCTGCATATTAAGATTTCTCCAATTTCATATTTGCATGTTTTACCTAATCTTTTTCTAATCTCATTTGATACTGCCTCGCATCTAATATTTGTATATGCTATGTTGTTTTCACTATTCATAACATCTTTAGTAAATTTGAAATGCTTAACTATCCATTCTTCAACTGCCATCTTTTTAATCCAAAAGTCATCATAGATTTCATTCAGTTTCTTTCTGTTTCTTTCTCCTTCTTCTGTATCCTTACCACCTACTCGCTTACATATCTTTAAAAATATATTATATTTAAAAATAATGTCAATACATTTGTCAATGTATTCGCCTGCATTTTGAGTATTAGTGAAAGGTTCAATCGGTGGCAGTTGCTTGACATCACCGGCACCTATAATTACGATGTCAGGATTGTTATTTGCAAACACCCTTATTTTGTTCAATATGTAAGGACTGGACATATAAATCTCATCAAACACTATACATTCAAAATCTGAATAATCAAACTTTGGTAGGTCATCCCCTTTATCAACTGGAATACTAAAGAATGTATTTACTGTCACCGCTTCGCATTCAATCTCTTGTTTTAACATATTTTGAGGCACTACAAAAAGTGTATTGTGTCCTAAATGTTCCATATACGTGCCTATAAAACTTTTACCGCTCCCAGCAAATTTTGCTCTAATCATAACTCTTCTTTTTTCAATAATCTTATTACAGGTGCTTTCAACATCCCACTCATCTTCAATCGGTATTGTTTCATTCTCAAAAGTTGGTATTTTTACTAACTCATTAAATTTCCAATTGTAATCAGTTTCCAGTTCATAGACTTTATTTCTTTCTACTCTCCAACCTCCAATATCATTATGAAAATCTAACAACTTCTTTGCCTCCCTTACATCTTTCTTTGCAATATGAAAGGCATCGGTTTTCACCGCATAAACTTTAATACTATTTGCTTTCAGTTTTTCAAAAGTTTCATACATGTTAAAATTATGACCTTGTAATAATAATTCTTTAATATACCTAAATCCGTTCATTAGTTTTCTTTGGTCGGTAAGACAAACAACATAATATTTGGCAGTCTTACTTATCTTTTCAGTTTCCCTATATTTCTCGCCCCGTTCGCTGTAATAAGTCTTGCCGTCTTCAACTTTGCAATCGATACCAAATTCAGGAAATGTCATACTACCATTTACATGTTGGAAGTATGGTCTCTCATCTTCGGAGAGTTCAATACTCCACTCATCATCGTTTAATAGTTGCCATTTATTAAAACACTCATATTCTTCATCATCCAAAACATACAGTCTGCCTCCATGGGTTCTTTGATGATGTAAAGCATGTCCTACATTGTCAAAGATCCTACTCACTGACTTTCTGTTATATGATTTTTCCATTAGTCCAAAAGTAATATTTGCTATTGTCTTCTTGATTTTGTTGTTTTGCTCCTCGTCAGGACTGATGTTTGATTTAAACAATTCGCTTATCGCTTTCTTGTATTTTACCTTCAACACTTGCGACGGTGTTTTATAATATAGTATTTTCATCACAACGCCCCGTTTAACCAATTCTTTTAAGTATTTACCATACACCAGATTAAATTTTTTGTTAAAAAAGATGTTGCCCTGATTTGCTTGAACATAATACAGTGTGTAATTGTTAAATCTGTTGAAATCGCAAGTGTGATCGTAAGGTTTCCACACATCAAACTCTTTAAAAATCGGGATATAATTAATCTTGCTTCCTTGATGTGTAAATGCTTTACATGTGTCAATGCTACATCTTTCATTGACGCTCGCCAGAGCCTCGCGAGCATTCGCGACTTCTACTTCCTTGCCTACATTGCTTCTCATCATGCCGTGTGCTACAATTGTTCTGCATTCATCCAAAATCTGGACATCAACTTCATTATAATAACTCTTGTAGTTTTCGCACAACAATTGTCTGTTAAATTTAAACATTTCTTCACTGATGTTATTATATACTTCTTCTTCGTCAACTGCGATGTCCTCATCAATTCTGTCTCTGTCAAAATTCTGGTTTACTATTGAATAATAAACTTTCTTTTGCTTCTTTCCTATTTGATGCGTAAAATCCATTTTGACTTCAGTTGTCCTACCTGCAGTGTATCCTATTTGTGGTTCATATCCTATCTGCTTGAGTTCAAAAACTGCCTTGTCTAAATCATTGCCTTTCAATATCAACTTGTATTCATCTTCCTCATTGAGTTTTAATATGTCGTCCAAATTTTCAATCATCTTATATTTGATGGGTGTCTCCCTGCTACTGATGTAATAATTGCTATGGATTTTAAGCTTATGGACGTCTTCTACATTCGGGTTTGCTTTAAGATTTTTCATGTCGTGGTTCAATGTGTAAATATGACTGTTCTTTACTAAACCGTTAAAAGTAATCATTTTTTTGCTGTAGAAGTCTTTTGGATCATGCTTGTAAATCAATTTGCTGTCAATGTCATAAATTCTTGCTTTGATGTCAAACTGTTTAAACACAGCATCCATTTGCATGATTGAAGCACCCTGCTTTTTGAAGTTTTCATCGCTTTTGTTGATGATTTCTAATATCCTCTCTCTAGTTAAATTCTTCTTTTTGGTTCTTTTGTGCCTCATCAGTGTGTCTGCGTAGTGTTCCGTCAATGTATTAATCCAGCACTCATTTTCAATATGATTGCCTTTCGCTATTGCTTCCTTCAATGTTAAGCAGTCAGGGTTCAATTCGGTTTGAATGTATCTATGATGAATACTTATGTTATGTTTAGCGTCGGTGAGTTCATCATCAAAAATATCATAATCTACTGCGTCCTCATCAACTAAGTCGGCGCTTTCTATTTTGATGCAATCAAGGTAGTTATAAACCTCGCCATCTGTAAAACTCTTAAACGCTGGGTCGCTTCTCATCACTGCCACCAGTTTATGAAACTTATGTTTATCAAAATGCTTTGTAATTTTAACATTAACAGCATTAGTAATAAACTCCCACTGTGCTTTTACGTTGCCTGCCCTTTTAACGTTAGGATATAGCAACGGGTAGTATTTAATACCATTCAATCTAAAAAACCGGATTTTGTAGCACGTCCTTCGTCTTTAGTAAAAAGAATATATTTAATAACAATCGTTTTTCTGTCCTTCGTTATGTTGTCTCTATACATCCTTTGAATTCTTCGTAAGGGTGTTTTTTCATTAATTCTTCTCCTGATTGTTGCTAGTTTCTTGCCTCTGACTGCCTTTTCAGTTGTTGGTTTCATTCTCTCGCCTATGGGTGCTATGTTTTGGTATTTGGCAACTGCCTTTTCATATTGCTTCAGTCCTTTCTTCAATTCCTTGTCGTTTGTTGCAATGATGCCATTGATTAATTTGTTTGCCGTGTCAAATTGAACAATTTTGCGGTCTTCATAAAAATCAATGATGGTATTGACTTTCTGTAGGGTTTGAGCGGTAATACTGCCCCTTTTCCTGTCTCTTGTGTTTTTTAGGTCTTGAATGTTTGTATCTATACGTTTTTTTGTCATAAATTAGTCTATATATTAATAATAGTTAATATGTCCTTAAGTGTCTTTCGTATTACTCTTTTATTCGCCTTATTGAATTTATATTAATTCATATTTTGCCTTAATATACTTAAAGAAATACTACCATAATATATTAAGATAAAAATGAGCACTAAAAATATTGATGACTTGACAATTGATGAGATTAAGGAACAGATGGCTTTATTCACCAGATTATATTATAAGAAGAAAAAGGTAGAAGACCCTGAATTTCTTGAAAGAAAAAGGGCACTTGACCGACAAAGGTATCATAGAAAAAAGGAAGAGGAAGGAACAGTAAATCAACCTCCTAAAAATGACTACAACAGAAAATACAAAGGCAATAATTTGATCCTAGTTTCTACCCCTGAAAAATGATATTTTAAAGTAAGTATTTTAAAATATGATTTTATTTTCATGAGGGTTTTAACTCTATGTCTTTCATATTTGTTTATTTTAGATTTTGCTTTTCTTTATTCTTATCTTTATCCTTATCTTCTTCATCGGTTTCAGCATCAGTAGGGACAGGAATGTCGGTTGGCGGTGCTATTTCATAATTAGCATTTTCTTCTGACGATGATGAATTAACAGTATGTGTTGAAGAACTATTAACACTAATCGGCAGAGAACTATGAACACTAACAGGGGGAGAAGTGTTTAACTCAACTTCTTCATCAGTATTATTACTTAACCAATTCATAATACCATTAGTAATATCAAAAGTTGTAATTAGTGAATTTCCTATAATGTATGCTGTCAATTCAGTAATTTGTAGAGTGGTTAATGTAGTTTGATAAGTTATATGTATTATTATGTCTGCTACACTAAAACCTGAACTTAACATAAATTCTATAATCCTAATCAGGTTTAATCTGTTCTTTTTGTTTCCATTATCATCATCGTCGTCGTCATCTGGTTCATCAGCATCATCATCATCTTGAATAGGTTTGAATAAGGATGCTTGTGCTTCTGCCTCTGCCCTATTCTTAAGATTACTTTTAAAACTGTTTGAAAATCCGTCTGAAATCAAACCTGTATAATCAATGTCATCAGTTTGTGTTTCTTTATCATTTGGTAGGTCTGTTTGTGTTTCTTTGACTTCTCTGATAGGAAACTGTGTTGCTTTGTCAAGTGTCATTACCAGGAACATATCAGTATCATATTTATTATTGTTTAAACTCATATATTTCTTGTTAATGCCATAATTCGTTAAATCAAATTCGTCAAAATCAACTTCATTCATTAATAAATCTACTCTCCGTTTTTCTGGGATGGTTGTTATTATCAGTCTGTGTGTCATCGCTTCTTTTAGCATTTCATCAAATGTAGGGCGTTTCCTTAATCCTTTATATTTACTATTCATTATTAAATATCATAGATTAATTATTGTTGAGTTGATGACCTTGATTTTTGTATAAAGTATTTTTTTATATACATTGTCCTCATAATATGTTTGTAGTTTATTCTTAACAGTTCTTCTTTCTACTACTCTCGTATTGTTAAATTCATCTAACAGTTCTTTGAATTCATCATATTTTTCTGCATTAATCACATTAAACTGATGTAGTCGTGAAATGATGCTGTCCATTACAGTGTTTGCTTCTTTCGCTACATATACGGGCCACATCCACTTTATGCTGGTTAGATAATTCTTAAAGTTTGTTTCATCATCAATATCTTCGTTTTCAACATCTTGTAATTCCATTTCATTTGCTTTTTCGTGCATTTCCATTATTTCAGCATCAGTAACAGTTGTTCGCACATCATCATCGTCGTCTTTACCCTTTTTATTCTCTTCTTCATCAACGATAGGGTCGTCTTCTGGTTCTTCTTCTTCTCCTTCTTCTTGCTTTGACGCCATTGAATGGACTTCCACACCTTCTGGTAATGATTGTCTTGATACAGCACTTGCCATTTCATCGTGTTGTCCAAGCATAAGTCTCATTCTTTCTTCAAGTTCTTCTTTCTGTCTGTTCGCTTCCATTAACCTTTCGTCTACAAATGCCATTTGTTGTTTGAATGTATCGCCAATTTCGCCAATTATTCCTCTACCTACCGATGCTTCCTTCTTAACTTCTTCTCTTCTCCTCAATTCTTCTTTCTTTTGAATATCCAAAGCATCTTTATTATCAAACTGACTACCATATTGATTTAATCTGTATCTTGTTGCCCTTCTGTCTATCACATTTTCAATTGATGGTCTATTCTCATCTTCTACTAATGTTTCTTTTAACAACTCGTCATAAGAAGGTCTCAAATGTAATTGTGATTTTAACGAACCTACTTTTACTGGTCCTACTGTATTCAATCTATTTATTGATTTAATCATATTATATGTATTATTTAGATAATTTATTTATCTGAATAATAAATAAGTTAATCGGAAATATTCTTAATCATTTCTTCTAAATGTTTCTTTCTTGCTTTTAGTTGTTCTGTTGTTTGTATTCCATCAGGTGAGCGTGAGTTTTCCAATATTTTTCTTATTCTGTCTAATTCCTTTCTATAACTTTCCGTTCTGTTGCTTTCTGCTAAATCGTTTCTGTATTTTATCAATGCTCCTTGTGTTTGTTTTGCTTCTATATTATCTTTCATTTGTTTAAAATAATTCATTCTTGAAGCAACGCCCCATAAGTCATTAGTATCATATACTCTTTCAACTTGTGGTGCCCTTTTAAATTCTACATTTCTATGACTTCTCATAAGCATAATGTATATTATTATTTAGATTTTTTATTAAAACATTGATGAAGATAATTTGTTTATTTGTTCCTGTTTATCTTGTTTTTTCTTTTGTTTCAGTTCTTCATAATGTTGGTTTAATAATTCTGTTGCAGTAGGTTTCTTAATGGTTTCTTTTATAACTTCCTGTTTAATTTCATTCTTAATTTCTTCTTTTACTTCTGGTTTTATCTTTCTAATATTCTTTTGTGGATTAACTGGGAGCATCTCGGTTTTTGCCCCTTTACAATTTTTAGGATGTGAGTGTCTCAAACTTTTCAATGTCATCTTTTTAGAGCATTGTTCGCATTCTACTAGTTCAACTTCTTTTTTAGTTCTTGGTAATGCTTTTGCTTTTGGTTCAGGTTTGACTTCTTCTGGTTTAACTTCTTCTGGTTTAACTTCTTCCGGCATTGGTTCTTCATTAACTGTTTCATTTTGTTCAACGACTTCATTATTTATAGGTGTCTCGTCTGTTTTAGTATCATTATTAACATCTACTACCTCAATACTTGCCATATAATATATTCTATATATTTTCTATATGGAAAAATTAAAGAATATATTTAAATAATATCACTTTTAATTATTAATAAAGAAAATGACACATTCACTCCATTTAAATTAATTTCATTGCCTGCTGAATTACTAAACCAAAAGTCTAACTGTTTAAAACTTCTATTTGATATATCCAAGTAATCGAGAGGGTTTAATTCTGAGTCGAATATCAAACCAGAATGAGGAGCAGTAACAGGAACCTTTTTAACTACTGTTGTATCTCCAGTAGAACAATTTACTTGATTATAATTAGACAATTGAGAAGAATGAATATAAATATTTCTAATGGGTTGAAGATTAACGAAACCAGAAACATAAGGATTATCATATCGATAAACATTCATTTGATAATTTCCTAAAACTTCATTAACAGACTGTAAATTATTAGTATCAAAACTGGCATTCCAAATATAATCACCATATATTATTTTCATTTGTTCATCAGTTAATACTGCAAATTGTCTATCGGCATAGTTTGAAGAAATCGTTATTTTATTAGTTTTTACACTGTAAATAACTTCATAAGTATTTGTGAAATTGACATTATCAACAATACCGTTAATTTTTGATTTTATTTCTGTTGCTAATTCTGTTCCTGTATAAACACCTTCTGCCAGTGCAACAGCAATCCAATGGACATTAGTATTATCTTCATCTGGAACTAATGGAGAAGAATAAAAATATAGTATATTATTTAATTCTGACTGAATTGAATACCAAGAGTTAGGCAGTGTTACTTCGTGAATGTAGCAATGAACTCCGTTGTCTGTTTGTAATGTTTCTGGCAATTCAACTTTGAAATTAGATGATGTACCACTAATCCTATGAGCACTGTCAATATAAACTTTTTTGTATGTCAACATAATATATTTTTAATTAGAAAATAAATTTTCTAATTAACAATTATTCTGTTGCTTAGGACTTCGTCGTAAGTCAACTTTTCTATATGAAAAGTTGCTTAGAGCAAAGCTGTAAGTCAGCATTATTAATTAATTGAGAAATTAATTTATAACTTTAATTATATGATTAATAATAAAAAGTTAATTTATGAAATGAAGCATGGGAAAATTAAACATTATCAACCTTATAAGAAAACAACTAAAATAACTGATGTTATGAAACAAACTGACAACATATTAAATAGTTATTATCCTAATTCAAATTTAACTGATGCACAAGGGTTAAGTAGAGCATATGGCAATGGTAACGGTTTTTATATTGATGGTGATAAAATGTATGTAAGCGGAACATTTGGAAAAGGAACGTTTGGCGGAGCGGTTAATGACATTCTGGCGGATGTAGGATTGCCTTTTAAAATGACACGATACTCACAAAGATATAAAGACACATCAAAAGCATTGGATGAAAACAATGAAGTTAAACACCTTATAACACATAGTCTCGGTTCAAGTGTAGGGGCACAAATAACAAAAGATTATCCTGAAAGAGAATTAACTTTAACCAGTTATGGAGCACCGTTTATATCACGAAGATCTAAAATTACTGATGATTACATTAATTTTAGAAGTATCTTAGACCCTGTCAGTATTGCTGACCGTGGCGCTATAACTGTTTATACTGGTTCATTAAATCCATTTACTAATCACGATTACATAACTGGATACGGAGACCAAGGAAAAGATGTTTCAAGAAGTATTTATCCAGTAAATGAGATATTATAATTTTTTAACTAATTAAATAAATAAATAATTAAATAAATAATTATATAGTATTATATATGTATAATCAGTTAAAAGAAAACTTGACAGAAAGTGAAACAAACTTTAAACCATTAACACTTGTAGAAAGATTAAGGGATTTAAATAGAGATAATAAACGAACACATGTAAAATGTCAGTGTGGGTGTTTCATTATTAGGAGTGTCAGAGTTAGACCTGACTATATTGATTATAACTGGATTACTTCAATTTATAATATGATTGTACCAAAATATATAAATGGTTATGTCCTCATCAATGACAACGCTAACAATTGTAATCATACTCAATCAGACCTTGATGAAATAGTAAAAAGAAAAAACGCAAAACTATTTTCATATTATTATTATGATACAACATAAGAAATATGACAATGAAACAACGGATGATATGATTAAGAATGAAAATAAAAAGTATAAGAAAAGTTCATATGATGAAATTAAAGAAATAGTATTGGAGAAAGAAAAATCTAATAATCCTGTTGAAGATAAGATTAAGAAAAATAAATTTAAACTATTTAAAAATAATAATTCTAATAAGAAAGACTTTACAAAACTATTTAATTTAGTTTAAATTATTTCTAAATTAGATTATATATAGTAATGGAAACTTTTAGTGCTGAAGATATTCTAATTGACAACCTCTCATTTAAATTAAATAAAGGTGCAAGTTATATCAATGAGCGTCGTTCTGTGTCATTCTTCCCGTCAGGTTCAAATGTGTATACTCCTTCGTCTGGAAATCGTGTGTTGAAAATCGCATTAAATGCCGAAGATAACAGTTGGTTAGACCCTCAATCAGTAATGGTTTATTTCAATGTTGAAAACAAGGATGCTACAAACAATCGGAAAGTAAGACCACTGTCTCCTGCTTATTCCTTCTTTAGAAGAGCACGACTGATTGCTGGTAATCAACTTGTTGAAGACATTGATTATTATAACAGAAATCATCAAATGATGAGTTGTTTAATGTCTAAGGGTGCTCGTGATAATGAAGATGCCCAGAGTTTTGGTTACAGATTTGATGACGATTTAACACAAAGAGTAGCAAATCCAACAACTGGACTTATTGGAACTGCTTATGACAGCAATTCTATTCCGGGGTTTCAAACAAAAATGGTTGTAGGTTTCAAACCGATGCTTGGATTATTCAATCAATTTAAGTATATTCCATTAAAGGCATGTCCCCTTATTTTAGAACTTGAACTGGTTTCAAATTTTACTGATTGTATTGTTACACCTGCTGTTTCTACTGATTTCCCCACCAGTGAAGCGGCACCTAATGATTTCAAAAACACGAGCGGTCAATTTGAACTTAATAATTGCTTCCTTCAATGTGATGTAGTAAGTCTGGATAATGACCTCCACAATAAATACGTTGCTCATCTACTTGATGGAAAAGAACTCCCTGTCACTTATAATACTTATATTTGTCAGTCTAATTCTGTTGTCGGTCAAGCAACAATAAACACTACAGTTGTTCGCTCTGTGTCTAAACTCACTGCTACATTCATCACCTTCGGTAAAGAAGACCTTACAGGAGCAAGCGCGGAAGTTCATAAAGAATACAACAGATTTTATCATCCTATGAGTCGTATTACTTTTGCTAATTCGGGAATTTATGATAATGACCTTGATTTAGAATTTCAATTACAACTCGGTTCAAAACTATTTCCTGAATACCCTTGTAAGAGCATAACACAAGCGTTCTATTATTTACGAAAAGCATTGAATTTACCTTTGTTTCATCAACATCATTTATCTATTGAATTTAATCAGTATAAATCAGATAAGTTCATCTTTGCTATGAATATGGAGAAGGTTCCCGATAGTTCATACACTGGAATTAACACGAAATCTGGGCAACAGCTTCTAATTCGTTGTAAACCATCAGGTTCTATGCTTACTGCTTTGATGCCAGATACAATTTATATAACATTAGTATCAGAACAAATACTTTCCATTAGAGACGCCGGAGTACAGATACTTGATTAAACATAAGTAAAAATGATAATATTAAAAATAAAATATTATCATTTTCTACTATTAATATATAATGCCTTCAATTAATTTAACAAACTTGGAAAATGTTGTAGCGCACACAATTAGCGAAATCAATTCTACAAGCGGGGTGACAAACATTAGAAACATATACGCTAATCAATCAGATATAATTGATTTACTCAACAATAAAGCAGACCAAGTAGATACTTACACAAAAGCACAGATTGACGCTAATTTTTATGATATAACTCAATCATACAATAAGACAGAAGTTAATGTATTATCAAATAATATTAGTTCAAATACATTTTTAATAGGTAATCTGACAATAACTTCAAATACAAATTTTAATAATATTTCATCAAATACAAATTTAATAAATAATTTAAATTCTACTATAACATCTAATTTTAATAATATTTCTTCAAATACTAATTTAATTAATACAAATTTTAATAATATTTCATCAAATACACATTTAATAAATAATTTAAATTCTACTATGACATCTAACTTTAATAATATTAGTTCCAATTCTAATTTAATAACAGGATTAAATAGCACAATCAATTCACATAGTACTGCAATTTTAGATTTACAGAATGGAGGTTCATTTAATGAAGCAGAATACTATAATAAAATAACAACTAATAATTTATTATCAGAAAAGTTAAATACATCAGTATTAAATAATACATTAATACATAATATAACAACTACTGCAACTTTCAAAATAGCAGAATTTGGAAATTATAACAATTTCTTTGAAATGTATAATAATTATTTTGACAGTTATGTTTATGGAAGTTTGACTGGTTCAACTATGTTTTTGAATCAAAGAGGTTTTGGAGATGTAGAAATTAATAATTCTTCAACTTTTCAAAATGATAAAATATTATTAAATCATAATACCACAATATTAAGTAATTTACAAGTATCTGGTTTATTTTCGTGTTCATCTATTTTAGATATAGCAGGTTCAGATGCTCGTTATGTTTTACAATCAGATGGATTAAGTGGATTAATAACGGGAAATACAAATACAATTAATTCAATAATTACAAATGATAGCGCACAAGATACAGTAATAAGTCAAAAATTAGACAAAGTTAATACAACTGCACAAACAGTAAACTCTCCATTAATACTTAGTTTAACAGATAATACTAATCCAATATTTAGAATCCAGGACGCAGTTAGTAACCAAAGACTCGAGTTTAAACGGGGATGTCAGTTAGACTCTTACCAAGGACTAACAGGCGCCACTCCTTATAGATTATGGTTGGGATGGAATACGGGAGATGTTATTATTGGAAGGCCCAATAATGCTTCAAGAATTACGATTAACGGTAATGTTCATACTTCATATAATTTTGCGCAGATGCACGGTACATCATATTTTGAAGGTGCTGTTTATATGAAAGGAAATTTATTTACAAATAATGATTTTTCAACAGATATTAAAACAAAAATTGATAATATAAATACTTCAATAAATGGACTAGAACCATATTTAGAAACATATACACCAGATGCAACAGAAGGTTTTTATATACATCATCCTAATTTTGTTGCTGTTAGCGTTGGTGATATTACCAATGCCAGTAATCAATATATGATGTGTGATGGATTGGTAAATAAAACTATTTTTAGTAAACCTATAGATGTGTTAGGAAATATTTATACAAATGCTGATGTTAATTGTGATAATGTTAATATTGATACCGATGGTAAATTAACAATTGATACAAATTGTGAATTATATAGATATGTTAGTGCTTTTTCATCTTTTGATATGAGAAATACTGATGCTAATTCTTCAATTAGGTTCATTTGTGGAGACCCTGCCGTTCAATCTAATATAGTTGGAGCAGTTAATATTTCTAGCGGATGGACTTTTAATACTGCTACTGCTGATTTTATGGGTAATTTATTTGCTGATGATGTTTATGTTAAAACTGGAGGAGCACTAAGAAGTAATAATATAGCGCCTAATGGTGGAACATTAGTAACCGTTGATACTAACTTAGCAGTTCAAAATGCATATTTAGCAACTAATACCATTCAATCATTCGATTTAACAACGGTTTCATTTTTGAATAATATTTCAATGACTACTGGAACAGATCTAAAGATGGGAACAAGTGAAATATCAACTTATTATGATGGAACTAGTTTATCTACAATTGATGTAATATTCAGAACATCAAATACTGCATTTAGAGTGGCAGATAGTTCAACTACACCTTCCGTTTTATTATCTATTGATAAGACATTTGGGACAACAGTAAATACTGAAAGTTTTACAAATAATGCTCCATCGACTTTTAATGAAAATGTAACAATTGCAGGAACGAAAAAATTGTTATGTAATTTAATTGAACCATCAACAGGAACTAATATAGATTTAACAGCAACAACAGTAACCATCAACGGAACGTTTGTTGATTCATCTGATTCAAGATTAAAATATGATATAGATAATATTAAATCTAATTGTATGGATATTATTAAGAAATTTAAACCGAAGAAATTTAAGAGACACGATAGAAATGATGACGGTAAAACTCATATAGGATATATAGCAGATGAAGTCTTAAAAGTAATTCCTAAAGAATTTGAAAATGTTGTTAGTAAAGACAGAGAGTATTTAGGATTAAATTATTTAGTTTTACCAGTGTTAGTTCATAAAGCAGTATTAGAATTAAATGATAAAGTAGATAAACTTGAAAAAGAAATTAAGGAATTGAAAAAAGAAAAATCTAAATAATAATATATAATGGGTATTGGTCAAAGTAAAGACGATGAAAATAACAGTATGGAAGACATTAAGAATTTAAGAGTAGATGAAAAAACAAGAGCAGATACTTTAATCATTAAATCTATTCAAGAATGTGTGGCAAGGATTGAAAAATTAGAAAGTCAAAAATCGGACAAACTAATATATAAATTACCTGCGTTGAATTTATGCAACGCTTCATTAATTTAAATCAAAAACATTAAAAAATAAATTTAATGTTATTGATTAGTTATTTTCAAATATTGTGAAAAGTTTTTCATAAACATTTTATCTGGGTTCTTTTCTAAAAGGTTAATATACAAAAAACTATGCGGGTCATCAGTGGCAGTTTCATATATTTTATAAATTAATTTCTTGCTTTCGTGTAAATTATCGCTTCTAACAATTGCTGATAATTCATCTTGTAATATTTCAATTTCTTTGTAGTTTCTAACTTTATAATAAAACAAATGACTTATATTTACTCTAATAATTGGTGGCACGGTTGATGATTTTTGAAGACTGACAAGCGTTGATATTCCACTATGACGACCTCTACAGAATAAAGAATTTAACAATTTGTTATTTCTTGTTATTGCTGGATTATCAGATACATCATCCAATATAACTAATATATTAAATAATTTCTTCGTTCCTTGTTTTTTCTGGTATTCAATTATTTTATTTTGAGTTTCTATAACTCTTTCTAGATCTTCAACATTGAACTCATCCCACCAACACGGTTCTTTATCAGTATCTACTTTCAAACCTTCTTTAATGTATTTTTTAACAGGCAACCAAATACTATCCAAATTTACTGATGGAGACCAGATAAAAATTCTTTCAAATGCTCCTCTGTAAATATCAAGTATCATTGATACAAGTAGCGTGCTCTTTCCAGAGCCTGACGGGCCCACGATCATAGCTCTCATCGGCAATTTAGGGACGACCTCGTGCTTGCTTTGCTTAAAGTCATATTTGATTTCATCAATTGGTTTTACATCAGGCATAATAAAATAACATTAAAGATATTTAGAAAATAATTTAATATTATTTATTGTATGAAAGCATTGCTATGATATGAATGGTGTCCATCGTAGTAGAACAGGCTCTTTCATCAACTTCAATCAATAAGCATTGAAGATAATTAGTTTTGTGTCTTGCTTGCGTGTGCAATGAAAACCCCAGTGCTGTGCCTCACCAATATTCTATTATGCATGAAATAATAAGATCAATTAGAATAATTTATCTTATTATTTATATGACTATTATCCATTGCAGTTGTGGTAAAACTTATGATGACAAATATTTATTTAAACATCTAAATTCAAAACATCATCAGAAATTTGCGGAATATAGATGGAATAAAGACGATACAATGAAAAAACTGTACAACTCTAGGAAAAAGAACCATTTTCCTAGAGTTCTGGAACTTGATAGAACTTATCAAGTTCTATCAAGTTGTACAAGAAAAGAAAGACAGAAATGAAAAAATAATTTATCTTATTATTTAATATGAAAAGGAGCTATTCAGATTATATTGATATAATAAATGAAGTACATCATATAGAAGATGTTGTTATAACCGATAATAAAATTAAGAAATGCTGTTATTATTCATTAGAATTAATTAAGCTAGGAATACAATATATCAAAAATAAAAATGTAAATATTAATATAAATGGGAAAAAAGAAAAACAAAAAGAATAAAACAGATACTACAGTTTCTTCAACAGATGAAGAAAAAGAAGAAATTGTTAAAGAAACATCAGTTATTGAGTTTGAGTGTCCTATGTGTAAAAAAATATTACAAACGAAGAATGAATTAGAAATAAAAAATAAGGGTAACTGTAAATGCAGTTGTATACCAGTTGGTTTTAAAATAAGTAAAACAGATAAAAAAATGAATATTGATAAAACCAAGGACAGTATCAATCTAGAAACAGATGCGCATAATATTTCTATCAAATTTGGAAATGAAGCTACACACTCGGAAAATGGCGATAAAGAAACTCCGGAAACTATTAAACAAATAATGAAAATTTAGTATTTAAAGAGTAGATTTTACATTAAATCAATTTTATAAATAAATAAATATTTAAATAAATAATTATATAAATAAATATATATAGAAATGTCTGAAGTTGAGAATGATGCTATTGCTGAACTATCAAGGAAGATAATGACAGTTAGTAAAAATGTTAAACTGTTGTACGAGATGATAAAAACTATTGACCAGAAACTTGATGCAAATGCAAACGAACCAAACAATAGCAATGAAGAGAAGGAAAAGATTGATAAAATCTTTGAAAAGAAAGGGATAGGCAGACCCAGCGGTGATTATGACACGAAGCGTAAAAAATATTGTGATATGTTAAATAAGGGACAAATCAAAAGTCCAAAAGAACAAACATTAGAATACTATAAGATTACTAAGGAAGATGATAAATATGTATATTTCTAAAACATTATCTAAATCATTCTAATAAACAATATGAATTTATTAGAATTATTTAGTGGAACTGGAAGTGTAGGAACCATAGCAAAGTCACTCGGTTATAATGTCATCTCATTAGACTTGAAAAATGCTGATATTAATTGTGATATTTTGGAATGGGATTATAAGCAGTTTGACAGAAACCATTTTGATTTTATTTGGAGCAGTCCCCCGTGCACCGAATATAGTGTAGCAAAAACTAGGGGAATTAAGAATATCGAATATGCAAATAGTATTGGTTTAAAAACTATTGAGATTATCAAATATTTTAATCCTAAATATTTTGTAATCGAAAATCCTCAAACTGGATTATTAAAAAATCAGGAGTTTATGAATGAGTTTGATTTTGAAGATGTTGATTATTGCAAATATGGATTTAATTACAGAAAACGCACTAGACTTTGGAATAACATTACGAATTGGACACCTAGAGATTTATGTAATAGAGATTGCGGAAAAATCAGGAATAATAAACATATTGAAACTGCGCAACGACTGCCATCAAAAACTAAAGCAGAATGGGGGGATAATTATGTAATACATAAGCAGGAAGATTTATACAAAATACCTGCTGAATTGATTTGTGAGATTTTGATGAGTTTGGTGGATTAAGGAATTTGAGTTTCTGGCACCAAAATGAGCCCTCATGAGGAATTTTGCTCTTTACCCCGGATTTTGGGGTAAGTACCCTGGATTTTGGGGTAACCTACCTCCTTACCCCGGATTTTGGGGTAAGTACCCTGGATTTTGGGGTAAGTACCCTGGATTTTGGGGTAAGATTTCAAGGATATATTTGACACATACTTAATAAACCTTACAATAAAAAAAACATTGTAAGATTTATGTTTTGAAATTATGGGATTTTATTAATAATGATGTTAATTCATAATTTAGTGTTAGGCGAAATAGTCTCACAGAAAAGACCATATATTAATAATGAAGAGATGAACGGGGTTGAAATCAGTAAGTATATTAATAAGAAATGCTATGACTGTTGCCACTTTAAAAAAGAAAATATGGAATTGTATAAATTAAATTTACCTAATGGAATAGTGAATAATATTATTAATTATTCAATGGATGAAGAAGATGTATGTAGAACTTGTAGAAGATGGAGACGATATCAAAATATAATGGAAAATATTTTGGAGATTAACAAAATAGATGAAAGAAATGTAGAAGATGATATTTTAATATTTTTAACTGTGTATGAAAGACCACCTTATAGTTATGTTAGAGCATTTCTGAAAATCAGTAAGAAAAAGCATAAAATGATTGAAGGTATATTATGGATGTTGACTTATCATAGTAGGGACGGGTTTGATGTAAAAGAATACATTAAAACATATATTGAAAGAAAAAAGTTTAATGTCAAAAATACAGTGAGATATATTAATATTATTTTAAAATTGATGCATGAAAGAGGTAAGATATATACACAATTTAATAGTCATCAATTAAATTATTATCCTGAACTTAAATTATAAATTACACCATAAACCTTACAATAAAAAACATTGTAAGATTTATGTTGGGAAATTATGGGATTTTATATTTTGGGATTTTGGGAAATTATATTTTGGGAATTTGGGATTTTGGGAAAATATATTTTGGGAATTTGGGATTTTGGGATTTAGGTGGTAAAATTGGTTGAGGTGGCATGCCCCTGTTGGTTAATATGGTTGAAGTGGTCGGTTGAGGGGATTTTATCTGAACTGGGGCATGCCCTTTGGTAGGTGTAACACCATTGGGTCAGATCAATTGGTTACAATCGCGTACGCAATTCCACATTGGTTATCAATTCTCCAGGTGCGCATCCAAGACATCATCTCCGACCATTGAGGACGTTCGCGCCATTAATAAGACAGTCAGAACCATCAAAAGCATTCCGCTTAGTAAGGGATTCTAGCCCCTTCGTGGCAAGACACGCATCGTTGGTTATCCAGATGCATCCTATCGCAACAATGAAGATAAGTCACCCCAACATGCGCATGTTAAGTTCCTTGCAGAACAAAGAGATCTTCGCCAGGGCTCATCGAACTCAAGAGGCTCATTGGTCGACTATGAGACGCACAAGATCACCGCCACAACAATGTCCACTACTGATGCAGAATTGCACGGACTGATGCGTTGTTATGGCTCAGCATCATTTCTTCGCGGTCTCTGGTCAGACATAACAGGCGAAATCGCAGATGTACACATCCGCACTGATGCGAATAATCTTGTCACCACAGCATCCACAACACATCAACCGGAACAGAAAGAAACAATGCATTTGATCCAAATGTTGAGAAAAGAAAGCAACAGCGGACAGATGCATGACCTTGCACATGTACGAAGTGAAGATTGCCTGGCAGATTCGCTGACCAAGCATTCAGCTAGAGCAGACGAGCTCATCAAGGCCGTCCTCACCGGCAATCTCTTGAATGTTGATGCACATCCACCTTTCCGTACTATGTTGCAGAACAAGGGCTTTTTGGTTGAGTGGCTAGCACACAATACGAAGCACGGACCCGACATCATGGCCTTTGCAGGAGTCGGTATAGCAGACTCCATGTTTGCTTGTTGGCATGATCCGCATGTCCACGAATTCTGATGCATGAGTTTTTCATTTTGCACATTTTCAATTCCTCAAATCCGTGATGCGTGTTTTTGCACTTGACCCATGTTGAATCTCAAGAAATATGTGTCTGCATCCGCAGCCACTTTCGGTTTACAACCATTCCGACCTTTGCAATCGTGTATGCTTGATCACCTCGAAGACATGCCGATTCTCAACATGATCTTTGGACAATCCAGCACTGCGGCTCCTTCGCCGAAGCCGCTAGTGCAGAGACGGGCATCTCCTTTAAGAATCCCCTGCTCGTGATGAGGAAGATGAGACATTCGACTGCCCCATGGAGCAGGTCATCGATGAGAATCCAACCGCCTCTCAACAACCAGACAATGTCAACATGGAGCAGGTAGATTATGATCGAGATACCGACAACGATGATGACCTGGATGACGAAGAGCAACCTCCCGCAGGAAATCCAATGCCGAAGGCGATGCCACCTCCAAAACTGATTCCGAAGTCACCACCGCCGACACTGAGGCTTGTATCAAAGGTTAAGCCAGCACCAAAGAACATATTGGATGAGGAGACAGAATCCGACAATAATCCTGGTGAACGACCTGCACTTCAAAGGCGACCAGCGATGCGGCCAACTCTCACATCCAACGATCGGTGGTATGTACCAGACGGATCAGATACCGACATCTGCCTCCAGAGGGCACCCGTACATCCAGGACCTTTCGGGAATTCTCGACTCCTCAACTTCGTGTACGAATACTACAAGGAGTGCTCTACCATCCTCGAAATGAATCTGGACTTCCACTTCATTCCTGAGCATGAACGAGAACATGGAGCCAAGGTATTCTGGTTGAGAGCCAGATTCAATGACTACTGGCAGCCAACACTTCAAGGTGAAGGCCCACATGCAGAGAAACAATACATGGACTTCATCAAGAAGGTCTACAGTATTTGCTGCTATACCAATGCTCAGCCAGAAGTTTTCGGAACCGACATCATTCCGACGGTATGCCACAACCGCCAGATTGATCTTGAAAAGACCGTCCAGAATGTTGAGCAGGTTTGCAAATATTTCAACATGGCTCCATCCAAGGCAAAACAGATCACCGACCTCATCCTCTGGCGAATCGAGCGATTGAGCAGATTGTTTTCCGGATGTTTCCGACATGATCCAAAACAAGGCCACCACAGAGAATGCCGACGACCAGTGGACATGGGTCATGACGGATCCGTTGAGCTCTACGACGCATTGGGATGCATTACCCATGCGAAGAACTTCATGGGCAATAAGCCAGCACTTCTCCTGATGGCTATGTTCCCGAACTATGGAAAGGCACGTTTCGAGATTGCGTTCGTGCATCCATCCGTGGACGGGCCATACAATGAGCGCAAGGCAAGGGGATGCATTGTTCCAAGAAATCGATGGATCGACAACCTCACATCCAGATCCGCATACGATGCACTCAGGCCTAATGGCAGAGAATTCCTCAATGATCCAGAGATGGAGTTCTATGTGAGATGCAACAGCGGTCACACTCGACAACTCGATCTCCAATCTTTTGGACGCCCCCTTTACTCTAGACAGAAGAGTGAGCCTCGCCAAGAAGAAGAACCGGACTATGATCTTCCAACAGAAGCCATTCCTCCAAGTCCGCATCCTTCGAGATCCGACGCGCCCCATGAAGACGAAGGCACAGCTCAGGCAAAATACAGAATGCGAAGGCCGGCACCACCATCTATTGAAGAAGAGAGAAAGATCAAGCCGTTCGCGAAGAAGCCCATCACGTTCATGTTCCATGCAACATATGGAGAGCATCTCATCAGCATCATGGAGAACGGGCTAAAATCTGGGAGATCCCAGTCAAACCCTTCGGGGAGAGTGCACACCCACATGGCATGCATCGACGACGTTATCCTCGTCGACGACGCGTCAGAAGCAGCATTGACACATGTGCCAACAGGAAGAGATGCATTGCTGACCCTGGCATTCCTTAAGGACCAGGACTACGACATCCGACTCTCCGAAGAGCGAACAGCACTGACAGAACAAACCATCGAGGCGAAGAATATTGTTGCAGCATTTGATCCCGAGGGGAACATCATGATGAGCAACAACTGGATCATGAAGAAAAACCTCGGTCGTGAAGACATTGAGATGTACACCAGCAAGATCCAGGAATTCGCCGATGCCTTCCTCAAACATGTGAATAACGACCAACAAAACAAGGTAAAATCCGAAAAAATACATCCACAGAGCGACGGCGCTCCACCGATCAGGACGAAATTGAAGAGGAGAACATGGAACCGGGGAGAGATCCGTCAAGCCGAAGGTCACCATGGAGTATCACAATTCCGAGAACCTAGAAGAGTTCATCAAGGAATTGAAGGAGATATACCTTGAAATAGACATGAACAAGAAGGACGCCGAGGAAGAGCTCAAGGAGACCAAAAGGAACTTCATCCGCTTCATGGAGAAGTACAACAAGGATCCAAAGGGAGCTCATCCCAAATTCACAGAATGCGAGCGAGCCTCATTGGCACATGTCGATCCAAATGTCAACCTTGAGGAAGAAGAGTTCTATTTCCACCATCGAGGAGAATGTCCAACCATGGAAGAGTTCAGGAAGGCACAGCCAGTATCACGATCAAGCTTCGTATTGGATTAAAGAAGCTCAAGGCATACGACAAACCAGAAGTCATCCAAGCATTTGCTGATATCCTGGGATCGCATCGCTGATGCAGCCAACTGACCGTTCCCCTGTGGACCATCTCAAGGCACATGAGTTCACCTCATCCCTGACGATCAACATGCTCACCATGAACCACGGAAACCTTACGAGGAATCCAAAGCTGGACAGCAAGGAGGTGAATAGCATGGCAATGAAGGATCGACCAATCGTGAAAATGATGATGCAGAACAGCGCGCACATCATATCCCTAAATGAAGCAGACGCATTCCTCAGTCCTCAAGATGAGAAATCCAGGGAACTCATCAAGACGTTCATCCGGTTTGGATACAAGGGCATAGTTATCAAGCAATGGTCATCCAGACCAATCGCATGCTTTGTACGCAGCGGACCTTCCGCAAGAGTGGAACTATTGGCACGGCACATTTCCACAAGGAGTCAAAATTGGGGAACCACATTCGGGATGTTCAGATGCTTTTTCGGAACCGAGAACAATTGCACTGATCCCGAATACGACATCCCGACCTCGGACTGCCTGGCAACTACGGGAACATCCATGTTCACTGAATCCAAGAAGTACATTGGACCGAGATTGCCGCCACGCACCACTGTCCAAGGACATGGGCGTAACAAGGAGATTGTCGTCCTCCACATCGAGCAGAGTGATGAGTATCGCGGTATGTTTCCAAAATCATCCAACGACTCACTCCTCGAATTTGACAGCCGCCACGTAACGAGGGCAGATCTCCCGTTTGCTACCATTGGAGTTTTTCACATCCATCCAGCAATCAGCCAACCATGCCGCTCGTGACATTGTACCAATGCGATGCGATCACCGGAGACGCCAACAAGTCCGCGAACGCCTACAGCAAACTCCAACACGTCTACAATCCGGCCAACGGTCTCATGAATGTCCTCATGAAGGCATGTCAGAAATTGTGGAATGAAACGGAGAACTTGCCACTCGTGGACAGGATGGAATATGCAATGGAGACTTCCTGCACCCTCAAATCCATCGTCCGTCATCACCTATACATGAAGGCTGGATCCGGGTATGATCGAACATTCCCAGATGTTATTATGACTTTTGTATTTGGATGGGGCAAAACAAATATCCAGCAGGTTTTCCGGAAGGAAGAGATGAACGCGATGAAAGATGATCAACTGGAAACCATGCGGAACGATCCTACGTCTGCCATCTTCGACTATCAGGTCTCATCCGCGGAACGCTTCAAGCACGTGAACAATGATATGTTCATGAATGGCTCTCAAGATTCCGATTCACACAGTCCGCTGATGGTCTACATCCGCAGCAGATCTGCCACCAGGCAGCGCAACTTTGAGCGATCCAAGGAGCACCTCAAGAAGAAGCAATCCTGGACTCAGCAAGAGTACAAGGAATACAACAAGCAGCACTGGGGCAATCCGAAGCAGTGGAAAGACTACGGCGACTCGACCTGGAACGACTACGGACACTACGGCAGTCAATCCGACAGCAGCCATCGGTGGTACCGTTGACTACCTGATGAAGCAGCCACTTTGGCATCCATTCGACCTCCTTTGGTCTGAGTGATCCGCCAAGGAAAGAAGTTTTTCTGAAGCTCGACTCAGAGAACACCCAAGATCGGCACTACGAATTTCAACCGAATTGATCCTCACCGCCAACAAGACTATTCAGTGAGAGATCAATAGTTTCACATTCGTCCCGCATGTACATAGCGTTGTACATCATCTTTTAGATACATTTTCCCATTTTGCAAGTCAAGACATTTCATCCGCGCAGAAAACAGGATGAATCCAGTATTTCAATACACATGGCTACGGCTAAAAATCAAGGCTACGGCCAAAGGCCATGAAGCCAAAGATATTTCATATCGAGAAAAGAAATTTGCGTCTGTTTTGTGTTTGGTTCGTTGAACACTTGATCTCCTGCAACATTTGGCTCAAGGCCCTTCTATTTCAATCGTACAGTCACTCGACGCATGGTACATTGATAAAAGGCTTGCAGACCGCTTTACAGGTATAACAGTCAATACAAGCCACCAGGGACAATCCATCCTCCAATCCTCCATATTGGCATATTGGGAATAGATCCAAGGACCAAATCAACGACCTCTACTACCACAGGGTACCAGTTCCCTTCTGAAATAGGCACCCCGGCAGTGGGCCTCACCCCCACGTACCGCGCGGCAATTTGATGACGGTCTGATAAAAATAGTCTTCGGGGAGGCAGGGGTCCCAGGCTCGAATCCCCCTGCCGCCTCTCTCTGCCGGCTCAGGTTTTGCGCTTCCTTTTGCTGAAAACATCGAAACACACGGTGATGTGTGCTTTCCCTTTGCTGAAACCATTGAAAAACACAGTGTTTTGCGACTTCCTTGACCACCTTCTTTGCGTGACTTGTAGAGGGAATGCAGATGAGTTAAGCCTTGCCCAACTTCCCCCCAATGTCCCGTCAATTCCCCTCAGATTTCCACCCAATCTCCCCCAAATTTCCCTCCAAATTTCCCTCCCCCCCCCCACATTCCCAAATTTCCCCCCAATTTCCACAAATTTCGCCCAATTTCCTCCCAATGCCCCCCCCAATGTCCCCACAATTTCCCCACAATTTTCCCGAAGTATCCCCTTAATTTCCCAGTGTGGGAAATGCAGGAGAGATGCAGGGGGAATGCAGGGGAAACGAAGGGAAATGACAGACAGTAATGAGGAAATCAACAGACGCGAAGGGACATGTAGGGAAATGGCTGGCAATGAGTGGGACATAAATCGAAAATGAAGCCAAAATACCGAGAAAATGACAGGGACATGAAGGTGGAATTGACAGGAAATGAAGGGGACATAACGAGGAAATGATAGGCAGTGCCGGGACATGAAACGAAATGACGGGACATGAGAGGGAAATGAAGAGGCAATCAAGGGGGTAGATAAAGAGAGAGAGGATGGAGAGGAGAGGGAGAGAGAGAGAGAGAGAGGGGGAGATTGAGGAGAGAGAGGCTTGGGGGGATGGGGAGGATGGGGAGCAGAGGGAGGGAGAGAGGACGACAGAACACACGCGGGAGACAAGGGAGAGAGGAAGAAGGAGAAAAGGGAGAGGACAATGTCGGCGGACTGAGCCGGAAGCTCTAAAGTTACTCTTGAACGGGCACCAAAAAAACAAAAAGAACCCCCAAATGAGCCAAAAAAGAAAAGGGGGCATTGGGTAAGCCAGCCCCTGTCCCTACACGCACCAAAAAAACATCTGGAGAACCTTTGACGAAACCTCAGCGCTTCGCTCTGAAAAAAACGGGGTCCGCGAGGGGGATCCGCCCGGCGACTCATCTCTTCCGCCTCTTCGCCGGGGTCGGCCGGCACCTTCAGCTGCGGGTCCCCATGCAGCAGAGCGGTGAGGCTGGAGTTGTAAGTGTCCATCAAACCCAGCATGAAAGCCTGGCTCAGGCCAAATCAACCCCCCCCCCCCGGAAGAAAAAATGCAATTGTGTAAACCACCAAGCAGTTTAACTGGGTTCCAATAAAGGAGCCATCCCAAAACAACAAGCTCAGACTCCTCTAAGGCTGGACATGGTGTTTGAACGGGCCCAAACGTCTCTTTTTTACTTGGCCTCCTGGCCTCCTCTTCATTAATTTGCAATGGTCAAAGTCGTCCTCAACCTGGCAGGGAAAAAAACTGACCAGAGTCCAAAAACCAACAAGTGTCCCAACTGTGTCAAGTTTCCGACGTGTCAGGAGACAAAGAAACCATGGCCTCACTTTGCAATCAAAGTCCTCCCCGAACCTCGGGGGGGGGGGGGGGAAAAACAAAATGCTTCTGACTGTGAGTCCCAAGGCCCATCCCTTCCCACTTGGCGCCATATCTGCCACCCACGGACTCGCAGGCTCGCGTAAGCGCCGGAAGCGCGCCTTGTTGGCCGAGGGCTCGATGCCCTTGGCGATCAGCAAGAAGTACTTGGCCATGGACTCCCCCTGGGGCTACCCTTTGGTTTCCCTTTTTGTGTGGCGTGTTTTGAGGGTGCCCGTATTCTTGAGGTGGTTTTTGAGGGTGTGCGTGTTCTTTTTTTGAGAGTCCTTCGAAACAAGGCCGCCCTTTTGTCCCCAGACTTCTGTGGTGAGTTAAAACAGACCCGCCGGACATCGCTTAAAGCAGGGGACCGATCTGTCCGTGGGAAGGGCGGCTCCATACCCCAAAGCGTTGAACATGTGAAGCTCGCTAACGTTGAAGTCTAAAGAACAGTTAAACCTTCTTTTTTGGGGAGACACAAGGGAAAAAGCTCGATTTCAACTCTAAAGATCCAACCCAGCAGCAATCAATAATTCTGTGGTGAGTTTGTAGACCCTTCGGACATCACTGACGCAGTTGGATCTATGTCCAGGGGAGGCGATTCCATACTCAAAAGCGTTAAACCTTTTGGAAATCTGGGAAAGAAAGAGAGGGCAACCAAGAACCGGGACCTGAAATCTGCGTCGGCTTTTTCTTGGGGGCATGTGGAAACAAAAGAAATGATGAGCCAAATGCAGAAATTTGGCGTAGGCCAACCGACGCAAGACCGTGTTACCTTGGGTACGCCCCTCGGTAACCGCGCGCTTTTGGGCTTATGGAAATTCGCCGATTTGCTGGGTGCGCGAAAGGCATTGAGGGGCAGAAGAACGCCAACGGCTCACAAGCTTCTCACGCCTCAGCTACCCTCAAGAAAACGGAGAACTGCGCTGAGCGCGGCAACAAAACATATGGCCATGGGGCAAAATCCCAATCGGTTAGCCCCCACCCATTGGTTTTGACCCACGGCCCTTTGGCGCATTGGAAGTAAACTTCTTGTTTTTTGGGCAATTGGCTATCAGCCCGCAAGATCCATGGGGCGGCCAAGCAGAGGCTCCAAGCACAAGGAAGGTGAGCAAGAAGAACACTAAGGATACCGCTTCTGCTTCTGCCGTTGACCTAGGGCGTCTGCTGTTTGCTTGGACTCAATTTTTCTCTGGCAAAATCAGCATCAGCAAGGAGTGCCGGCTACAAACTGAAATTGGCCCAGCTGGTTAGCCCAGCTAACTGCCTATCGTTGTTGCGCAGGATGATGTCGATCTACCAGCCACAAAGCCCGCACCAGCAACACACACGCAACGAGGGTTAGCTCGCCATTAGCAAGAGTATCCTCTGGCGAGGGAGATTCATCCGCGCAGAACGGCGTTGCAGCCTTCCAGATCTTTCTGACATCAACGCCTGTGACTGATCAGAAGCGTTCAACGCTCTGTCTAGCGTGTCGTATCAAAGGCGGCTGCGCCTTGCAAGCTGCATGTTCAAGAACACTCAATTCCGACCAAGGACCCGAGAAGTGTTCGCCGGCTCATCACTTGGGCCCCCAAGGGGGGGCCGGCGAGAGTAAGATCATCAACGAGGACCCGTCCAGAGCGCAAGACCGGAGAAAATTGTCAAAAAGGAAAGGAGAGGGAAGAAATGCCCCGAGCGAAGAGGTCAACTAGGACACAAAGCATCTCTGTCCTATCTCTCTGGGTCTCTAGCTGCCTTCGTCATCATTGAATGCATCTCTGATTGCCTGTCCGCACTTGTCTCTTCGTCATGTTCAGGGTCTTATGGACGGGTCAAAGAGAAGGCAAGCGCGCGAAGTGAGTAGACGATAATACCCTAGACCTCATTTACACGGTCTGTCCTACCGCTGGATCTTTTACCCATCCCAACTCACCAATGAAAGGACCGGCACCACCGGAGAAGAGCGAAAGGAGAAAAGAGTGAAGTAAAGGGATGGAAGTGGTAGACAGGGGGATAGAGATACAAACCGGAAACCCCATCAAAAACAAACTTGAACAGGATGGTTTTTTCTATCCAAGGGATGAGTCTTCTCGATGTGACCATCTATATATATAGATGGTCACATCGAGAAGACTCATCCCTTGGACAGAAAAACAAATATGATGGGTGAAAATGTGATTGATAGGACGGCGAAGTTTTGATGCGCCAGGGCTTGAGAGGAGGTTCTCCATGTTCATCCACGACAGCGCATCCATGGCATGAACTGGGGCACGGAACTCAGACCTGTCCTTCTGCCAACATTCGCAGAAAGCTGCGAACACTTGCTCAGTTGGGAAGCGAGGGTGACCAAAAACCCCACCTTAAACCCGTCCTTGGCGCACCGCCCGCTTTTCGTGGCATCCAGCAGCAAATCCCAGAACGCAGCTTTGGCATAGGCATGAAGCAAAACATGATAGACCACGTTACCTTGTGCTAGGGCGCCCTTTTAGGGCCTTATAGGTGTCCGGTTCCACCTTTTTGGTTCTTCTTGAAACGGGAGGTTGTGTTCATTTCCATTCATTTGAGGTTCGCCAACTGTAATCCAGAGTCTCACCCCTTCATACTGTGGATGGACGAAACCCTGCACCACCTAAGAATCCCTGGTGTCTGATTCGATTCCCCAACGAGATACCAACAAACGTTCTGCTTTCCCGGTGCGAAATGGATGATTCCCCAACGTAAATACCACGAAACGTGATGCTTTCCCGTGGTTTCAAAGTGGATTTCCTCCATCCACGCCTGAGCCTGAAGGATCGCGGCGAGCTCCACTGCGGCGATCCATTCCTCCGGCGACGGCCGGGAGCCCACCACCTTGCCACCCAGGCACACCTGAGCTTCGAACACCAAAAAAAGACCTAGGGCCTGAAAATGGTACACAAAAAATGCAGCTGGACATACAGCCACACAAACATGCCGCTATATGAAGGGTATGCATTGTTGTGTGTGTGTGTGTGCTGTGTGCCGGGTTCTTGTGTGCTTGTATGTGTGTGTGTTCTTGTGTTTGTGTGTTTGTTTGTTTGTTTGTTTGTGCGTTTGTGCGTTTGTGAGCTTGGGTGTTTGTGTGTTTGCGTGTTTCTGCGTGCCTGCGTTTCTGCGCTGCTGCGTTTGTGCGTTTGTGCGCTTGTGCGTTTGTGCAATTGTGAACTTGTGTGCCCGATGTTGTGCACGTTTTTGTGCAGTGTTTGTGCATGTTTTTGTGCGCGGTGTTGTGCGTGTTTGTGCGTTCTGTGCTTCTATTGGTGTTTCCGTGCACGTGTGTACGCGTTTGGGTGTGCTTTATTGCGCGTTTTCGCACGTTTGTGTGCGTTTGTGTGCGTTTGTGTGCTTTTGCTTGCGTTTGTTTGCGTTTGTGTGCATGTGTGCGTGTGTCTGTGTGTGTGTGCGTAGTTGCCTCTTTGGGGTCGAAATGACGCTGATTTTCACTGCCAGTTCAAGTTGTTTACTTTGTGGGTGTCACTACGAACGCGTTCTAGGGGACTCCCTCCCTGCACTCGGTGACTCGGTTCTTTCTGGCTTCCCTTTCAAACCAACTTGTTGGTTTTTGCGGCCTTACACGGAAAGTGGCACTATTCATGGCAAGGGGATAGCATTCAAAATGGGTTGGAATGCCATTCACGCAGTGGTAGGTGGAGTTCAGCCTGGTGGGGTTCAACCGAACTGCGTATCACTTGGATTGGTGGCTTGCAGGTTGGGTGTCTTTTTCCCATTTACCCTCAAAAGCTAGGGGCTCCAATCCAAATCACCAATCTCAACCAAATCTCTACATATATATATATATATACATATACACGCTGGTGCATTTGTCCATGTTTCGTATTTAGCTATCTACTTGATTCTCTTTACATATATACATACATGCATATATATATGTACATACATATATATATATATATATGCATTCTTGTGCATTTGTCTATGTTTCGTGTTTAGCTATCTACTTGTTTCTCCTTACATACATACATACATACATACATACATACATACATACATACATACATACATACATACATACATACATTACATACATACATACATAACATTACATTACATTACATTACATTACATTACATTACATTACATTACATTACATTACATTACATTACATTACATTACATTACATTACATTACATTACATACATTACATACATTACATTACATTACATTACATACATTACATTACATTACATTACATTACATTACATTACATTACATTACATTACATTACATTACATTACATTACATTACATTACATTACATTACATTACATTACATTACATTACATTACATACATACATTACATACATACATACATACATTACATTACATCACATACATTACATTACATTACATTACATTACATTACATTACATTACATTACATTACATACATACATACATACATACATATACATACATACATACATACATACATACATACATACATTACATTACATTACATTACATTACATTACATTACATTACATTACATACATTACATTACATACATTACATACATTACATACATTACATACATACATTACATTACATTACATTACATTACATTACATTACATTACATTACATTACATTACATTACATTACATTACATTACATTACATTACATTACATTACATTACATTACATTACATTACATTACATTACATTACATACATACATACATACATACATACATACATACATACATACATACATACATACATACATACATACATTACATACATACATACATACATACATACATACATACATACATACATACATACATACATACATACATATACATACATACATACATACATACATACATACATTACATACATACATACATACATACATACATACATACATACATACATTACATACATACATACATACATACATACATACATACATACATACATACATACATACATACATACATTACATACATACATACATACATACATACATACATACATACATACATACATACATACATACATACATACATACATACATACATACATACATACATTACATACATACATACATACATACATACATACATACATACATACATACATACATACATACATACATACATACATACATACATACATACATACATACATACATACATACATACATACATACATACATACATACATACATACATTACATTACATTACATTACATTACATTACATACATACATACATACATACATACATACATACATACATACATACATACATTACATACATACATACATACATACATTACATTACATTACATTACATTACATTACATTACATTACATTACATTACATTACATTACATTACATTACATTACATTACATTACATACATACATTACATTACATACATTACATACATACATACATACATACATACATACATACATACATACATACATACATACATACATACATTACATACATACATACATTACATACATACATACATACATACATACATACATACATACATACATACATACATACATACATACATACATACATACATACATACATACATACATACATACATACATACATACATACATACATACATACATACATACATACATACATACATACATACATACATACATACATACATACATACATTCATTACATACATACATACATACATACATACATACATACATACATACATACATACATACATACATACATACATACATACATACATACATACATACATACATACATACATACATACATACATACATACATACATACATACATACATACATACATTACACATACATACATACATACATACATACATACATACATACATACATACATACATACATACATACATACATACATACATACATACATACATACATACATACATACATACATACATACATACATACATACATTACATTACATACATTACATTACATTACATTACATTACATTACATTACATTACATTACATTACATTACATTACATTACATTACATTACATACATACATACATGACATTGCATTACATTACATTCAATGCCATTACATTACATTACATTACATTATCTTACATTACATTACATACGTACATACATTACATACATACATACATACATACATACATACATACATACATACATACATACATACATACATACATACATACATACATACATACATACATACATACATACATACATACATACATACATACATACATACATACATACATACATACATACATACATACATACATACATACATACATACATACATACATACATACATACATACATACATACATACATACATACATACATACATACATACATACATACATACATACATACATACATACATACATACATACATACATACATACATACATACATACATACATACATACATACATACATACATACATACATACATACATACATACATACATACATACATACATACATACATACATACATACATACATACATACATACATACATACATACATACATACATACATACATACATACATACATACATACATACATACATACATACATATACATACATACATACATACATACATACATACATACATACATACATACATACATACATACATACATACATACATACATACATACATACATACATTACATACATACATACATACATACATACATACATACATACATACATACATACATACATACATACATACATACATACATACATTACATACATACATACATACATACATTACATTACATTACATTACATTACATTACATTACATTACATTACATTACATTACATTACATTACATTACATTACATTACATTACATTGCATACATACATACATACATACATTACATTACATACATACATACATACATTACATTCATACATACATACATACATACATTACATACATACATACATACATACATACATACATACATTACATACATTACATTACATTACATTACATTACATTACATTACATTACATTACATTACATTACATTACATTACATTACATACATACATACATACATACATACATTACATTACATTACATTACATTACATTACATTACATTACATACATACATACATACATACATACATTACATTACATTACATTACATTACATACATACATTACATTACATTACATACATTACATTACATTACATTACATACATACATTACATTACATTACATTACATTACATTACATTACATACATTACATACATACATACATTACATACATACATACATACATACATACATACATACATACATACATACATACATACATACATACATACATACATACATACATACATACATACATACATACATACATACATACATACATACATACATACATACATACATACATACATACATACATACATACATACATACATACATACATACATACATACATACATACATACATACATACATACATACATACATACATACATACATACATACATACATACACATACATACATACATACATACATACATACATACATACATACATACATACATACATACATACATACATACATACATACATACATACATACATACATACATACATACATACATACATTACATACATACATTACATTACATTACATTACATTACATTACATTACATTACATTACATTACATTACATTACATTACCTTACATTACCTTACATTACATTACATTACATTACATTACATTACATACATACATACATGCAGGCATGCATGCATGCATGGATACATACATAACATAACATAACATAACATAACATAACATAGCATAACATAACATACATACATATATATATATATATAATATAGACATATATTCATACATACATTTTTACATATATATATATATATATATATGTCTATATATATATATATTTGATCTAGCACGCATCTGAAACCGGACCTTCCGTCAGCCTCATCTCCGGCCTCCTTCACGCCGCACTCCAGGCACTGGGCGCCATCCAGGCGCTGGCCCGCGGGGCAGAGGCACATCTCCGGCGAGGCGGCGCCCTGCCCGTCGACCCCCCTGTTGCGCGTTTTTCGCCCAGTTTGCCCGTCTGGCCGTCGTTTGCCAGGAGCGAAAAAGAGTCGACATCAAAAGGGGGAAAAGAAAACTTGGCGAGATGGTGAAAAGAAAAATATGGCGAAAAAGATGTGGGCAAAGCCTCTTAAATTGGTCAAGCCTCATGTTGGCAAAGCCTGTCTGAAACCTGTCATATGGCCAATTTGTGTAACGGTGGAAAAAAATACGTGTAACAGGACGGCTGATCTGAAGCACGATGCCTCTTGCTCCCGATCCTCCCCCTCTCTTTCGCTCTCTTTCACTTGGTTTTGCTCAAAGAAGATGCCAAAGCCCAAAGCGCTTGTGGTTTCGGCTTGTTTGTTGGTCTCGTTTTTGCTTTCGGCTTGCCTCAGTGGTTGCATCGTGTCTATGTTTCAGCTCACATGTGTGGGCAGAACTGGGCCACAGTCATGTTTCCCTTATGGAAACCTGCAAGCTTTTCCCCATTGAAGTTCAGCGACTCCATGTAGTCAACGGGAACCCAATTCAGCAGGTCGATTCCGGGCGAGTATCTCAGAAGATTGACCCAAATGGCACTAAAATGGGTCTGTCTCGCACCCTTTCTGGCAATCTGGAGGTGCCAAATGCTCAGAAATCTGCAAAAGCCACATACGGACTAATCTCGAAAAAACACAACGAAACCGAATGAATCCCGATATTTTTTTAAAGATGCCGCAGAAGTACTGGTGCATAAACCAACCCCAGAGTTCCACCCCCACCAAAAGAGGGGCTGAACAACATGGATGCTGAAACTCCGGCAATGAGGTAAGGAATGGTGGCTATGTCACCCCCGCATTGTTTCAAGACCAATCTTTGCCCCACAGTGTCTTCACCGGCTCAGAAATGGCCTCGAAGTCGCTGGAGCGGCCCGCAGGGCAAGCTGTGCATTGTGTCAGGCCATGGTCTGCCGCGTAGGTGCCCTCTGCACACTTGGGGCAGTAAGTGCTGCCTGGCTGGTCCTCGTAGTGGCCTCGATTTGGAGCTGAGGGAGGAAGGCGAAACAGGGTGCGACTCCCTTGCAAATACCTGGGTTCCCCTTTTTGTTCGCCCAAGGGCCAAAGGAAAAAAGATGTAGGCCACGTCCGAATTGAAAATGGAAATTTAGTACACAAACGCCTACAAACCGCTTTTACTGTGTTTCTGTCCATGGTCGTGGGGGGGGGGGGGCGGTTGGTAAAAAGCGATTTTCGGACCTTTCCTTATGAAATCATGTTTGATAAGATCAAGCTCTAATGTTCTAGCTAAATGTTGATAGAATTTAACAAGGACTGGATCCAATCAAAATCAATGTTAAATTTGACATTGAACAATGTTTATTCTATGTCAAAATTTCACACAGGATGTCATTTCCGATGGATTTTCCTTTACACATCAGGTGACATTAACACACAGTTTATTCAAATGTGGGACCTCTGAATTCTTTCGTTATGACAGTCTACTTGATATCTTTCTCAGGCTCGACTCAATGTCGAATTCGATTTAAACACACTTTGATTTAAAAAAGCAATCAGAATTTCAGAATACATTAGAATGTTAAATGATAAGAACTATGCTTCAAATTAGAATATGTTCAGCATTTACTGCCCGAAAAAGTGTTCTCTACAAATCAGTTCACATTTCAACACATTGTAACACATGCTACTCAACAAGAGCTCAACATAAGCAAAGCGAGCGCAAACGTCAAATACAGACTTGCATGCACAAGCAGATCAAAACATAGCACAAATCCAGTGTCCCGTGCCAGAAAACATTGTACTACAAAAACCAGCAAAACGAAAGGCAAGGTTCTTGGAACATCTTGGAACCTTCTTAAGTCTTAGGGTTCTGATTGAAGGGCTCCGAGATGGTTCTCAACAAGTCACATGCGTTCGATCCCTCCCCAAATCGCCGCTCCTAAGTAACTCAACTCGCACCGAACGCCTGGAAAAAAGGTGACACTGTAAAGGGGGGGGTCAAAAAGTTGTACTCAGATTTCTCCCTCAGATCTCTCCCTCAAATCAAAATCAGTTGGAACCAACCACATGTTGGTTTCTGCAAGGCTACGGTGGACTCTCGACCGGGCAGGTTGCCCCGAAGTCATGGGGGAGGAAGCCCAAATACGCCCTTGGTAGGTCCAACCGCGGGGAAACTCGCCGAGAGCCACCGACTTGACACATTTGGGGCAACGCTTGGTTGTTTGTCACGGGCTACCCTTTCAACCGGGTTCTTGGGTTCGTAGAAGATTGCCCTGGACAAATGATGTGTCAAAGCAGGGGGGCCCAACAAGTTGAAAGGTAAGCAGCTGAGGCTCAAAAAAACCACACCCAAATCCACAGCTTGCGGCATCCGAATCTGTCCCCGCCTTCAATGCACTCCTCACAGTCCGTCTGCCCAGCAAAGGGCTGATACTTCCCAGGGGAACAGCCATGGCACACGCCTAGGTGCAAAGGGTGGTTTCCCCACGAATATGATGTGAGACTTGCTTGCTTGTAGCCTCCCACAAAAAAAATCAGGAGCACTGAAATGGGGCCTGGAGAGGAGGGGAGCGTCCTTTGATTTGTAAAGGATACATCAAAAAACAACCTGTGTTGTTTTAGGGGATTGGTGCTTAAGGCAGCTGGTAGCCCGGAAAGCTTTGGGATCGCTTCAGGCTCCCTGGACCAACCAACGACTGGCTTCAAAACCTCATGGAGCTCCGAGCTTCATGGGGCTTCGTCTTGAGAAACTGCAGACAAATGGCGCTGTTGAAACTGCGCAGATTCTGCTTACCTCCCCTCGAATCAAAAAGGCTCCAACAAACTTCAGCAATTGGGATGGAGCGCAAGCTTCCAAAACGTCCGTGAGTTCACGCCTCAGAGCGGCACGCTCACTGCTTTCAGTTCTGGCCCACGCGCTCAGTGGTCACAATCAGGGCCGAAAATCGTGTTTCTGGCTGGCCAAGGCTGGTGACATAAGTTGTTTTCCGTCCACACAATTTTGGTTGATCCTCCCTCCCATCGCCTTTGCCCGTCTCCTTCCTGGCCTTTTGCGTCCTTTCTGCTGGGCAGCGGAGTGGCCTTCCCCTGCTAGCAGGAGGCGTGCTGTGTCTGCCCCTACTACTTCGGGCCTTCACTAGGCAACTTGGTCAACTTCCGGAGTGAAGCATGGAAAAGAATGCGGGAACTTCATGACCGGCTGTGCAGTTCAACTGGTTGGAGTCGGCCGAGAACGATGAGGCTTCTTATATCCGGGGGGAATGAGGGCGCCGAGATTTTCAGCGATCTTGCGGCTCTCTTGGTAGCAGTGGTTGAGCCTGCTCTCTTACCGGAAGTTCGGCAGTTGCGCAGAGCGAGCGTCAGATGAGCCCCAACACCCCGAGACACAGACGACCACGCCGCCCATCAAAGCAGTTTGAGCACAGCCTCCACTCGTCCGTGGGCAAACCTGCCTAAACTCAAACGGAGATTGGCAAGACAGAGGACAAAGGCCTGCGGAGGAGCTGCGTCGAGCGGAAGAAGATCTTCGCTGTCAGAGCCGCTCCCTGAGGCAAGGCTCATCTGTAATGGAAAAAGATGGTCGAGCTGCGCCACTACGAATTGTGATGTCTGCTCCAGCTGTGCCTGCAGGACCTCGTGGAGCACTTTCACAGGATGCCCTGAAAGCTTTGCGTCTACCTTTCAGACACCGCATGCCCAGGGTGATCCTGGGCGCCCCTGACAAGTTTATAGACTGTTTGGTTCGAAAAGATCTATATGCCTCGCGGTTAAACGAAGTAGCAATTTCGTAACATGGCACATAGATTTTGGGCGCTCAGGGGACACCTGTAAAAGTTGGACCTTCACTAGGATGTGTTAAAAATCCCTGAAGTGGAAAGGACATGGCCATGTTCAGGTGGTATGCCACAGGGCACAAGTGCCTCCAGCATCTGGGCGGACACAGCAGGACAGCACGCGCCATGCGGAATGCAGCACTGGGTTAAACGTCCTCGGTTCTCCCGGACAAAGAAGGATGCTGACAGATTCCGTCGCAACAGGTTCCAAACAGATCAATCGAACACTTTTGGAAGTCCAGGGGAGTGAGTTCCCATGGTGCAGATGGGCAAATTTACGATCTCCTTGAAAGAGCCAACTCTGCCGCAACCTGAGGCGCTTACAGGAAGCGCTTTTCCGCGGACACTCTCCGTAGACAGTATTCTGTGAAGTGTCCTCAGATCTGAAATCCAGGGTATTCTGGTGGCTGGAGACGAAACTTGCAGACCCCAAGCCCGACAGAAATTCATCTGTCCTCTTCATGCTGCGCCAGACCATGACCAGCTGCAGCAAGTCTAAGTCGATTTGGGAGGGCTTGTCTCCTTGTTTCAACTTCGTCAGCCGTTGATGGCAGATCTCAATGATTGCGACCATCTTGAGGACGCAATCTAATCCGGGCGCCAGCCCAACCTTCTCCTTGGCCCCCGCTTCCGGGAGCTCGGAAGCGCAGCTTGCTCACGGTGCGGAAGGGAGGTCCACCCAATTGTCCCACGCCCTGCTCACACACCTCCGCGGGTCCTGAGGGTTCACCTCCTTGTCAATAGATCGCTCTCCCAGCTGCGCCTGCCCCCTTTCAGCACCCGTTTTTGGGGAAGGAGGCCATGCCACCTTCATCATTTCCGTTTCCGTGAGACACTTGCAGTGCGCCGCCTCTTTTGGCATCAATCAAATCAGCTTTAGACAGAATTAGCTCTCTACGAATCGGAGCATTTTTGAGACTCAAGAAAAGCAGACTCAACAGTAGCACGTTGATATGGCTACAGTGGAGTAATTGGGTGCTGAAGGTCAAAAGAAGTGTGTGTCTGTTTTGTAAGGTTTGACCTTGACGCATTCTTGCCTTCTGCCATATTTGGCTCGAGGCCCTTCATGTCTGCATAATCCGCAAAACGCTATGCTTTGCAGTGCTTTTAAACTTGGAACGAAAAAGCAAACAGAGTAGATATCGCTAGAATAATGAAAGGTAGGCCCTGCACATGCAAAAAGGAGACGTGGCCACGCAGGGCCTTTGGAATGCGAAAAACCAGGGCTTCGAGGCCTCCAACAAAGGTACGACTACTATGATGAGATCAGTCGACCAAGCCTTGTTGCCCCATCCCTACAAACCGCAAGCTGCATTTATGTGGGGAACTATGTCAGGTTTTACCATGGATCCCAAGTGCCCGCAAACCCGCAAAAGTGATCCCAGGAAGTTCTACTTTGGTCCGGTGGTAACATTCCTCAGCTTCGCCCCCAGGTGGTTCGAGGCAAAGGATACCTGCAATTTACTCACAAGAAGCAAGGCTTCAATTCCCACCAATCTCAAACCACCCACGAAACATTAAGCTCAAAGCCGCGAAGTGAGGATGAATAGGGCTCCCCTCCAAAAGTTGTCTGATTCCCCACAAATCCCGCAAACGCCACAAAAAACGACTTGGGTTCTTCCAGGGATGACATTCACCTGGTGCTCAGCAGGGACTGAGGGAATGACCCTGATAAACCCTTTTTCTGAGCAGTTTCCAGGAGTATCTGACCTCAAATGCCCAGTGGATGTCCATGGGCAAAAAGAATCGGCCTCCTTTTTTCGGTTGCTTGACTTTGAAGGGGAACCCTTCCCTTCCCCAGAAAAGTCGGACAAAAACGGAAGCAAGCCACTGGGCAACCAAACTGACCCCCCCCCCCCCTCGCCCTCGTCGCATCGCAGCGGCTGACGCCGCTGGCGTTGCTGAAGCTCCCCGCCGCGCACGGCTGGCAGCTGCTCGCGGACAGCGCGGCGAAGGAGCCCGCGGCGCACTGCACGCAGCCCTCCTCCGGGGCCCCCGAAGAGGCGGGAGGCGGGGAGTGGAGAAGCGCGCGGGGGGCGCGGGCCGTCGAACATGGGAAGCCAAGTTGGGCTGTGACCAAAACTCTGGGCTTGGAGTTTCGCAGGAATTGGAAGGAACCTGAATTTGAAGGGGTCCAGGTGGATCTGGGATTTTTAGGTCCAACCACTGAGGGGTTGTCTGTTGAAGCTCGTGGCTACGAACTAAAGTAAGAAAAACAAGCACAGCACAAACTCGTAGTGGTAACGTATCGTTCCTTCGTGTAATACTGAGGGCATCTTCCGCTTGTGGATTCACAAGCCCGGGCGAAGCCCATGTGGACGGGTGGGATTTGCAGCTTCATTGACCCAAGACAAAACAGGTGCCTTCCCTCGGGCCACAAAATATGCGCTGGGCAAAAAGCAGGCCCCTCTTCTTATTGGTTAGCAAAGGAAACAAAGGAACACCAACTAACGAGAAGATAACACGAGAAACCCGTATGAACTGGGTAAACGGCTTCATGTCGAATTGATGCAGAAACATGTCAGCAGCCGATGGCAGCGGTGCCAAAGTGCAAACTCCTCGAGCCTAACGGCCCGGAATTGCTCGCAGTCTCAATTGCAGATTCTTTCTTCTTTGTCTGAAAATTACCCTCACATCCACAAACATGGAGCCTCACCGGGGTCATGGAAGACCATGTTCCTTTTGGGTTCCACGGTCAAAAAATGCCAAGAGTTTCCTTCTGGTGCTCTTTGAAACCGCCCCGAAACGGCGGGGGGGGACCTGGACGACCGCTCCTCGTTGATCCAGATCCTTCCCGCGGGGCACTGGGCAGTTCGGTCAGCGGGCACCCAGGCGTTGGCCAAATCACAGGCACCGCTGCAGGAGACCATCCGGCCTCCAAGCCATGAGCTGACGCAGAACCATCAAAGAAAATGGGGGTTAATCCAACCTTTCGGAGGGTCATTTTTTGAGATGGTACCCTTTTTGGGGGGGTCAAACCAAACATTCCCCAGGTATGTGGCTGTCTTTTGTTGAGATGGTACCCAAGAAACCAGGTATGTGGGGGTCTTTTTTTCAGTGCGTACCCTTTTTGGGGGTTAAGCCAAACATTCGGAGTGTTTCCCATTTATGTGGGTGTCTTCTTGAGATGGTACCCTTTTTGGGGGTGAAAGCAAACCATTCGGAGGGTTCCCCTTGAGAAAAAATCGTAGTCAGATTTCTAGAATCAAGTGGATCACCCCCCCCCCCGTGGGAGCTCGGAGTTTGGAGGACGACCCTCGGTCTAAACCACCAAACGCTTTCATCCAGGCTTCGCACGTTCGCGAGATCTGTCTTTCTTCCGATGGCACTTGGCTTAACGTAGGTACCAAAAGCTCCGAATGGGTTTGATTTAAAGACAGTGTTGACCTTGGAGCCCCTCTGAACACGGAGAGGCGGGCCATTTCCGTAGGGACCTGGCTTAGGTTGCATGGGAGGAGCCGATTCTGGGCTCATGAGGTTCCGTGGGACGTTGGAACTTGACATCAGAAAGGAGCTCAGGTGTCAAGCGCATGCATGGAATCGCAGTTCCGAGTGAAAACGATCAGACACGTCCAAGACAAGTAGCCAAAGGGGATGTCCGTTCTGAGCATGACATGCTATATATATATATATATATATGTATTTATTTATTTATGCCTGTCATGAACAGTACCAATATATATATATATATATACATATATATATATATATAATATGTAGTAGTAGACCACAGACAGGAATGAATGCGGCGTATAAATATGAATATGTGCACACACATACATGCCCAGCAGGGTCAGCGAAGCCGGAGATCCATCCCCGGAGATCCACGCCCCCAATTTTCCCCAAGGCAAACTTCCAGCGATGACATGATGTGCCAATGAAATTCTGTGCGATCCGAATGAATCAGGCGACTCTAAAAAGGGTTCCGACACCTTTGCACGTCTTCGGCTGATGTCCGCAGGAAATGCAACTCTTCCTGCCGAGGTGCTGGTGTCATCTGGGCTCCACTTGATGTCTGTCTGGAAGTCGAAACCGGCCTCCGCACAAGTCCACTCCGGGGATTGTCCCGTCTCAAACTTGCTGAGAGTTCACAAAGGTGGAAAGGGTTACCCTTCAGCAGTGTACCAAGATCAATTTCCTCTTCAGCAGAGCCCCCGGTCCGGTGCCATGGAACAAGAATAGAAGCTTCGCCATCTGAAAACAAGAGGACCCAAGGCCCCCTCCGGCTGCCTTGGGGGTTTTTGGAACCCTTCTGGGAATGGTTCTAAAAACGGTCTTGAGAACCTTTCCGGCGGATAACAGTTTTAAAGGAAGCCCAAGGAAGCCATCTGGGCATCCAATTGAGCCCTCGGTGGATTTCCTTTGGCTTCCGCTTCCCGGCCATCCCAAATTTCTTATCTTGAACTGAATTCCTCTGTTTGCAACATCCGGAGCAGGGAATTCATTCAATGCGACTCGCCTTACCAACCGGGTAACCAGAAAATTCGGACCCAAAAAGTTTCTCCCAGTGAGCCGAAAACTTCCAGACGGGTCGCATTGGCCAGACCTGCGAGACCTGAGCTCACTGGCAGCACCCACCCTGCCTGTTGCTTGGCTCATTTATTTCACATGGCTGTGGGTCAAAAATAGGTAGCATGGATCCCGGGCAAATAGAACCAAGGATTAAAACCTGCAGTCCTCTGTGGTGATTTTTTTTGACCCATACCCACATTTTGATACAAAGGTCCGGTTTAGATAGGATGACCATCAGGGAAACCGCCAAAAACGAAGAAACGTGCACCACATGTGAGAAGAATTGCCCAGGGTCATTTGGGAGTGCCCGAAACGGCATATTGATATCAACCACCATGGAAAACGTGGAAGGAAAAAACACTCCGCCACACTTCCAGCCCAGCCAAAGGCAAAGCTCCGCGGGGCTCTGACGCACGGGTTTAAAGGAACCCTTCCGGGGGTAGGGCTCCAAGCCCAGCCCCAACCCCCGTTTGGGGCGTGAGTTTCTCCAGGTGTTCGGGTGTGTTGGACCTAAGAAGGCAGGCAGAACCCATTTTGTCCACTCATGTCAAAAGAAGAAAAATAATGAGAAGCATGGCAGCATGGCAATTAAAAAATAGGGAGCTACACAGAGAGCTAGCCCAAGATGAGAAAGGAAGGTGAGTGAATGGCCATCTCGCTCTCTCTCACTCTCTCCGTGTCACTCTGGTCCAGCTCTTGCAGTGAATTATGGGCCAGCCATCACAGATTAACGATGAGAGGTGCAAGGTGACTTTCGGAGCTTCGCTTGACTCGGAAAATCTCTTGCGTCCATCTCTTTCATGTCCTATCATATTGTTTATCTTTATGTCTCTCTGGCAGTTCTTTATCAGTCCTCAGGCAATAACTTCAAGGGTGAGGAAGCGTGTGAGTGAGTCCGTTCCTTTCCGTCCGTCATCCCTTTCCTGTTTTCTTACTCTGTGTAGCAGTGGGTCTGCTATGTTAGCATGTCATTGAAGACAAAATAGACCGTGGAAAGGGACGGGAATGAGCGAAGTGAGTGGGTGATCTATCTGTTCCGTGTCGTGCTTTTATAAGAAGCAGATGGCTGTGAACAGACAGGGCCCAAGACATACAAATCAAATAATACAACAATATGAATCTTTGGTGCCTCTTGAAAGGGGGAATGGCGTTGGCAAAGCAAAGGACCTGAGCGAAATGTGCTTCGATCCAATGATATGTCGGGACAGCCACGCCAAATCACATCAACGCCTGAATCTCACTGTCTATGCTTACGCTTCGTTACGCCAATGTGGGAGTGCCTGTATTTGAGGTTCTTTTTTGGTTGGTCAAACGAGACCTTCAAAAGCTGAAGATCGAAGATCGAGCGCATCTCTCCCCAACCTCGCTGAAAGAGAGAACCAAAAAAAGAAGAAAGAGAAAAAAAACAAAAAAGCGCCCGCCCGCCTCGGTGCGGAAGGCCAGCTTCACAAAGGCGCCCTCCGCGGGGCCCGTGGCCTGGCGCAGCAGCACGATGCCGTCCCGGTCCCCGTGGGAGGGCGGCGCGGTCTTCGGCCCCACGCTGTTGAACTGGCCTCGGAAAGCCGAAACTTCAGCCCCCGAACCTGGGATCAGACATTTCTGGCGAAATCTGCTGCCCTACAAAAAAGACCAACTTTCTTTTAGCGGTTTACGGAAAACCCCATGAGTTGGACTTTCTTTTAGTGGTTTAATAGGGAAAACCCCATGCAAAAAGTGAGTCAGTCCTAAGATCCCTTGGCAAAATGCACCCCAGCTTTCTTAGTCCCATCCTAGGGCAAAGATGCTACGATGCTACCACAATGCTCACCAGGCGGTGGGAATTCTTGTAATTGTGTTGGTGAGAGAAACGCCTAAGCAGGAGAAGGCCTATTTAGCACGCTCGAGCACATCCAAAGAGAGTTGAGGATGCCCTCTGTAGTGAGGGCATCCTCTGATGTAGGAGGCACATCGATAGAAAGCGATGCGCCAATTGCCAACCCTGCGCGACTTCCGGCTCTCTCGGCACAGCGGCGAACACGCCCGGTTTGGCCATAGAAGTCTACGCCCAGCGACAGGTCGTACAAGGCCTTCAGACATGGAACCCCGAAGTATGGAGGTTTTTAGGAGCCCTATCTAATTTCAAGCCTGTAGAAAGGCAATCCTTGCTGGGAGAGCCTTGTGTCGGCAATTAAAAAAAAAAAAAACGTGAAATGCGGCATAAACCAGTGCAAACAGGGTAAGCCATCCTCGCACCAAATAGGGATTCGGAGAAGAGAGATCAAGGATTACCATCAATCAGGTCTTTATTCTCACGCTTGAATGAAAGCCCTGAAAAAAGTTGGCAAACGTGATGTGTCACACCAGGGTTGTCCGTGGGACAGGGGTTGGCCTTGCAACGCCCAAAACAAAGAAAGTGGTGTGGACACATCCAAGGGAGCCTCGGCCATGGGCCTAAAAACCCGAATCGCACCTTTTCCCAGGCCCCCAGTGAACATCCGATTCAATCCAACCACTAAAATAGGTTCTAAAATGGGTGGCGCACCTACCCCAAAATGGTACCATTGGTTTTGACCCACAGCCATTTTTTGGGCGGGTGAAGTGAATCCCACAGTTTTGTTTGTCACGAGGCCCGACCCATAAAGAAAAAGGCCACGCGTTCCGAGCCTGGCGCGAGGCCTCCGTACCCAGGTCAGCCACAGACCTGACCGACCGATCGACCGGAAAACCAGCCGGGGCATGGCTGCAGTTCCAAAATTGGGTAACCCCCAAATGGGTTGCCATGGTAAGTGGAGTGCACCAAAACCTGCGGTCCATGTCCTGGTTTCATTTTGAGCCATACCCTCTTGCGATAAACCCAATCCCCGAATGCACCCGCCAGGTCTCGACCTCCATGGAAGTGTCAGAACCCCCTGACGGGCATCGTTGGGTCTTTGGGGTTTACCGATTTGCTCTTTCCGGCTCTCCAAAGGAAAAACCAAAAAACCTTTCAACGAACGGCTCAAATGGGAAACCACGCAACTCGTCCGTGTTTTCTGTGGCTCATGAAAGAAAATGCTGTGTCCCAATTGGCCGCAGCCCGCGTTTCGCTCGGAAAGTTCAGGGAACAAAACGTCAAAACGTGACCTGCCCCTTCGTTGCGAAGCTTGAGGACTCAGAGTACCGCCTTTCCCTTTTGGGTGGTGAAAGGGAAATACAAAGCGGACGTAGAGGGACCGACCATCCGCAAGTTGGGTCCGATGAATACCCAACCATCGAATGGCTTCTTGGAACCCTGCATTCAGCCAGGATTACACTGGTCCGACTTGGGTAACAGGCTTCCTATGCTTCCCACCCCAAATACATATCAAGTGGAAGAACGGGCGGCCCGCAAGCGTAGAGCGAAGCATGCTCTCTCTGCGAGTGATCTCTGCGAAAATTCACTCTGCAAGTGTCTCTGCAAGATCTGCATTCAAGCTTATCTGCGCAAGTTCTGCACGCAAGTTTCTCTGTCAAAGTTCTCGGCTCCAATTTCTCTGCGCAAGCTTGGCTAGGCAGGTGCTCGCAAGCTGTCTGGGCGATCTCTCGGCTGGTCGTTCTTCAAACATGTCGTTGCCGATGCAAGTACCAAGAGTGGCAAAACACGACAGCTTGCACAGCGACCACGCCAATCCCCGCAGCGGGTCGGCTTCAGCTATTGCACACCCGCCAATCCCCGCGGGTTGAGAGAGCGCCCAAAACTGGCAAAGTTTTTGTATATTGAACACGTTAATCCCCCGAAGAGGGTCGCGCACGCAAGTCACAAAGTAGTAAAGCCCTTTAGTGTTTACACAATCCAGTTTGACAGTTGTCAGCACATCCTGGCGTCAACCACGCTTCATGCATGGGTGCGTCTCAACATGGGAACCCCCAGTTGGATGGATTGAATAGAAAAGCGGAATAACAAACACATTTGGGGGAGCCGTCAACGCCGATCCGTGGCAGCTTCGCAGATGCTCCACTGAATCTCTCGCGCCAGTTTGCTCACGCAAGTGTGCTCGCGTAAGTTTGCTCGTGCGGCTCCGAATCAGTATTGAATACATGGGGGGGCCCAAAGTATGGTTTCCCTTCGAAGCCACAAAAAGACACACCCGTATCCCTTGCCTGTTCTGCTCCACCAGGTAGGTATGCAGAATGGAGGCAATGAGCCAAATGCCATCATAGAAGTATCCAGCCCACTGGTGGTTGCACGCCCCCTTGCCGCTGGCAAAGCCTTGGCACAAGCTGGTGTACTCCGCGTAGATGTCCTCAACAAGGTCTGACCCCCGGTGGAGAACTTTGCTTTTCGAGAAAATGTTGGGCAGCGAGCTTTTTGCGCACCTTTTACCAAGGGGACATGGAGTGTAAAACCAACTTCCACTACGTCCTGAGAGTCATATGGCTGTGGGTCAAAACCGTTTTGGTCCCATTTTGGGGTGGGTGCACCACCCATTTTCGAACCTATTTTCGTGCTTGGATCAGGATGTTCACTGGGGGGGTCACCGGGCTTTTGCGCCATGTGCCATATCGGCGCCACGGATCCGACAGCCGGCGCCCGGACAAGCTGTGCAGCTCCGCGGTGTTGAGCATGGGGCCCCTGTCGATGGCGATGAGCCCGTAGGACGCCCGCTGCAGCTCGGCGGCCGAGCAGGGGCTCTTGGCCGTGTTGGCGGTCAGAGAGATGAAATTGGCATTCCACCAACCCGAGGCCACAAACCAATTGTACTCAGGCGTTAGCATGTTACGCTTGTGACACTGGCAAAGAACCATGGAGCCCTCCACTTCGTAGAGGCCCATAAAATTGATCCTCGCATCCTTGACATAGGCCTGCCGGGCTCAAGAGAAAGGCCACATGCCCCTCATAGCATTCGTCTCGTTCCATTTCGGGGGTTCCAGGAGAGGGCCAAAAATCGTGAAGCGCTCAAAGCTGCTCAATCCAGGAAGCGGTTTGGATGCCTGTGTGCATCCACTCCACATCCAAGGCGTGTAAATCAAGAACAGAATGGAACGACCAAACGGGTGGAAACCGCGTCCGAAACCGTTCACTAGTCCGAAAGCCTCTCTTGGGTCTAAGGCGTGCCTGCTCCACAGCAGCTTGAGCATCCTCAATCACCTCCACCCTGTGCGTATAGAGAGGCGTCCACGAATAACTGCCATCCGCATTGTCTCTGGCCATCAACTCCAAGAAGCCGTCTTTGGCCAGGGAATTGATGCTCCTGACTCACATGGCTGTGTCATGTTTCTTTTTGCCAGAATAGTTGAACTCCTTTTGGCATCCCTTTAAAACAACAAAAACGTGGATCCTCAACAAAAAAAACACACCTATATGCTGATTAGACCATCCCCCCTGTGGCTCTGACTCACTGACTCACCTCACGGGAGATACAACTTTGCTTTGGTGCAAGTGCGTTAGTTGAAACAACCCTACGATTCCTACATGTGGAAAAGGCTGGACCTTTGGTCGTCTTCCATTTCTGAATTTGGGTTGTTCTTTTTTGAGGATCCGATGTGGACGCCTATCAAAAGAAGACAAAAAAGATCTTGCAAAGTGCCAAAGAAAGAAAGCCGCGCCCATGTCCCGATCTCCGATCTCAGCATCGCGCCTGTATCCATAAACCACACCAACTCGATGAAAGCCCAGGAACTTGAAGAGCTCATAGACGGTCCTTTGGGCATTGGAAGGTGTGCCTCCTTTCAGGGTCATTCCATTCTGAAGGTGCCCCTTAAGCAAAGACAGACCCATAGTCAGCTGCCTTCAAAAAGGCTGGTTTGGAGTGCAGTGGTTGGGGCTTTTTCTTTCACCCAGAACCAAAAGCACAAATCCCACCACTCCGAAGGTTTGCCAGCCATTTGAATAGTGTTTGCTTCTACTGTCTGAAACGTGCTTGGTTTCCTCCTTTAGATTCTTGTTCAATCATTCATACATGTTCTGGTCGTACACTAAATTTGCTTCAACACAAGTTAATTTGAGCAAAGGTTGGTACCGTGTAAAATCGAAGCTAGGTAAAGAGTACACAGGGTCTAAACCATAATATTTCATACATACATCTCAAGTTTTTGAAAATGTCAGGAATAAAAACATCTGAATTCTCTGAATTCGTGTTGTTGTCTCATGTTTTACTGTTACAATGTGTCCATATCAATGTTGTTTTTCATGGTCTTCATCGCTCTTGCTATCTTTGTTCAATTCACTGTGAAACATCTCTGTGAGAGTACCTACAATGCCTCTTCTGCATCGCCTACGCATGTTCGATTTCTCATCTGAATTGATGTGCAAATCCTGTTCGTCTGTCAACTTACAAACCTGTCTGCTGCTCATCTTCCATCTCTCCTCATCTGCAAGTCCCCTTCGCCTGTCAGCTCACAAACCTTGGCCAACAACAAAAAACATCTGCTCACATCTTATATGCCTTGACTGTCTGCTAAAACAACTAACTTCCCTGTACGAAATCGTGATGCACAAAACCTACTGAGACGCATGCAACACACTGTGGTATTTTCAGTGTTTTTTTCTCGATATCCAAGGGTTGGCGCGGATTTGTCTTTATTTCACTTGCTAAGAATTTAGTTATCCAATGTCCATAAGCTGAACTATCAACTGCATTGACCGCACACAACTCCAAAACAATAATAAGATGCACAACCAAGCATGAATGGCTGAAAGCAGACGCTTTTCGGCGCTTCAAAGCGCTTTCGGATCTAACACTCAAGATTCCCAGAACTATGGTTCTTGAATCTTGAGCCCAGTATGGGGCCCCCAAAACGATGTAAAGCACTTTAAAGCACTTTCATCCAGGTAGCTCATGAGTTCCATGGCACACCCTGTCCGACTGCAAGTGGGTGCGTTTCCTGTGGGTTTCCCTGTAAAGCTGAAAACGCTACCCTCAAAAAAGACAGACACAGCACGCACACACACACACACACAGTTGCTGCTTGGACACAGCACGTTGAAGTGATAGGATGGCGCCATTCGGCTGAAGTAGGGGTAGCGGCTGGAGTCGCTCAAGCTGGTCGAGACGCACCCAGGACTGATCTGCGCGAAAGGATCATGCAAAATCATAAGATCCCGCTCTTCAACCAGTTGGGGGGGGGGATCGTCACTTTAAACGTCGGTGGTTCTTTGCAATTGCTGTTTGTCGGGTTCACACAATTGGATCCCACCCTCCCCCCCTTCGGGTGTCCTCCAAATAAGCCCAATGCAGGACGTGAGGCATTCTTTGGAGCAAACCAGAAACAAACGGGGTCAAAGCGGGAGTGGAGTGGGCTCCCATGAAGAATGTGCAAAGTAAAAGGAATTCAACTTGAAAATATCCCATTTTCCGGGGGGGGGGGGGGGGTTGTCCCAATGTGGCCACAAACCAATTGTTCCAGTGGAATTCAAGAGATGCCACTGCCTTGCGGCACCAGACTCTCTGCCTTACTAACCTATCCCACCTGGCACCTCTCACACCTGTTGACAGACTTTGCAGCGACCCAAACCACTGCATAGCCTACAAATGCTGCCTGTGGAACGCATATCGTACTGTTTTACGAGTATCATGTTCGCCATGCGCGTCAAATTCACTAGTGTTACGTGTGTGGTGCTACTTACAAGCTCCGAGTTTACTGCACAACTTGCCTGGAGCACACTTGACCTACGCCCGTCTGGTCAAGCAGTGCAGCATGACTCATGATGTTGGACGATCAGCGACGGACAGCCTGCATGACATTGAAATGCCTCACTGCATCATTCACAGCCTCGCACGCAGCACTGCAGGAGTCGCTGAAAACGAAGTGTTTGGTTGGACTTGTTGTCATGGCTGCAACAGCAGCCGTGGTGGCATCTGGCACTGAGCATTTCGAGTCTATCAGATAGGCATTCAGCCGAAACCCAGAGAGGAAGCTGCTGTCCTCCACGTCCTGGGGCAAATGTTGCTCAAAGGCCCGTTGGTACAAAAGTGGTGAACCCAGAACCATGTAAAGAATTAAGAAGGCGGCCGCAACTATTTATGGCTGGGATTGTCCCTTACTACCCTTCATTTGCCTGTTTTGATTGTGGCTCAAGTGGATATTGTTCGAGCAGGGGCTTGGCCCAACCCTGATGTCCTGCAACGCTTGCGCGATGGACGGTTCCACCATTGTCATCATATCTCCCAGACCGCCAACATAAGGACTGATGACTGCCAAGTTGATGTCTTCCACAACCATCCGAGTAGCGTTCGGCGTCACACTAACTTTGCAGTTGTTTCCATGATACCGGCAAGGGAACGAGGAACCATCCACGGTTGCTGTACACGTGGAAGGGCACAGCGATGCAGCACAAAGCTGGAGTGCGCTGGCAATGCTTAGCAATGCCCTGCACATACTTCCAGACACTCAGGACAGGGATATTGGTCAAAAATACAAGTTTCGCTGATCCGATCTGGCACATCGCACAAACGATGTTTTGTTTGTTTTTGTTTTTTTTATGATGAAAACCCCGCCCTGCATTCAAGTGCAAGCTCGCGTGTTGAAGCTCTTTAGCTTCCAGGCTCGTGCCCAAACAGCGGACTTGGGAACACCAATTCTAAAATTGCAACCAGCGAAACTCCACAACGATGTTCTTGCATGGTGAGATAACATTTCAGAATATGACAAACAAGGCATGCCCAAACTGTCTCTCAATTTCAAACATCCAACGGGATCACAAATCAAAAGCTATCTGCAAAGAACTGCTTGAACATGAGGTGCCCCCCAATTTCCTGACACATCACAAACTATGGGTGTTTTCCAGAGAATGGAGTGGTTCAAAAAGGATCATGTGAATGTTGATGATGGCACTGTGCCTGGTTTGTGTTGTGTACACATGACGCGCACGTCGAAATTCATATTGACGGACTCGCAAGTAGAGCATCAATTGGCCAACCCACGTGTTTCCCTGTTTTTGAGAACATGTTTCAGCGTGCAAAATTTCTCGTATGTTGCCGAATGCGTGTTCCCGTTCAGAGGTCAAGGGTCTGGGGGTTAGAACGTGACCAGAAGTCATTGCTTTACGTCCCCAAGCGTCCGCAAGCGTCCGTATGTGTTCGCGAGTGTCGCGGTCGCAGCTCCAGCGGGGAGAGCCAAAAACGTGCCATTTAGATGACTTGAAGCGTGTCATTTTTCGTGCCCCTGTGCGGGAATCGTAGCTCTTAGCAGGTCAGACTCTGTTTTGCTGCGCAGGCGCAGTGTTTTGCGAAGGTTCATGCTTGCCGATTTGCGAGCAATCGGTCGAAATCATTCTACAGTCCCGCGCTAGTTTTCCGCGTGCGACGCGAGAGTGCCAAATTCTGATTTCGTGGCAGCCGCAGCATTTTGAGCGTTTTGCATGTCGCTGTGACGCGCAGATTTCGTGGCAGGCGCAGCACTTTTGAGCTTTTCGTGCAGATTTCGCGACATGAGAAAAACCACGAAAGGCAAGATGGGAGATGTGTGGCCGCGAGATGACCAGCGCTGAGCAAAAAGTCTTACCACACCAGTCGAAAATTTCGATAAAGCCCAAGTGCAGAAAAGGACACACAGTGGCAATACCTTGCGGTGGTTCGTTGAAATCCCCAACCACCAAGCTCGGCAAAGGAGAAGAAGAGATAATATCAAAAGCCTGTCGGAGGATCTCCTGATTAGCAGAGGATCCTTTGGATGAAGGTACCCCGTAAATGGTGACAAGAATCACATCGAAATGCCCAAGTCTGATAATGCCAGCACTCAACCGCCCTGTTGTATAAGAGGACAGGTTCTCATTAATAGAGTAAGGTCGAGCGGGTAATTTGGAGAATACCGCACACCCAGCGTTAATGCCACGGTAGTCAGATGAACAGTGAGCGTGGATAGCCTTAGTCTCCACCGGATGTCCGAAAATAGCACACACTCCAGCCTTCCTGCACTGTCCCTGGATAACTCTAATAGAATGCGGAGTAGCACAGGTTTCCGAAAGGCAAACAACATGCGCAGGCAGGTTGAAAACATGATCCATCTTGTTTAAAATGGACCCAACATTGGTGACACAAATCCGCAGGTTCCCATCAGCACACCCAGGCCCAGGGTTTTTTGCCTCTCCGATGCGAAGTGCGTTAAAAGGGTCCCACACCGCCTGACGGCAGAACACCAAGCGCCGACCAGTTGACATCTTCGTCCAAGGTCGCCCCATGGAGCCTAAAGCCGACAAGCAAACCAGAAAAGTGAATGTCTGCTGGAGCTCCGCAATCAAGAAAAGAGCCCATCTGCAAATGCTGAAAAACTCGCCAAAGACAGAAAAGGAGGCTCCAACATGTCCTCCACAGACACTGTGAAGCGACTTGCAAGTGCCCATCCGTCCCCTTCGTGAATACATCGTGAACGCAAAGTTCACAAACCCACAGCCGCCGCAGAATCTCCTGTAAACGTACATGCGGTGAGAATCTGTGCTCCATCCGCATGTAAAGACCCCAATGTAAAAATCTGCAGCGACCAATGCCCCAAAGACTGCCCATCAGTCTTCCATCCTCTCAGACTCAGCCTCCCGCGCCAATCTCTTTGCAGGTCTCCCACCTCCAATACCCTGAAGAAGGCTCTTCATCTCTTCGAAGCGATGGTCAAATCTGGTCTCCTGTTTGGAGAGGGCATCTTGAAGACTCTGGGAAAAGACTCCAGCGATGCTCTTCACCTCGTGAGTGATCCGGTGTTGGAACCCGGTTATCTCCGCAGTGACCTCCTTCCTGAAGGAGGCTGACTCAACGGCGGCCTTGCTCTGATTGTCCTGCAACTCCTTGAGCGCGGCCTGAATGTCATTGATCTGACGATCGTGTTTGTCAATCTTCCCCTGATCCTGCGGCAGGGCAGCCGACAGGGAAGGTCCAGCGCTTCGCTTGGCAGCGGCCCATGGATCATGAGCGACGAGAGGGTCGATTCCGGCCTGCTCAGGGGCAGACCACCTCCCCGCCGCAACAGTGGAAGGATCCCTGCGGGTCTTCGAGCGAATCTCCTTCACCAGAACGAAACCATCATTAAGCGGCAAAAAGGTAGAGGAAGGTCCCTCCTCAGCAGAAATGATGGCACTGCCTCCACCAAGGATCTTAATCGGGGCAGCTTTCCATGCGACTTTCCCAAGCCATTCACGCACGTCTGCCAGAGTCATCGCAGGGGGAAAAGGCTGCGCCCTGAAGATCTTGTCACCGCCTTTAAGGTCAGGTTTCTCCTCCCCAGGCTTGATCTCAGTGAAAACCGCGTCAAACTCAGAGGTAAGAACCCGAATACCGAAGCCCTTCTTCCACGATCGCACCAAACCAAGCTGCTCCTGTCTCTTCAGCGCCGTCTGAGCAACCAACTGTCTGTCATCTCCAATCCAAATCACACTGCAAATCTCATCTGGCTTCTCATTCCCGGTCCGAAGAGGATTGACAAAAACTGAATTGTGACCACTCTGGCGAAAAAGAGATGTGACATTCCGTTTGTACACCCTTGCAATAAAGGAAACATGCGTGGCGTTCTCCTTCGCAATGCTTTGCGTATGAAATGGACTCCCCCTTCCAGCCCAAGAGGGTGAGATTTCCCACAAAGCCCAAGACGGCGCCCAAGGCTGCACCCAAGGGCACCCAAGGCAGCGCCCAAGGCAGCACCCAAGGCAGCGTCCAAGGCAGCACCCAAGGCTGCGCCCAAGGCAGTTGCCAGCTCCCAAGCCCAAGGCAGCGCCCAAGCCCAAGGCAGCGCCCAAGACTGAGCCCGAGGCACAGCTAGAGCCCGAGGTACAGCCCGAGGTACAGCCCGAGCCCGAGGTACACAGGGAGGTACGGCCCGACCCACGGTGCACACGCAGCAGTCCACGGTGCCTCCGGGCGTGGCGGAGCACAACGTCACCGTGGCGCGCGCCTTCACGAAACTCATGGGAGCGTTCGTGACCTTCTGGGCAGCCTGCAGTACCCGCACAATCCTATGAAGGGAGCCTCTGAGCACTTCCACTTCCTCTCGGTCCTTGCTGGGACCTACGACGACACGGTGCGCAACATCGACATCGACCGCGCGGGCTACCTGCGTCACAGCTTCATCGCGGGCTTCCCGACAGAGCGCGTGCCCAAGATGCCCCTCAGCGGCGTCAGCACCCGCTCAGGCGACCTGGCTCGGTTCACCTTCAAGGCGCTCGACGGCACGATGACGGACGTGTTCATTCACCTGATAGCCTATCAGCTGGTGACGCTCTCTGGGACTGGAGTCTCAGTGCTTGACTAGTAAGGATCCATAGCTCAATTGGAAGAGGCTCTGCAGCTCTGAAGCTTACAGACCGCGGGCTCGATTCCACCCGGGCGCGGATCATTTTTTTGCAGGCGAGTGCCCTTGGGAATTCTTTTTCTTCCTTGAGCCGAGAAGGATCTCCGAGACGGATCTTCCCGCCTCCAGCCCGGTGAGCGCCTCTCCCTAAAAGACTTTTATCCCCAGGTCCGAGACGGATCTTCCCGCCTCCAGCCCGGTGAGCGCCTCTCCTGGGAACAAGAAATTTTCGAGACGGATCTTTCCATCTCCTGGGAATAGGAAATTCCCCGAGACGGATCTTCCCGCCTCCAGCCCGGTGACCGCCTCTCCTGGGAGCAATAAATTTTCGAGACGGATCTTCCCGCCTCCAGCCCGGTGAGCGCCTCTCCTGGGAGCAATAAATTTTCGAGACGGATCTTCCCGCCTCCAGCCCGGTGAGCGCCTCTCCTGGGAGCAAGAAATTTTCGAGACGGATCTTTCCATCTCCTGAGAATAGGAAATTCCCCGAGACGGATCTTCCCGCCTCCAGCCCGGTGAGCGCCTCTCCTTAGAGTAAGAATTAAGCCCAGGTCCGAGACGGATCTTATGGCCTCCAGCTTGGTGAGCGCCTCTCCTTAGAGTAAGCATTAAGCCCAGGTCCGAGACGGATCTTTCCACCTCCAGCCCGGTGACCGCCTCTCCTGGGAACAAGAAATTTTCGAGACGGATCTTTCCATCTCCTGAGAATAGGAAATTCCCCGAGACGGATCTTTCCGCCTCCAGCCCGGCGACCGCCTCAGGGGGCTTTTATTCCAAGGTCCGAGACGGATCTTTCCACCTCCAGCCCGGTGAGCGCCTCTCCTAGGAGTAGGAAATTATCCAGGTCCGAGACGGATCATTGTGGAGAGACCGCCTCCAGCCCGGTGAGCGCCTCTACCTAGAGGGCTTTTATTCCAAGGTCCGAGACGGATCTTTCCGCCTCCAGCCCGGTGACCGCCTCTACCTAGCGGGCTTTTATTCCAAGGTCCGAGACGGATCTTTCCACCTCCAGCCCGGTGAGCGCCTCTCCTAGGAGTAGGAAATTATCCAGGTCCGAGACGGATCATTGTGGAGAGACGGATCATTGTGGAGAGACGTGGGCACAGGATTGCCCCGGTTTGAGAGCGTCGTTACACAGAGACGTACTCCCGGACTCGCCGCCCGGATTGCCCGGAAAAACTCCGTCAGCGCCCTGCTGTGTAGCAGGGCGCTGACGGAAAACTCCGGCTGCGATGCCGTAAATATGGCATTTCTCCCGGACTCGCCGCCCGGCTTCCCGCCTCGGATCTTTCCGCCTCCAGCCCGGTGAGCGCCTCTACCTAGAGGGCTTTTATTCCAAGGTCCAAGACGGATCTTTCCACCTCCAGCCCGGTGACCGCCTCTCCTTAGAGTAGGAAATTACCCTGGTCCGAGACGGATCATTGTGGAGAGACGGATCTTTCCACCGCCAGCCCGGTGAGCGCCTCTCCTGAGGATAAAAACGGATCATTGTGGAGAGACGGATCATTGTGGAGAGACGGATCTTTCCGCCTCCAGCCCGCCTTTTATTCCAAGGTCCGAGACGGATCTTTCCACCTCCAGCCCGGGATCATGGTGGAGATCCAGGTGAGCGCCTCTCCTGAGGATAAAAAAACATATCCTGGTCCGAGACGGATCATTGTGGAGAGACGGATCATTGTGGAGAGACGCCACCGCCAACCCGGCGAGCGCCTCTCCTAGGTCTAGGAAATTATCCAGGTCCGAGACGGATCATTGTGGAGAGACGGATCTTTCCGCCTCCAGCCCGGTGACCGCCTCTACCTGAGACAGATCTTTCCGCCTCCAGCCCGGTGAGCGCCTCTCCCTGGGGAAAGCCTCCAGACCATCCCTAGGGAATTATTTGTTCGCATGGACCGAAGCGTTTGAGCGGATCGTGCATGGACCGAAGTGTTTGAGTGGATCGAGCATGGGTCGAAGCGCTTGCACCGTCGCCATGCAGCACGCATTGACCGAGAGCCTGCTGGTCACCATGGAGGAGCGGGCAGCCAAGCAGCCTGCCGCCCTTCCGGATGCGCTGGAAGCGGTGGAGCGCATCTCCGAGCTGCTGGATCTGAGCGGCTTGTTCTCGGCGCTGCTGCTGCATCCTCGCAGAGACAGGAAGACTACACGGGGGGCATCCGAGTCAGCGGACTTGACTTCGGATTCCCCTGCCCCTACGGCGCTTTGGAGTCCTACCTCACGAAGGACGGATGCCGAGTGATGACCAGAGATCCCGGAGACGATCTTTTGGTCGCAGACGTTCGACTGGCTCCCGAGCCCTCGCTTGGGCACCTCAACGCCGACACCAAGGGCGATTTCCTGGAGCTGACCCTGGCCGCGGCTGCGCAGGTGCTGGATTGCGCTGAGAAGCCCTGCAGCGAGCCGCTGATGCGCTGCCTGCACGCCGCGCGGCTGCTGATCGAAGATGCCGCGCGCACTTTGGAGGAGCTGCAGCTGTGGGGCAACCCGCTCCTGCTGAGAGTGACGCGGGAGATAGATGGGCGCCGCGTCAGCTGCAAGTCCTGCCCAAAGTGTGGAGGCGCAGTCTTCGGGCAGTGGCGCTATGCCACGTGGGGCGGCTTATTGGCCGCCGTCAGAGCGCATGCATGCTAAGAAAAAAATGAGCTCGTTAGGGTCAGTGTTAAAAAAATCTTATAAGAAATGCTCCTCGCTTCAGTCCGGGATGCTCAGCCGCGATCCGCAAGCTCTGCCGTGGCCGCGCTCGCAATCTCCTCGCACAGCGCCGTAGGAATGCTGTAAAGCAGCTCGCGCGACTGCCCTCTGACCCTCTCGCGCTGGCCCCCCATGAGTCGAGGCCCCCCTTGGGCGCCCCTCAGATGCCTCCCGTCTTCCCACGCTGCCGCTCCTGCACAGCCCTCGGCTCGGCCTCCAGCGCATGTTGGTCCACAGCCGGGTCTGCTTCCTGTACGGAGTCCCGTACTTGCAGTAGGTAACGTCCACCCAGGGTAGGCGCTCCATGAACGGGCGGGTCTTCAGCAAAGGCTCTGAGCACCAGCGCGTCGCCCTCCTCGAGTCGTCGAGGGCGCATCGTCAGAGCTCGGCTGTACTCCGTGCAGACCGGGCTGGCCCAGACCATGTCAAAGTGCCCCGGCGGAAACAGCGCGTAGTCCCAGCTCCGGATGTCGCACAGGATCGTGGGCTCAAATTTCGATACGATGTCCAGGGAAACGACCTCCCACCCTGCCGCCTCGAAGGCTCGCCAATCGACTTTGTGCCGCAAAACAGCTCCAGCAGTCTCGGCATGTTTAACAATTACCACCAGCACAACAAAGCACGCACAGGCAAGGGCGCGGCTCAAGCAGTTTCGCATGCTCGGACCAATCTTTTTTTAATCGGAGACAGAAAAGGATGACGAGCCAGGCTAGCATGTGGAAGTTGGGCGAGGTGCGCTCCAATGCAAAGGGTGGCAAATTCTTGTGCATGGAGCCGCTGTTTTGGCAGAGCGAAGCTTCGCTGGAAATCCCATGGGAGCCCAGGGCCTTCTCCGAGGGGCAGCGCCCCAGCGTGAGCTTCGCAACCGACGAGCGCGCGAGGCTCTTCTGGGAGCGGGCCGAGACCGATCTGGTCGAGCAGCTGGCGGCCGCATCCGAGCGCGTCTTCGACGCAAAGCTCACGCCCGAGGCTGTGCGCCAGCGGCTGCTGCCCTCTGTGAGGCAATCGCGCGGCGGCGATTGGATGCTGAAAGCCAAGCTGCCGGCCCACGCGCGCTTCTGGAACGCCGGCGGCACGTTTGCGGACCGCCCCGCTGAGCTGGCTCACTGCGCCGCGCGCGTTAGGCTGAGAGCGCGCAGCTTGTGGCTGATGAGCGGCATGTGCGGGTTGAGTCTTGAGGTCACAGATCTGCGCGTGGAGCCACCTTCTCGAGAGTGCCCGCTGTAGTTTCTTCCGATGCCGCAGCCTTTTTTTTGCTCATTAAAAAAATTCAGAATGACCACCCACGTCCTGGAGCGCCGCGAGCAGCTGAGGCCTGCGCTGAAGGCCGCCGTTGATGCCGAGGCGCTGAAGCGGGGAGCCTCCCCGCAGAAGGTGAGCCGCCTGCACGACGAGCTCGCTCGGGGAGCGCCCGTGCTGGAGCGGCTGATAGCTGATGGGCTCGCCGGCAGGTTCCCGGCGGAGGAGGTCGACATCCAGGACTGGAAGGAGATGCTGAAGCGGGCGCAAGACCTGCAGCTTAAGCTGGCTCGCAGCGCAGCTCCCGCCATGGCCGAGGAGCGCGGGGAGGAGAGCTGGGCGCCGATGGAAGCGCTCCGTGAGAAGCGCGAGGCCCTGAGGCAGCGCCGCATTCGCACGCGCGATGTCGCATCGCTGGCCCAGATCGAGAGGGAGCTCTTCGAGGTGGAGGAGCAGCTCGTCAGCAAGAAGATCGCTGAGCGGCTGCCGGTCTCGCTGGCTGCCAAGAGCGCAACCCTCGCTGCCTTGGAGCGGCTTGAGAAGGCGCGCAAGGAGCTGGACGAGGCCTCCAGAGAGCTCCTCACTGCGCTGAACCTGCAGGGCAGCACCACCGACTCGCTGTGACGCGGCACAGACAGAACAGAATCCCGGACAGAAAAAAGACGCGCTCGTCCGACCGATCGAATATTTTATTATTTTGCTATAGAAAGCAATTTATTCAGCTCAAACCAATTCGCGCCATGACCTCCGAGCTGTCCGATCGCATCTTGGACCGCCTGGGGCTCAGCGCTGTCCGGGCGGTGCCTCTGGAGGAGCCGCGCGCGCCTAGCGCCGAGGCCGCTGTGACAGAACTGCGCCCGCGTGGGGCCGCTTGGACCCGCGATGTGGCTGCGGCCTCTTCCTGGGCAGCAGGTCTTCACCATCGACGCCATGCGGCTGCTGGTGGGCCGGCTCCAAGACCTGCTGGCAATTCGGCTGCCCTTCCTCGCCAAGGTCAGCTTCCAGATCCTGCTGACGCGCCCGGCCGCAAACGATGAGGACGAGGACAGGGCGAGCTCACGCACTACTACCTCAAGCTGGCGCCGTGGATCGGAGGCCCGCGCCTCCGTCGGCCCGCGCCGGAACCATGAACGACGAAGTTCGAGGTTCCCCGAGTCCGACTGGACCGTCGTGGGCATCACAGCGGCGTATTTGCTCGCAGCTGGCCAAGGCACTTTCGCCCAACTTGCAGAGGACTCGGAGGCAGGCTGTAGGCCCTGATGGCCTGCAGGGCGTTGGCATGGGCAGCGTCATCAATGGCACTGGTGGCGCGGTGGCGCTCGAGGCCCGGGGCCTGCACCTCGGGCACTTGTACTCCATGCAGCCGCCGGTGTTGGCGGGCGTGCTGGACACGCCTGTGCCGCTCGGGGCGCGCTGCTGGAGGACGTGGTAGTACTCCAGCCCGTCCGTCCACTGGGTTTGCTGCCACACGAAGACGACCTCCGCCCGCCCGCGTTGCGGAGCTCGAAGGCCTCAATGTCGGCCAGCTCGGGGTAGAAGAAGGAGCCCGAGCAGCTTACGGTCTTTTGTCGCTCCTGCCAGGTGAGCTCCTCGACCCGAGGCAGTGGGCGAGGACGCGCCACATGAAGCAGCGGTGGTCCTCGTTCTGAGGGTTCCAGATGGGCAGCACGCTGACCGACTCCCGCCTCAAAGACGGCCTTTCAAGCGGCGGACGCACTGCGACCTGAAACAGGCGTGGAACTGCATCCTGCGCAAGCTGCGCCTTCTGCGGCGCCAAGGCGTGGAGATGCCCGCGGTGTGGAGCAGCACTGCACGACAGGTGCGCTGGGAGCGCAGAGGACCACCCGCTGCCGTCAACCCGCCATCTTATGGGGTGGAAGACCTCCGCAAGTTTCTCGGAGTTGGACTCCCAGTTCATCGTGGCGATGTAGCGCAGCAGGAAGTGGAAGTCGGAGCCGCTCCCGTTGTGAAAGACCACTGGGATGGTCTTGGGCGTCTGGGCAATGTGCAGGGGTGCACAGCGCGCCGAGATACTGCCCGGTGCCGTGGCAGTGGAGCTTCTTCTGCGGTCTAGGCACTCCCTGCAGTAACTCCCGCCGGGTCATGCTGACGGGCCGAGTTCGACGTCTCCAGAAAGGTAGTGGTCGGCTGGCTTAAGAAGGTCGTTAGCATGGCGCGGACGGCGTGGTACTTGTCGCTGTTCCGCTCGTGGTGCCTCAGTCTCAGCTCCTTGGGTGGCACGTAGCCGCAGCGGCCAACAGCGACGTAGCAGGAAGGAGCCGCGACGGTCTGGCGCGCCGGCTGCTGCTACCTCAGGTCCGTGTAGCACGTCAGGGGCGCGAGCTCTGCGGGGCCTTGCCCCTGTAGCGCAGCAAGCTCTTCTCGCGCCCGGGCAGCGGCACTTTCCAAGCTATCTCTCGCGGCCGGGTACATGGCGTTGAAGTCCAAGTGCAAGATCCAGCTGACGGGCTCCTCGGGGTTAAGTCTCTTCTCGCCCAGCTCGGGGTTGTTGGCTTGAGCGAAGGGCTGGAAGATGCCAAGTGCCGCAGCATGGCGTTCCAGGCGGCTCCGGGCAGCACGGAGTCAAACAGCTGCTGGAGCTCTGCACGGCCATCTCCGTCTTCACCCTGCTGCCGACAAATTCGTGAAGCTCGCGTGTTGCCCGTGCGCCCGCGATCACATGGCGGAAGTGGAGCCGGACGGAGGGAGGCTGGACAACGGCACGGGCCGAAGAACCAGGAGCTGCTGCGGGCCACCCGGCCAAGCCACGCAGTGACCTACGCCAGCTGCCAGGGGCTTACCCTCCACAACCGCGTCCGCCTGGACCGGTTCCTCTGTTCGTGGTTAAGGACAGCTGCGTCGGCCTCGTCGTTGATCATATGAGCTCGTGCGTCCCACCGTCCCGCTCCAGGAAGACCCTGGCGCTTCTTCGTCAGAAAGAGATCGTCCGAGAGTGGAGGTGTTCGTCACGAGCGTGTTGAGGCGAAGAGTGCGAAGCGGAGACCGTGCCGAGCTTGTCACGTTGCCGCAGACCACGCTGCCCGTCGACACTCCGCCGCTCATGGCCGTGAAGGTGCAGTCCAGGCTCTCGCAGTCCAGCGGGCCCGCGGAGATGGTCAGCGTGGCGCCCGTGAGTGCCCCGGTGGCTGCTCGCCGCGGTTGCTGCGCCCGAGGCCGTCAGCGTGCCCGTGGACACGTCGCCCACCGTGGTGAAGTTCCCTCAGGGTCATGGCGTAGCCCTCCAGCTGGAAGCCTCCCACCGTGAAGCTGGCCGAGGCCACGGAGCTCTGGCTGTTGGAGCGCACCAGGAAGTTGCCTAACGTGGTGAGCGTGGGGTCCAGCAGCACCTCGCCCAGGGTGGCCAGCGTGACGTCGTCGGCCCCTCCGTCGAGGAACCGTGCTTCAGCAGCAGGGCCGAGGCCAGCGCGTCCTCCTCCACCTCCGCCGCGTTGCCGGTCTCCAGGGTTGCGTCCAGGATCTGGAGGCCGTAGACGTCCACCGTTCCTGCCGTCTGGTTGGGCAGGCGTGAAGTGCAGCTTCGCCACCCCGTTCGGAGGCACTGTGAAGTACATCTTGGCAGTGCTCCAGGCACCCTGGTCGCCCACGAAGCTGCCGTACAGCGGTTTGTAGACGTTGTCTGCCTCGGACATGTGCACCACAAAGTTGGAGGCCGTGCCGAGCCGGCGCCGGCAGGCGAAGAGGAGCTCTCGGCCCGGGGTCAAGTTGTAGGTGCGCCCAACACGCTGTAATGGCGCTTTCAGCCCACGAGATTCAGCCATGCCCTGAATTGGTGGAGCAATGGATTAGCCTGCTTGCTTGCTGGGCAGACTCATTCTTTGCCAGGCAACACAAGCTTGCCCTACTGAACCACCTTCGTCGTTACCTGGACTTCATCGTCCTGCGACTTGGCCTTCACGAGGGCTCCTTGCACATTGCCCGCCTTTTGACACTGTGTGCCTTTGCCATTGCATATGCCAATCAGGGCCAGACCTTCACCGTGAACAGCCTTGCCTTGTTTGCCTCCGCCTTTGACTGGAGCAAACCTACAGCATGTTTCTTTGGCCAGACAACAAGTCATTCAGCCAGGGGTCTCCTGACAGCTGCCTGCGACCCTAACTTCAGGAACTTCGCAGTGCAGCATCGCTGGCACGAGCACTCAGAGGCGGCCTTAGTTTCACTCCTGCACGCCTGTGTTGGCCCTTGAACGCGGTTTTGTCTTGCCTTGAAGACCTTGAATTCATCATAGTGCGTCTTCAGCACGCAATGCCCGCATTGCCAGCCTTGGAGATGCACTCTCACGAACCAGTGGACCTCACTTCATGCTCACAGATTTAAAAGTGTGTGGCTCGTGCCTTGCTTGACACCCGCTCTGACAAGCACAGTCAATCGGCGGACTCAGGCACATTCTGCCGTAGCCTTAATCTGATTGTGCCACATCCAGGCCATTTTCTGGCGGCATCATGACAGGCTCGCGCCGGCTCTCCAGCAGCCTTGTCATCACGTGCCCCGACTGGCTGTTTTGTTTGCGCATCCGGATTGCTACCGCTGCCTTGTGTTTGTAGCCATTTCAGCAGTGTGGCGCGCATTCACTTGCCTTAAGTATGTCGGACCAGGTGCCCTCTTCAGTGCCAGACCTGATGGGCATTGTCTCCAGCATGACAGAAGAGAACCAAGCAGCCTTGACCGCCATGCTTACAGCCCTGCGTGAACGGACCTCAAGATCCTCGTCGCCTTTGCCAGAAGCCGCCCTTCCCACGGATGAGTCTTCAACTTTGCCGCCTGAAGGGGCGTCCACTCAAGACCTTCCAGAGCCTTGCGCTGAAGAGCCGCCCTTGGTGCCTCTCTTCGACCCTGCCAGGGCAGAAAATTTTTTGTATCAGCCCTGCAGCAAAAATGAAAAGCCTTGGGCCGACCAGCTCGCACCCGAACTGCCTCCCAAGGCCCCGCCGGCAGACTCAGCGCCCGCACCAGTGACTTCTCAAGACGCACTGCCGGCAAATCCAGAGACTGCCTCAACCGAGGTACCAACTCGCCCTTTGCCGTCAGCTCCGCATTGGCCCAACGCTCCGGACTTGCCAGACGATGCCCTGCCGGCTAAGCAAGAGGTGGCTCCCAAGGCTGCACCCAACCAAGACCATTGCCTTCAAAGCCACAGAGGCCTCCGCCCGGGCCCCCGCCCAAGGCAGCCCTGACCTGCAGTACTTGGGCCTTGCGCCGGACACGCCTCTGTACGCGGGCAGCTGGTGGATGAACTTCTATGACTTGCCTTTCAGCAGCCCCCCCACGTGTGCCACGCGCATTGACGAAGACCATCACGCCTTCAGCATTGACTCCTGCTGGAAACGCAATGAACGGCAGTCTTACCGAGCAGTGTGCGCAAATTCCTGCCACGCGACTGCCCTGCACTATGAAGGCTGCGCGAGTAGGGGGAGTCGCCAAAGCGTGGTACCTGGACGACCAATCCCGAGTGTGCTGCGCACTGCCTTGTGCGTCTTTGCCCTGCCCTTTCCACTCAGCCTGCGGCCGCATCATCAACGACAGGATTCCCCTGTGCGAGGATACGCGCACTTCGCACTACTGCAGCCGGTGCTATGAATCCATGCAACTCAATGTCGCCATGTACTGATGCCTTGCCCTGTGCCTTGACCGCACGACTCAGCTTCAGGAGGGCCTCGCAGTGCACTCTTTTCATTTTCCTGTTTATTAGGAACTGTCTTCTGTAAAGCCTTGGCCTTGTTTTGCAACCCATCGCTTTACTTGTGCAGTCTACACAGTGCGTTGGCCCTCCTTATGACCGCTCCGTATGCAGCAGATGCAAGAAAACAGGCATAGCGCGTGTACCCGTCCGCCCTAATATTGCGGGCTGATCATGACTCTGCTGCGGCGCAGGTACACCAACGAGCCTTCTGGTCAACACCTCAGACGGTCGCTTGTACGTATGTCACCCTCTTGACCTGCATGCATTTAGGCTCGATGCCTTACCGCAGCAAACAATTCTGGGGGAGAGCATTTTCATTCTCCCCCGATGGCCTTTCAGAAGAAATGGCAGAAGACCGCCCGGCCTTTTGCCCACACCAGTTGTCAGGCCCTCTGGACGTACGCCCTGCAACTGCCGCCGATTCTACATCGCCGAGAACGACTGCCAAAGCCAACCCAGAGCTCGGCTTGCCCTCAGGCAAGGATCATGGCAGTCGGTTCAGACCTTACCCAGTGCGCGCTCATGTTAGCTCCGCTTTCAGCTGCGGAGCCACTCAGCACTGCCTCCTTGCCCCAGGCCTTCAGTAGCAAATCAGAGACCAGGGTGCCCAGTTCCAGACCCGCTAAGGTCCTGGTAGACCCTTTTTCTTGCCCTCTGCCCAGGCCGCCCTGCAGGCCTTGGCCCCGCAGTCTAGCCTTGCAGTCACACATCAGCCAGGAACGCACAGACCAGGTTCGATCCCTGCTCAGCCCGCCAATCACAGTGATGCCCTTACGCCGCGTGTTCGGCGCCAGGCCTGCAACGCCCTCTTCTACTGCTCAGCTGCAAGCCACGCTGAAGGACAAGTGTACTGCCGAATGGGTTTTGATACTCAAATCCTGCGTCGCTAGCAGCAAGCTGGCGCAAGCCCTGGAAGCCTCGCAGCACCCGCAGATCCTTGTTGAAGCATCGCTGCGGAAATTTTCGGGGGGCACGCTGTCGCAGTACCTCCGTGCCATCCGCCTTTTTCTCACCTTTGTAAATCAGTGCGTGGGTGATTTGATGAGCCTTACCCTGGCCCATCTTTCAGATTTCATCGCAGGCTGCCATGTGTCTCAAGCAGAGGACCGCACGGCACTCAAATGCAGCGCCATCATGATGAGCAAGGCCCTGTCTTGGTTTGCACGCATTGGGCAGATATCAAGCCTGCTAGACTTGATGGGTAGTCCCTTAATCAAGTCCTTTGCCTACAACCCTAAACCACACGATCGACGGGAAGCCTTGCCTTTGCCACTGGCTATACTTGCCGCATGGGAGGAACACATAGTTTCTCCCGCTTGCACGCCCGCCGTGGGCCTGTTACTAGGCGCCCTGCTTTTGTGCGCCCATTGCAGCCTAAGATTCGGGGACATTCAGAGAATCAAGCCCTCCGCTCTCTCGCTGTCTGCGCAGGCACTTCGGGGCCTGTGTTGGGCCACCAAAACAACTTGCCAGGGACAGCCCTTCGCATGCTTGCCTTTCGGTTTCCGAGGTGAAGACATTAGCGCATCCTGGCTAGTGAAGTGCTCAGTCAAGCTTTAGACGCCACCCACGCCGAATGGGGAGATTCATTTGTACCCGACTTCATTTTGCCCTGCATTCCAAACCTGGAGTCTCACGCCCCAGCCTTTCGCGTCCGATGTCCTATTTGCAAGCACTGGTATGCCTTCGCTGGGCCATACAGTTGCCGTGGAAATCGGAAGGCGGCCAGCTGGTCATGCAGCACGAGGCATCCTCGTTTACCCTTCACAGCCTTAAATGCGCATTACTCAGTGCAGCAGCGCAGCTACGCCTTCGGACACCATCGCCTCTCGTCCACACTGCTGTACAGCAGGGACGACACCATAGAAGCCTTGTGGGTGCAGTCTGAGCTCACCTCCGCCATCAGACGGGGCTGGAGACCCCCTCGACCAATGGCTCGGGGGGGGCAGCGCCCAAGAACCAGCCTTTCAGGTTCCGCAGGGCAGCCCTCCAAGCCATCTGAAGCTTCAGAGCCTCCCACCCAGCCTGACAAGATTCTTGTATTAGAGGGAGGTGGACAATTTGCTGTCCGCAGCCCTGGATGCAGATGATCGCAGTGGCAAGAGCCGCCTTAGGCGTGCTCACCAGATCTCTGGCCTTGCACGCAGGCGCCAGCCCTTGCAGTCAATTCAATTGGCATTCGCCTTGTGCCCTGGGGATCCGTGCACGCCGTGCAGTGCACTCACGGCAACTCAGTACAGACAGCTTGCGGCTTGCATCTAAAGCATTGCTCGTACCCTGTGCATCAGATTCATCCAGACATGCAGCTCTGCAAACGCAAGGCGTGCATGGCCGTGCTGTGCTAAAATAAGCTGTTCATGCCCTGCCTTGACGCACACAGCACAGCCGAATTCGACACGTTTCGATAACTTAGGTATGCCTTTTGAGAGGTCGGCGACTCAGCAGTGCTCAAGCGCCGGTCCAGAGCCTGCCATCCGCACTGACTGTACACTTTTCGCAGCTATCCTTTTTCCTCTCAAACAAGCCCTCCAAGCATGCGCTGCTGATGCACATGGATCGCGATCTACAGGACGTTTTGACAGAAGCCCGGGTCCCTGAAAGGCGCTGCTGCCACACTAGATTCTGGATCCTCTGTGTTGTTGGCTGTCCAGAAGTCCCTGGCAGAAACTATGAAAGGCTGCAAGTCTGCAATGTTGGGGAAGGCGAAGGCAAAGTCAGAAGGGCAGTCAAAACCTCTGGCCAAGACGAGGTCCTGCAGGCCTAGGATCGCCCTAGCCGAGTGCCATCAGCTCAGCCTGCGCTCAGAGCCTCCCGAACCGGCCGCCAGCTCCGGGTCGCCACGCACGCAGCCCAATCAAATCACATCTTGGGCAGAGCACTTGCCACCCAAGGTGTCAAGCCTGGTAGAGACCTTCAAATCCAATTACCCCGGTGACCACGCCGTCCATCCGCCTTCTGAGCCTAGTGCACAAGGGCCTGAAGCCCGGGCAGTCCCTGAAGTGGGTGCCCTGGCAGTATCGCCTTTCATCACAGCAATACCAGGAACGCATGGAAGCAAAGTCGGCCCGAGCAGTGCGCTCAGAGTTACAGCTCCTGAGTCAGGCCTTCTTTGACGACACACCGGAGGTGTCCGTGGAGCCCGCTCGCTGTCAGCGGGGTGGCTCACCCGCATCCAGACCGTGTTTCGCAATGCCCTGGCCCTGTGCCAAGCAGCGCACCTGTCGAACCTCAAGGCCTTCGACAAGAAAATAGCCGACCTGTGTCTCACAGCCAGATCCCAACCTAGGCCTTCGTACGGTGAATACCCAAGAGCTTCTGTCAGCTGATCGCAAGCTCTGGGCAGCCATATCCGACCTTCTAGGGCAGCAATGGTCCCTGGATGATGCCTTGTACGAGCTGACGCACATGAGAAACGATGCGCACAGCCTCCTACAGCTGCGCCCAAAAATGTCCAAGCCATCCGTGCCAGCACCACCACGCCCCGCAACACCAAGGCAGGGGATCCAAGCGCGACCTTAAGCCAGCCCGCATGCCTTCACGCCCCACCAAGAAAGGCAAGGGGAAGTCCAAAGGAGGGTCGCCTTCGCCAAAGCCCAAGGCAGAGTGGTCACCATTGCATGTGCCAGGGGAAACTGCCCTGACTCCAGCCTTGCACGCCCGCCCAGGCAAGCTTGTCGGACTCACCGTTGCCTCAAAGCGGCTCTTTTTGGACGTGTTTGCAGGTAGGCTCCCAGTGACGTCGGCCGTCATTAGCCTTGGCCTTGATGCTTCGAGCCTTTTTGACCTAGATGGAGACACTGCGCACGACATCCTGGATGACGAAGTCTTCGAGGCCCTTCTCAGACTCTGCTGGTCAGGAATCGTGGCCCTGATCATGCTTGCCCCGCCTTGCAAAGAACTACGCCCGGGCGGGCCCAAAGCCTTGAGAACGCCGCAGTACATGGACGCACAGCGTAAAAAACTGCTGGACAGCAAGACCATCCACGACCGTGGTAGAGCCCTGTTCAGAGCAGTGGTCTCCAAAGGAGGCGTTGGCATTTGAAGCCCTGGAGGCTTGCTGCAATCACACCCTGACCGCTGAATACCCTCCTTCCCTGGCCCTGCAACTGGCCCAGGTAGGCATAGGAAGGGTCAGTAAAACAGGCTTCTTCCGACAAGACTGCCATTGCACTCCAATTTCTCCAGACCCATCACACTGGCGCCTTGCAGGCTCCCCACCTACGACGGAGCAGGAATCGCAGATTGGTGTCGTCCCAAACCAGAACACCCGCTGCAAGCAGTCGCCAGGCCCTGGCTGCATTGGATGCATGAGCGCAAACTGGTGCCACGCCGTGTCAGCCTTGCCACCCAGCCTTCAATGGCCGGCAAAAAAGCCAGACTCCGCGCTG
>CAUJNA010003646.1:110000-111526 GCA_963377175.1 Effrenium voratum | reverse complement strand
CTTGCCTCCCTAAAACGTGTTTTGTTTTAAGCCCCTGCCTCCTTCTCCAAAACGCTTTTGTCCACAAACATGTCTTTCCTGCGTTTGTGTTTTGTGAAACCCCTTCCTGCAAAATATGTCCACACGTCCCATTTCAATGTTAAAAACCCGCTTTTTTGGGAGCCTCGGGTTTACGTGCCCACACATCCTTTGTTATTGCTGCTAAAAACACAAAGCGTGTTAAAGCGCGGTTTGGAAGCCCCCTCTCTCACTGTTTGGCTGTTATTGGGTGTTCGGCCAAGTTTGTGAGTTGTTGGTAGTCTAGGTCTTACAAGTCCCCCTAAGTGGAGACAAGTGGGTTAAAACCCACATAACTAACCGCTTACTAACTTGGCCGAACGCCCAAGTACTGACTGAAAACGTGCTAGGTTCCTTTTGGCGAGCTGTTCTGTTACAAAACACGGTTTGTGGGAGCCCTACAAATCCTACCGTGAGCGACGACGGCTTCCCGGAAATGCGGTGTTTGGGAGCTGCCCCTTCCATCCAACAAAAGGTTTTTGGGAGCCTTTCCTGCATGCCTGCTTGCCCTTCCAACATGCAGTATTTCGAAGCCCCCCTCTCCGCATGGTTTTCCCGCCTTAAACCGCAGTGTTTGGATGCCAGCCCCCACTGCATGCCCCTGTATATCCACAGGCCACATTAACGTGCCTCTCCCTCCCTCCCCCCTTTCTCAGACGCTGCAAAATGCGGCTGCCAATAAACACAAATGATAACAACCAGGCGCCAGTTGGTTGGATTATGGGGTCATTGCAATGTGACGCAACAGCTCAAAACACAATTGTGTGCTTCGTTGCACGCAAATTTGGACCGAATCGTGCTAGGAACAGCGCTGCTTCAAGAAGAGCCTCAAGAAGCAGAAAAAGATTTCTCTCAACAAGGACCAGAAAGGCGTCTCCGTTTCTTCTGGCTCTGCTGCGGCTGCGGGCGCCGTGGGCACTGCTGCGGGCACTGTGCTTGCGGGCGCTTCTCCTGGCGCGGACGCTGCGGGCGCAGTGAATGCTGTGGCCGCCTTTGCGAAGGGTAAGGGCATCGGCAGTGCTTCGGGCAGTTCGGTCGCTTGCGGCAGCACGGGCAACGCTCTGGGTGGCGTTGTAGGCGTTCACAATGTGCTGGGCATGGGCAGCATCAAGCACGACACCATGAGCGTTACGGACGGCCCGACGGACGGCGATGGGGGCGCAGACAACAACACCACGGGCATGGGCGGTGCTGAGAGCATCGGCGCCGGCAGCAGCAAACGGAGCACAGCTGGCAGTCAACGCGCATGGCAGAAGGGAACGAAGGAGCGGCTTGTTTCACACTCAAGCGCTGTTTCAAACGAGTTTTGTTGTGTGAGCGCATTTTCTTGCTGGCAGCTCCTTCCGTGCTTCAAGTACGCCAGTCTAGGCTTCTCCTGTGTTTTAAACGTGCTCTTCTAGGTGGCTGGTGAACACTCCAAGAAAACGACACGCAGATCTATCCCACCCTGCCAGAAGCAGAAGCGGCAC
>CAUJNA010003646.1:85000-105000 GCA_963377175.1 Effrenium voratum | reverse complement strand
GTGTCTTAAACGTTTTACTTGCTGTCGGCTGCTGGTGTGGCTCCAAGGCAGCATGCGCAGCACAGCTGTGGCTACATTTGCCTACTTGTCACTCAGCATGTTAATAACAAGGGTGTAGAAGCATTCTCTAATTGTTTCTAGCTTGCTCGATGGCCGACTTGCCTACGCGCGCGATGAATGATGCCATCATGACTCGCTTGGCTACCATTCCCGGGTTCATGCAGCTACTCAAGAACATGGCCGAAGTGGGGCTGGAACAAGAAAGGCGCAGGGAGACCAACATTGAGTTTCACCCAGTGAACGTGTCTGAGAACAACGCGGGCAGCCACACGGATTACCTACAACCTGAAGAGCCTGGGCCCTGCGAGATGGCGTGATTTCTGTGGCTAGTAGCGCATGCCTGCTTTTGTTGATCGGCAACAGGTAAACGAGAAAAATGGAGCGGACTGTGCTGTGTGCAGCCATTGCATCGCAATACGTCTGGTTTGGCTGAGGATTCTTTATGTGAACGTTGTTTGTGAGAATCTCAAACGCAGTTTGATTAACCGAAGCCTGCGCATGCCTGCATGCATGAATGCCTGCCCTCTGTGCGTGCTTGCGTGTGTGTGTGTGTGGGTGCGTGGGCGCGTGGCTGCGTGCGGTGTGATGAATCATCTGTTTGTGTTGTGGGCGCGGCGTGTGCGCGTGGCGTGTGCGCGTGGCGTGTGCGCGTGGCGTATGCGTGGGGTGGGGTGGGGCGAGGTGGGCTGGTGGGGCGGGGCAGGGTGGGTGGGGTGGGGTGGGGTGGGTGGGTGGGTGGGTTGGGGGCGTGCCTGCGTTTGTGCGCACGTGCGTGTGCATCTGTGTGCTGGTGCGGCTGCGTTGCGTCGCGTGCGTGCGTGGGTAGGTGGGTGCGTGGGTGCATGGGTGAGCGGGCGCGTGGGTGTGTGGATGCGTGGGTGCGTGTGTGTGTGTGTGTGTGGATGCGCGCGTGTGCGTGCGTGGGCGCGTGGGTGCGTGGGTGTGTGGGTGCGTGGGTGCGTGGGTGCGTGGTTGCGTGGGTGGGTGGGTGGGTGGGTGGGTGGGTGGGTGTGTAAGTGCGTTCGTGCGTGCGTGCGTGCGTGTGTGTGTGTGTGTGTCTGTTCGTGCGTGTGTGAGTGTGTGCGCGTGTGCTTGTGCGCTTGCCTCGCTGGTACCAGCATGTCAGTATTCGCGAGCATGCGTGGTATACGCAGAACTGACGCCGCAATGTGGTCATGACGTGTACGACGTGTAGTAGAATGCTGCGGTTTGCGTGCCACTTCTGTCTTGTTGCGCTTGTGTACTTCCATATGTGACTTTGTCGTGGCTGCGCGTTGGTGTGCCCAGCCAAAGTTGTTCGGAGGTTATGTGTGTGAGTGTGTGTGTTTTTCAGTGTGTGTGTGTGCTTGTGTGTTTGCATGTGTTTGCTTTGTCCTGTCTCCTGTGTGTGTGTGTGTCCACGCAAAATGTCAATGTGTGTTTTGTGAGTTGTGTGTGTTGTACACTCGTTCGCGTGTGTTGTGTTTGCGCGCGTGTGTGTGTGGTTTCGGGCAAACTCCAGGCACTTGTCACAGCCTGCTGGTCAAAAGTGTGATTGTGTGACCTGCAGTGCTTTCTTTCACTTCCAAGAACACTGACTTTTTGTGCTGCCAAAACCCCAGACCTTCTGAACATTCTACATTTCGGAGTTTGGGACTGGGACTGTGTTCCGCATGTGCCTAACATACAGTCGATGTGCATACAGTCACACGCATACTTTTGCATGAGCACCCGTTTGCGCGCGGCAGGCAGGCAGAAACTTCGCAGGAATAGGCAGGCAGGCAGAAACGCGCAAGACTGCAGGAAAGCAGGCGAAGGCAGGCAAGCGTGCGGGAACGCAGGCAGACAGGCGCGCAGGTGTGCAGGCACGCAGATAGCCACACAGCGAGGCAGGCAGGTATGCGCGGAGGCAGGCAGGCAAGTGCGGCGGCAGGCAAGCAAATGCAGGCACGCAAGCATGCAGGCACGCAGGCATGCAGGCATGCAGGCAAGCAGGCATGCAGCCATGTCATGTAGGCATGCACGCACATATAGAAATATGTATGTGTGTTGTATATACACAGTACGTGTTCATATATATATATATATATATGTATTGGTACACATATTCCACACAAACATAAGCACATGCAAAGTGCAAGCGCCTTGCCGCCACTGACCCACTGACCCACTGACCCACTGACCCACTGACCCACTGACCCAGACCCACCCACCCACCCGCCCCCATCCCACCACTCGCCCCACCCGTCCCCAGTCCCACCCTACCCATCCTAACCACACCCTGCACGCCTGCACGCCCAATCCAACCCCCCACCTCTCACCTGCTTCGCCCCAACCCGCCCGCCGCGCCACCGCTCACCCATCCACTTACACGGCCTCACTCGCACGCGAAAACACGAACACCCACACACCCAGCTCCCTCACAGCCAAGCACACCCACACACGCGCACACGCACGCGCTGTCACGCTTTCTGACACAGTCGCAGCACGCCCGCGCTAACGCCCGCACAGACAGTGTGAATCCGGACACAGTGACGCACACACACACACACACACACACACACACACACACACACACACACACACACACACACACACACACACACACACACACACACACACAGACACACGTGTGCGGACAGGCACGCATGCGTGCTCGAGCCATGCATGCACGCGCACGCCCGCCCGCAGTCAAGCGCCTGCACGGGCGCACACCTGTGAGCACGCGCAGCACTCGCACGCTACTTGCAATCGTACAGAAACACGCATGGACACACAAACAGGTGTACAAACGTTCACGTATATAGTGCAACGTGAGACTATACTTTTGTAAATGCTGACTAACAGAAAAAACATACGACAAACAAGCACAGCCGCAAGCAAACGCATGAAGCACTCTCAACACTTGCAGGTTGACGTGCGTGTTGTGACACTTGTTCTCCCTGACCACTTGATTCGCACAGCTCTCAGCCCAGCAAGCACCCTTCCTACCAGATGTTGATTGCACCCGTGGCTGCGGCGGGTCAAACAAATTAGGTGTGCTGAAAACTGACTGCTCGTGCGACCTGCTCGCGCCATGGACGCTCGCCCGCAGCTGAAGCGTGCTCGCTCGTCTACTATGCTTACGGCAGACGTCACCCAGGCAGACACGCGCGTGAACCAAAAGAATAGCAAATGGGCAAAGCTAATCAACGCACACCAGCAGCAGGACGTGACCGATGTGACTGGCAAGGCTGATGGCAGTGACAACATGAAGACGGACATGCGCCACAACATGACTCTGAAAGACAAAGGCGCCCAGACAGGACCCACTCATCCTTCGATGTTCCGTAGCCGTAACCTGAACGACAGCCCTCCAGAAGCAAATCATCGCATCGACGTGCAGGACTTGACTGTGACAGAAAATGTTTCCGACGCTGAGAGCACCGCTTCCTCGGACAGCTCCACTACTTTACCTTTGCCAGGCAAATCGCCTGAGACCCTGTAGGGGCATTGCAGGGCATCGCGCTAGGGTAAAAAATATGTATGCGCGCACGCCTACTTCAGCTCATGGTTGTTGCGGGTGACTTCCAATAGTAACACTCAAATCACTCACAGAAAACCTTTTGTGTTTAACAGGTAGTATGATCAGCAGTGCGTGTGAGGGTGCGGCGGAAGCAGCTTTGAAGCACTCGGCTTGTTGTTTGTGTGCTCAAAAAGGTGGCAGCGCAGGCATGAATGACTATGACTATCATATCAAAGAGGGGTATTCCTTTGATTTGGTCCATTGACACTGTTTCTCATTTTGAGAAACAGCGTCTGGGCGCATAGTAAACGAATCGAGAAATGATACGTAGGAACTCAAGTTGGCAACCGGCACTCGCAGCGCACTGTGTGCTTTGCAATGGCTGGGAAAAAGCTAGCGGCGGGCAGCGAATGCGCTGAAACTACTGCCAGCTCGAAACAAGGGAGCCTTATGGAAACAGCTCTCGACACCTCGCTCAACGCAATGAAGGCTGGAGTGCAAGGAAAAAACTGCGACGCTGTTTGTTCATGTGACTTGCGCAATCTCTTTGGGCCAAACATAAACTGACCTGGGGTTGCTGCTTCGGCTAGACTCATAGTGTCGGCAGTAGTTGAATTTGTTCTCAGCCTTCCAACAATTTATACGCAGCTCGTAAGTTCCCGACAACGACCCTGTGTGACACCAAAGCTTTTGCTCGCGCAGGCAGATCTCGCGAAGAAGATCTTGAATACCGGCGACAAGGCCGCGGACGGGAAGAAGCGCAAGAAGAAGGACAGCTCCAAGAAGAAGAAGAAGAAGAGCAAGAAACAGAAGGAGGACAGCAGCGACGACGACTCAAGCAGCAGCTCAGAGGTGGCGACAGACCCTCGACTTCTGGCTGTCCAGCTTGGCCTAAAGCCCAAAGAGATGAAGCTGAAGAAGGACATGACGCGGTACGAGGATCTGACGCCTGACACTCGACGCAATCGTTCTAGCTTCAAACTGCAAACACGTTTTGCGCTTGTGCTTCGCTGAAAAGCCGCTTACTTACACCTGAAAATCCTGTTGGCTGTTTAGAACACGCTGGACCCTGGGCATTCGCTCAAGTGTGTTTCCCAGTAACACATTGAATGTGGAGTTTGCGTGCTTCCTTGCTTCTCAGGAGCAGATTGCGTACTTGATCGCAGACATCCACCCGCGCATTGAGATATCCGTGCTGGGCCTGTACGAGCTAGGAGGTGAACTTGTGGGGATCCGGAGGAAAGAGGCCAAAGCTTTGCGCGTGCGCCGCAAAAAGGCGAAAAAGACCCAGGCGCTGCGCATCGAGGCTGTGAGTGAGTCTCGCTGGAAGGGCAGGCTCCTCACTCTCTTCGAGTGCCTCGCCAATTATTTGCGAGTCTTAGAAAAGGGAGAGAAAGGGAGAGAAAGAGAGAGAGATAGAGAGAGAGAGAGAGAGAGCGAGCGAGCGAGAGAGATAGAGAGAGAGATAGAGAGAGCAAGAGAGAGCAAGAGAGAGAGAGAGGGAGAGGGAGAGAGAAAGAGAAACATAAATAAAGAGAGAAGGAGAGAAAGAGAAAGAGAAAGATAAGTAGACAGTGACAGAGAAAGAAAATAGGAAACAATAAGAAAGAGAAAGAGGAAAATTAAGAGACAAAGAGAGAAAGAGAAAGATAAAGATGAATGAATAGACAGAGAAAGAAAAACAGGACAACAAAGAAAGAGAAAGGGAAAAAAAAAGAGAAAGAGACAGAGACCGAGACCAAGACAGAGAAAGAGGAAGGGGCGCAGAGAGGGAAGGAGAGAGAGAGAGATTGAGACAGAGAGATTGAGAAAAAGAACGAGCCACGGAAAGAGGTATGAGCCCTCTGCGCACTTTGGCTGGACCGATTCTCAAACACTTGCGCATTTCACTTCGCTTGCGCAATCCTCGGCGGACTTTCGCGGGGCCGACCTGAAATCTCTAGCGCTTTCTATGTTTTGCAAACGTTTTTTCAGCTTGCAGCCTCTGCCGACTTTCGGTGGGTCAACCCTACAATCTCAGTCGTGGTGTTCTGTTTGCTTTTTCATTTTCGCGAGCTGACAAGAGAGAGAAACAAACGGGCTATACGAACTATGGTTTGGAGCATGCTTCTTTACTTGATCTGTCTCTTTTGTTTTGCTTTCGCTTTCTCGGCCAATGGTGGCTTGCACACATATGGAAATGCTGAACTAGCGTAACGCTTTCGCCTCGCATGTATTCCCCAGTTCTCGCACTTTAGCTTTTTCCCAAGTGTGTTCACGCGCAGGGGCATCTACTCTTAAAGGGGACAGCTAGCAAATTTAGTTCCAGTACTGTGGGTTTAAGCTTCCTTTGAACATAGAATAGCTGCAAGCTGCAGCCGCCACTTTGTGTTGTTCGTCAACTGTAAGCAATGCAAGTTGATGAAAAGAGAGTATGTCCCCACTCTCATGCGCACCGATGCTCAGGACTCTGACTGACAAGACGCGCAAGACCGTCGCGATGCAGTTTGAGACCTTGGAGGCGCTGCGGCAGTCGGTGGTCGGCAAGGTCCAGGGCACTATGAACAAGAGAAGCAAGGCACGGGCTTTGGCTGAGGCAGTGCAGAACAAGATGTTGGAGCTCAAGAAGGACGCCTCTACTGACCTTGAGTCTTGGAACCACAAGGTCAACAAAGCGCAGCGCAAACCCGCCCAGGAAGCCATTCCAGCCAAAAAGCAGCGCGGAAAGGCAGCCAGCAGCTCAGACGACTCGGAGAAAGACGATTCGAGCGACAAGGAGGAGAGTTGCGACAGCAAGCCAGACACGGACGACGAGCGTTCGGACGACGAGGACACCCTGGAGGAGACTCAGGAGACAAGTGCAAAAAGCAAGCAAACAAAGCAGCAGACCAACCCTAGCCAAAAGACCTTGTTGTTCACCACGCCGGACCCCAAGACCAGCTCCAGAGCCAACGACACAGGGGACGATGACTTGTTTTCGCACCCTCGCTTCTCGCCCCCTGAGCACAAGAAACGGACGGAGAAGCCAAGCCCTGTGGAGCCAGACAACACCCTAACCGGAGCCGACGCCGAGAGCCCTTCTGCGCTGCCTACTTCTGTCCGACCTGACGGAAACGAGGACATTGTGGGGCTTCGCGAGATGTTGACTGAAGTGACCCAACAGCACTTCAAGAACGAGTCTGACGCTTGCATTCTTTTGGCAAGGTGTTCATTCATGCTGCAGCTTTGGAATTGCCTAACTTAACTTACCAGTGTCAAAGCAGGTACAGAAACAAACTCTTTGAGCCAGAGCTGATTGACCACCCAAATTCCCAAAGAGCAGTTTGAGTCAATTTAGGATGCTAGCCCGGTGATGTAGCAATCTGCAACCCAAACTGAGCGCACAACTTGCTTTGTCATACAATTCGTGTAACAACAAACATAGCCATCACAAGGCTAGGATGTGAGGAGGGTCTCTAGTGAAGCAAAATGCTGATGCTGAACTTAGGAGCTGGCGCTCTTCTGGGACATCCTTGAGACCCTCAACGTGAACAACATGCAGCGCATGATCTACATCTTGGATACCTGGACTCAGAGCCCAAGCCAGCTCTTGGCACAAGGGGGAAGTGCCTATCGACGAATGTCATTTGGTGGCAAAATGGCGGCCCACGCTGTGATCAAGGACCTCATCGAAAACAAGGACTGTTGACCAAACCTGTGATGTTTCTTTGTTTCTTCCGCAATCCCGTACCCCCCCCTCACCACATTGTGAAGTATTGTTTAAAACAACACTGGTTAAAAGCGGACTCTTTGAGGGGTGTATAGGAAAACTTACATTCTTGTCCTTGTTCGCTCAGTGACTGCTCTGTTGGGTGCATGCATACATATCACAACTTCCTTGCCCCCCCCCACCCTCTATCCAGGACGCTTACAAAGAGGTTGTGACCGCCATGATGCCAGATACGGAATCCCTGGAGGCTCGTTTGCACGCCCTTGTTCCCCCGGATGCCGAGAAAATCCTTGAACAATCCGGGCATTTGCAGCCTCTTGACAACGGGGGCCGTACATGCAAAATTTGCAATTTCCTTTCGCAAGAAGGGGTCGACAATCCAGTGTTTGGTGGCTGGGTCTGCACAAAGTGTCTTACAAAGGGCAAACAAGCTCTTGACGATGATAAGCAGTCCGAATCTGATTAGCCGGTCAATATTGCGCCGGCGTGATTTGGGGCTTGATTTTGTGCCCAGATTCCCGGAGCGACGGGACGACGAGCGACGAAGCCAAAACCGCAGGGACTTGGGAATGTGCGTGCTGCCGACCCCTAAACGTGCTTCTTCAACTCAGGGAGTTCCCGGGACTAAAAGCGGAAACGAAGAAAAAAAAAGGAAAATAAAAAAAGCCGAGAGGGATACGTACATTTGGGAAAGAACCCTAACTTGTTTACGTGGTATATGCAGCACGCGGGCACAACGTACTTTCCCACGGACAGGTATCCATCTCAATGTTTTTGTTTTTTCTGTTCCAAAAAGCATTTTTTCGTTTTTTTTTCTCGCTGGTTTTCTTGACGCCCGATTTTTCTTGCGAGGAAATGCAATTAGTTTGAAACAAATAATACGAGCCTTGTCCAAGTGTGTTTTGCTTTTTAGATGTTTTTCCAATACAACATATTGGGGGAGTGGGGGGGCGACGGGGCGACGGGGCGACGGGGCGACGGGGCGACGGGGCGACGGGCAGCGACTAGGACATGCTAATCTAGACATTGGAGCATCTTTGGCATTTGGGGCAGTGTGGGGATTGACAGATTTACTACCGGTTGACAATGGTTCTTTGTGTTAAATCACCGGGGGCGTTACTGTCTGGACATTATTTCGTACAGTCACGACATGACCTGTTAGGCTTGTGCAGCTGACAGGGTACGGACTGCAGGATCAAATGATAATGCGATCGTCCTTTGCAATACGAAATTCAACGGACAGCAATTAGCGAATCCATGACCTGCGTCAGCTGTGAGTCTGCGTCTCTGTGTGCATTTCATTGGACAATCTGTGGTGCTTGTGCGTGCACCACTTTGCGTGTTGTTTGTGTGCGAGTGTGTAAGTATGTGTGCGTGTAGCTCCACGTTGTGTGATTATTTCTGTGCGTAGATACGCATCTCCGTTCAAGTCTGCGTGCTTCTCTGTGTGTGTTGAGTGTGTGTTTTTGCGGCTTGTTTCTGTGACTGTGTGTGTGGACTGCCAGGCAAAGACACGCGTTTGTGTTTGTGGTCTGTGTGCCACAGAGTGCAGGCTGCGTTGCAATCAATCACGACTTTGTTGTATCCATGAAGGTAAACGCGCCAGTCACATACTAGCGATGTAACGTCAATTTTGACCAGTGTCTGATTTGAGTTCCTGTTGCTTCTTCCACGGATCATCCGTGTGTTTGTGCCACCGGCATGTTGCAGCTCTTGTTTAATGTCTAGTTTGAATGACACTGCGTGTGCCGCAGGCAGGCTGTATTCAGATGTATTGTGGTAGCACATGAAGGAAAAGCAAAGCAAAGCGGGGGCAAAGCCCCTAGCGCATGACACCAAGACACCAATTGCAAATCTGACCCTTCAGAAATAGGCTTCAGTAAAAAAAAAGAAGCTAGTGTTGACCAATCCGTTGTCTTTCCGTTGCCTGCACAATTTTGCAGCCATGGATCTGGTACTTGCTCCTCCAGCTACCTCTAGCGCTGACACATCAGAGAACAAGGCGTGGGGGGACTGAAGCAGCATATTGAGCGCACCGTGTGTTGTGATTGCTTTGACCGTTTCAGGTTTCATGGCATTAAAGCAACGTCATGGCGCTGATGTCCCATCAAGCCAAGCTCAATTCAAAGCAGCGCTTAAGTGGATTCCAACAAACGCTACAAATTCTACTGTCAGTCGCTGCTGGCAAACGCATACGTATCCGCCCCATTCAGGACCGCGAGCGCGACGTGATCAAGCAGGTGGTCGTATTGCTCCGCAAGCACCTACAGAACGAGGAACAATTCACGTCCTTTGTGGGGGTGCTGGACCGTGCTGCTGCGGCTGGCAGCGCCCTGAAAAGCCTGAATGGTGCTGTCATTACGCGTGAAATGCTGGCGCAGTGCCTCGCGGAGGTTCGCAGTGCAGCAGAGTTTCCTATACGACCAGAGGCGCAGCTGCTTGCCCAGCCTCTTTCACCTTTTCAGCGAGACCTACGCGTTGCTGCTGCTCATGATGATAGCTGCGAGGCCAGCGCTGGTGTCAGCTTCAACATGCTCTACGTGAAAAGCCGCGAGGGTGCCAATGTCTGGAAAATCCTGAAAGCTCCTTGGCAAAATGCACACACATATACCACCAGCCCATAGTTGGCCATTTAGGCTTCAACGGAGCAGTTGGTGTCTGTTTGTCAAGATGCTTTTGCTCAGGGCCATATTGTTTTGCAGCCAATACTTTCTGACAGACTGTTCCAATCTCAAGTAGTTGCGTGATGTTACCTGCCAACAAACTTAGACTGGTTTGCTGCTGTGCCACGTGTCGTCACATAACACACGTTGTCAACAATGGAGTCTCAAGCCTCGGGTGAGCAAACACGTGTGCCAGTTGCAAATGTTTCATTCTGTACACTAGCTCTGGTTTCCGCGCCGGTCACAAAGGTTTTTTGAACATCGACCACGCCCATGCATACATCAGGTATTATTAAGGTTTTGCGCGAAATTCAAGCAGTTGCGTGCAGCTCCCACTTGCGCAGCGCGGGTTTGTTCCCACCTGACCACATCTCTCGGCCCACATTTCTCGTCGAATGCGCTGCGCATGTTCTCTCGTGTAAGTTGCTGCGCACGTGCAACTTGCCCTGCGTGCGCTCTTGTGCTTCTTGCTGCGCACATGCCCTCGCACTACTCGCTGCGCACTGGTGCTGTTTGCTGCATACATGCCCTCGTGCTACTTGCTCTGCATGTGCTCTCGCGCAACTTGTTCTGCGAGTGCCCTCGCGCTACTTCCTCTACATGTAGTTCTCGCGCGACTTGCTCTGCATGTGCTCTCGTGCAATTAAATGCCGTCTCGCGCATCTTGCTCTGCATGTTTCCCGCACAACTTGCTCTGCGTGTGTTCTTTGGAATCTCAGTACTAACTAGATATGTGACAAGGCTGGGGCGAAGGCGATTGACAAGTTTGTAGCCATGCTTTCGGGAATCACAACTTAGCACCCGCAGTTCACAAGGGCAGTTCTGCGCCAGCCATGGCACACACACAAACACACGCACACACGCGCGCGGAGCCTACTCGTTTGTGGGAAAATCGCTCACTCCTTGCGCTCGGTAGCCAACTATAAAAGGGCAAACGCAGTGGTCTGGGGGGTAGTGGCAAGCATCTTAGATTGTGTCATTCTAGGGCTGTGTAGACGGGACACCCCAAAATGGCTTCGGTCTTCCGGATGATTCCTCCGTAGGCCAATCTGGGAAACGTCAAACAGCAGTTCCCTATGTTTTTATTTCTTTGGGTCTTTGGCCATTTTAAATAGGCAGAATTTCCGAGGGTGTTGCTGCTGCTGTTGCTGTTGCTATCGCTGCTGCTGTTGTTGTTGTTGTTGTTGTTGTTGTTGTTGTTGTTGTTGTTGTTGTTGTTGTTGTTGTTGTTGTTGTTGTTGTTGTTGTTGTTGTTGTTGTTGTTGTTGTTGTTGTTGTTGTTGTTGTTGTTGTTGTTGTTGTTGTTGTTGTTGTTGTTATTGTTGTTGCTGCTGCTGCTGCTGCTGGTGTTGTTATTGTTGTCGCTGTTGCTGTTGCTGTTGATGGTGGTGATGACGTGGTTCTCATGATCTTGTTGTTTGTGGTGGTGGTGTTGCTGTTGTTGTTCTCCTTGTTACTGTTCTTCTTATTCTTCCTGCTGTTGTTCCGCTTGCGGTTGCTGTTGTTGTCATTATTCTTCTTGTTTCTGCTGCTGCTCCTGTTGCTGGTGTTGTTGTTGTTGGTGGTGGCGGTTGTTGTTATTTGTTGCCGCTGCTGTTGTTTTGTTGCCGTTGTTGCTGTTGCTGCTGAGTTTGTAATTGTTGGTGCTGTAGTTTGTAGTTGTAGTTGTAGTACTGTAGTAGTAGTTGTCATTGTAGTATTCGTAATAGTACAGTAGCAGTAGTGTAGGAGTGCGAGTTGTTGTTGTCGTGTTTGTTTCAGTTGTAGTAGTATGGTGATAGTAGTACTAGTCGTTGTTGTTGTTGTGCTTCTTTTAGTGGCAATATTATTATTAGTATTAATCGTAGTTGTTGCTGTTGTTGTCGTAGCTGGCAGTCGTAGTAGTTGTTGTTGGTGATAGTAGCGGTATCGTTGTTTTTGCTCTTGCTCTTGATTGTTGTGCCATTGTCATTGTCGTCATCTGTCGCCGCTGTTGCTGGTATTCTTGATTGTTGTTGGTCGGTTGCCGCGGGTTACTGATGGTCCATGCTTGTCCCCAGATGTTTCAATATCGTTGCGCTTGCTGTGAAGTTGTCGCGCTTGGCGGTGGCGGTGGCGGCAGCGGTGTTCTTGGTGCTGTGGATTCAAGGTGGTGGTGCTGTTAGGTGTTGTTGCGGCCGTCGTCGTCGTTGTTGTAGCTACGCTGGATGCTTTTGCTTTTGCTTTTGCTCATTTTCAATGATGTTGTCACTGTTGTTGTTCTTCTTCTCGTTGTTGTGATGGTTGCTGGTTTTGTTGTCATTGTTGGCATCGCTGTCGTCGTTTGTGATATTGTTGCTACTACACACTTGCCAGCGCGACTCATCATTGTTTCCAGCACATGAACACCCGCATCAGATTTAAACACAATGACCCATTGCTCATGGCCTGCCCAAACCGGTTACGCTGCTTGCGGCCAGCCTCTGTCACCTGGCTACCTGCTGTTGCCTGAGTTTTTGAACCACAAGCATGTACTTACAGGATGCCAAGTTTCGACGCTGGTTATGCCCTACGTGGCTCGGCGTAGTCAGTGTGAAAACAAGACAGAGCCCACGAACCCGAATGCACATCACTTTGCGCAAGCCCAAGAAAATAATTAGAGAGAACATTTTTCGGTATAAGCCAATGGGGCTCGCAATCAAGCCTACCTACCATGTTTTTCAGCTTGTAAAACTGTACTTTGCGCGCTCCACTTGTTGCTGCAAAGCTACGATTTGTAATCTGGAGTTGGACAGATGCGCTTCGCGCGCTACGGAGCTGGTACTTCGCGCGCAAGACTTGCTTGCGTCCACCTAGAGCTGAAAACCTGTTCTTTGCGTACTAGACTTGTACTACAAAGTTGCGATCTTCCAGCAGAGCTGGAAACCTGTACTTCACGTGCCATACTTGCGCTACAAAGTTGTGACTTTCCAGCTAGTGCTGGAAACCTGCACACTTTGCGCGGTAGTACTACCAAGTTGCGATTTTCCAGCTACTTTGCGTACTAGACTTGTACTACAGAGTTGCAATTTACCAGCTGGAGCTGGAAACCTGTACTTCGCGTACTAGACTTGTACTACAAAGTCTCGATTTTCCGGCTAGAGCTTGAACCCTGTACGTCGCGTACTAGACTTGTGCTACAAAGCTAGAGCTAGAAACCTGTACTTCGCGTACTAGACTTGTGCAACAAAGTCGCGATTTTCCAGCTGAAGCAGAATGTCGCGCTACAAACAAGACCCATTTGACACCGCACCGCATACTATATATGATACGCTTTGGAGCCACCCGTGATTCCACGTAAGAGTTTTGCACGCGTGAATCTGGTGGCCTACAGCAATTGCTAAGTTATGTGAAGGGTGTCTTCCAGTGCGCGTGACGCCTTGCTGCTTTGGCCCTGCGCCTGACAGGTGGAGCCGACAGCTCATTACAACTGCGACGGCTACGAATACCTTTGGTCCATCGATGATATTTGGCGGGAGCTGAACATGACAATCAAGTACTACCAATGGTACGGCAAGAACGTGCGCTCCGGGGTGCTGGGGGAACTTATGCGGCACTGGCAAATTGAGCAAAAACATTTAGTTCGCAGTGGCAGCTACAAGGGTGAATTGGAGGTGGTGAAGTGGCGGGGACTGAAAACAGACTGTGCCAGCAGCCTGGGGGTGCTGCTGATTGTGGGCACCCTGCTACAAATTCGGGGTCTTGCCGTGCAGTGCCAACACAAAGCGCTCGCCTTGCTTCGCGACGTGTGCAACTTGTCAACCTGGCCAGCGCCACTCAGCATCCTTCCTGATTTGGCCTTCCAGGTTGAGAACGGGATGATACCCTTGGGGGATCTGGTGCTAGCGCTACCTGCAGCCGGCCAATCAGCTTTGAAATCCAGGCGGCGCCTCCAAATTAAAAAGCAAACACATACAGCCTGGAGTGAGCCCGTTCCATCACAGTGGCTTTTGTTTGGAAAGGCTACCCTTAGCATCGGGTATTGATTCTAATCAATTCAGGCTGACCAAATTGGTTCTAAGCAAAAAACGGCTTGTTTCAATAGCGCAGGCCGCGTTTCATGGTTGCTGTGTTGAGTCGCGCCCGAAGAAATCAACATCAGGGTTTCTCACATTTCTACCAAAAAGCTGATTGGACCACATATATGATCGCTTTTCATCGCTTTTGATTGCCGCTTGATCCCGCTTCACCTCGTTGCAGCCGGTTGCTCTTGGGATTGGTTACCATATTACTGATTATCTTCTTCACGCTGACTTTTTCTGAAAAGGAAGCACTGCAAAATCAGTATGATGTTGTAAAATGAGGTTAGGATCAACGCCTGATGCTCATGGTATTGAACATTCTTTTGTGGGTGGCTGTTTTGAATACTGTTTTGGATACTGGCTCACCATTGGCCAAAACGGCTTCCGGAAATTTGCAAATTGGATGTTTGATTTCGTTCCTGATCCCAGGTGGGAAAACCAACAAGCTCTTGGCCCGGCAAGACGCAATTTGATGGGCAGTGTGAATTTGGCGGACCTGCTCTTCTTCTTCCTACGCCAGCCAGTCAGCGCCGAGGAATCAGTCATTCCAGGGCTACCAATTGCTCGTGTGCAAAAGCGATTACTGCACCTCATTTCCCAGCGAGTTGAATTATCAATGAGCAACGGGCATGTTCGCATGTGCACCACGCCTCCCTCGGTGTCCGAAAGCAGTTTCGGGGCAGTCGCGGTTGAGGAACACCCCTGGTCAAGCGCGACAAGGCCACAGGCGGCCAGCCTTCTACGCCAAGAACTTGTTCGGCGGTTTTTGACGCGTGGCACTGGGTTTGTGGCTGGCCTAAGCAACGCAAACAACGAAGACCTCGCTGAGATGAACAAGATCCCTGGAGCCGCGAACTCCAACGCTGGCACGGATGCGGCAGCGCAATTTGTGACTGCCTACTTTGCTAAAGCAGCGGGCGAGCTCGTTCGCATTCTATCGAAACAACACTTCAAGCATTTGTGTGTCTACAGTGATTCAGCCAAAGTGTTTTCGTTGGACGCGCCTTGCCTAATCAAGCGTGTGTCTGACATGCAATAATTGAATATGTTCTTTGAGTGTGCGCCTGTTATGTGCCTGGGTACTGTTCTGAAAGGCATGATTCACCAAATGATGTGGGGTTGAACGGTTTGCCCGTTTCAGTCAATCCCGCCGATTTCTGGGCGGCAATAGCTAACAACTGATACCCCAATCTCATCATCGTAAAGTCCGGAAGAGTGTCGGGGGAAGTTTCAAAAGAAGGGGACCACTATATATCATTGCATAGAAAACTAGACACCGATTATCCCGAAAGCGAATATGAGAAAGGTAATGCAATAATGTTATGGTATATCCATGATATTATTCATGTTAACTGTTTCTCTCTCTTTCTCTCTCTCTCTCTCTCTCTCTCTCTCTTTACCTTTATCTTTATCTTTCTCTTTCTCTTTCTCTCTCTCTCTCTCTTTTTCTCTCTTTCTTTCTCTTTCTCTTGCTCTCTCTCTCTCTCTCTCTCTCTCTCTCTCTTCTCTCTTCTCTCTTCTCTCTTTCTCTCTTTCTCTCTTTCTCTCGCTTTCTCTCTCTCTCTCTCCTTCTCTCGCTCTCTCTCTCTCTCTCTCTTTCTCTCTCTCTTTCTCTCTCTCGCTCTCTCTCTCTGTCTCTCTCCCTCTCTCTCTCTGTGTCTCTTTCTCTTTCTCTATGTCTCTTTTTCGTTCTCTTTATCTTTCTTTATCTTTCTCTTACTCTCTCCTTCTCTCGCTCTCTCTCTCTCTCTCTCTCTCCTTCTCTTTTTCTTTCTCTTTCTCTTTCTCTTTCTCTTTCTCTTTCTCCCTCTCTCTCATTCTTTCTCTTTCTCTTGTTCGTTCGGTTTGTCTCCGTCCCTTTCTCTTTCTCCGTCTGTCTCTTTCTTTCCTTCCCTTTCTCTTTCTCCTTCTGTCTCTTTCTCTCCCTTTTTTGCAAGCCGGAGTTGCGGGAGTGTACTTCGCGTACTACTTTTCTACTCGGAGATGCGGGAGCGTACTTTGCATACTACTTTTTTACTTAAAACCTGCGATTCTCAGGCCGGAGCTGCGGGAGCGCGACAGAGCGTACTACTCTTGTACTTAATTTTTGCGAAAACCACAGCGAGAGCGATCCGACACGCGCAATCTCCGCAGAGGGTTCGTCCGCGAGCTTTGAGATTTGCACAGTGCCACAGCGAGAGCGATTCGACACGCAGAATCTCCGCGGAGGGTTCGTCGGACACGTAGAAAATTCGCACGGCGCCAGAGCGAGAGCGCTCCGACGCGCACAGTCTCCGCAGAGGGTTCGTCGGCCACGTAGAAAATTCGCACGGCGCCGCAGCGAGAGCGATCCGACACGCACATTCTCCGCAGAGGGTTCGTCGGCCACGTAGAAAACACGCACGGCGCCACAGCGAGAGCGATTTGACACGCACGATCTCCGCAGAGGGTTCGCGGGCCACGTAGGATATTCACACGGCGCCACAGCGAGAGCGATTCGACACGCGCAATCTCCGCAGAGGGTTCGTCCGCGAGCTTTGAGATTCGCACGGCGCCACAGCGAGAGCGATTCGACACACACAATCTCCGCAGAGGGTTCGCGGGCCACGTAGAAAATGCGCACGGCGCCACAGCGAGAGAGCTCCGACACGCATGATCCCCGCACAGGGTTCATCCCCCCAGCGCCCGCCAGACCCACCCCCGGCTAAGAAAGAAGATAGAATTTAAAGGCTGCGAGCTTCGGGTGGGTCAGTACAGCTGCGTAAGCTAGGCTGTGTAAGTCAGGCTGCGTAAGCTAGGCTGCGTAAGTCAGGCTGCGTCAGTCAGGCTGTGTAAGTCAGGCTGCGTCAGTCAGGCTGCGTAAGCTAGGCTGCGTAAGTCAGGCTGCGTAAGTCAGGCTGCGTCAGTCAGGCCGTGTAAGTCAGGCTGCGTAAGTCAGGCTGCGTCAGTCATGCTGTGTAAGTCAGGCTGCGTAAGACAGGCTGCGTGAGTCAGGCTGTGTAAGTCAGGCTGCGTAAGTCAGTTTGAGTAAGTCAGCTGTGTAGTCGGCAACCGTTTTTCCCAAAGAACCCTGCGCGATGCTCTCGGGAAAAAATATTGCAAATATATACAAATATATATGTATATGTTAGATTTGAATCTTCCTGTTTGCCCGCCTTTCCACTTTCCCTACTCACTTTTTCTCGCACTTTGTCCCTCTCTTTCCCAAATCTCTCTCTCATTGCCTCCATCAGTCTGTCTATTCGTCTATCTCAATTGCTGTAAAGCGCTGCGCTTGCCACGAAATTTGTACCAAAACGGTGTGAAAATGATCAAAAAGCGCAGTTTCCGCCAAAAGTGCGCAGAGGGTTCGCTGCAAAAGCATCGCCCCTCGACTGACCCCTTTCTTGTCTCCGTCAGGCGTCGCGACCAAGGTCCACGCGGAAGAGCTGAACGCACACACACAGAGCCCAGTTTTTGGCCCGCTTCTTTTCCAGTGCGAAAGTGCTGCACCTTGCACGAAAATGACCGAAAACCACGAGCCTTTGAGCGTCAACCCACCAAAAGTGCTCAGGGTTCACCAATTCAACGCTGCAAAAGTATCATGTGTTGCCTTACAGCTGAGACCTTTCCGGGACACCCTCCAGAGTCGCGACCGAGGTGGTTTCCCCAAATCTCGCAGTTTCTAGCTGCATCCTATGTTGTACACGCGCGGGGCATCTATTCTTAAAGATCATGCGCATTCTTAGAGACAGCTGGCTCATTTGTAGTTCCAGCGCTACGGAAGTTCTAGTGAAACTTTGCTTGATGACATATATTTTAAAAAGTCGTCACTTCCAAAACAAATTAATGTACTGCCTTCGTCGTCAGCGCTGCCTATATATATCAGACTTGCGAGTGGATGGGGTCGTAGGGAGGGCGTGCAACAACGCAATCAACCACGTTCTCAGCGCAAAGTTCTGTAACTTAAACAGGCGCGCAAACACCGCCGACCTGCGTTGACTCTACTAATGGTACATGTGCGTTTCCAGCACCTATGCAGGCTTATTTCTTTGTTTTTCTTGCGCGCGTTTGCCCAACAATCAACAATGTTCGGCCAAAGTCAAAAGGAATTCGCCCAAAGCAGTGAAAACAAAACTGGGAGCGGCTTACGCAGCCAAAGTAGCTTGCCCTGGCGCGACAACACCGCAAACCTGTGCTGGAACCCTGCACGGCGTGCTCACAACCCTCTTCGAAACATCGGCGGCGCTTTTTCAAACGTACCTATACTTAGACGCTATACCGAGACATGAAGCAGCATTTAGCCAGCTTCAAGTCAGGCGCTTCCTTTTCCCAAAGCACGGTTTCCTTGTTTTCCTTTTTAGTGAAGAGCCATGCCAATTTCATTTGGATACTTTTTGGACCATGGTCACTGCACACGAGGTGCTGACGATTGCAGTGTCTGCCGACGGTCTGGTGGCTTGTTCGCCGTTGTCGACCCTCCCGCAACTCAAGCTTCCGCACGAGAAAGCTCCCGAGGAGCACTTCCTTGCTGTGCAAGACGACGAGGTTTCTCTGCCCCTGCACCGGCTGACCCGCAAGCACATTTCCAAGCGAGTGCTCCACACAGCAGCGAAAGTACCCACCCGGGTCAAGCTGCTCGCATTGAACCAAAGCCTTGCCAACCTGCTGAATTTGAGGCTCGGGGATGCGGTGCCTCCACGCGCCCTTCGGCCAGTTAGCACAGGTGAGAAGCGAGTGCGTGTGCAGGCCAAGGGCCTCGACCTGGCCTATCTGTGGAACAGCTCAACCAAGCAAGCCACATGGCAGTCGTGCGACCACCCGTCTTTTGCGGATGTGGTCCGCCTTTCGAGCTTGACAGATGAAGGGGACACCGTGCTCGCCTTGCAGATGGCTGCGGGAGGTCTTGCTGTCTTTCCCCACAGAGACTTCATGCACAAGCTCGCCCGCGAGGAGGTCCTGGCCATTAACGATGTGTCTGAGATGAGCGTTGCCGTAAAGGAGGTGCTACTTGTCATGAAATTTGAAGCAGCGCCCTGGCACTCAGGGATGTTTGGGACGCGGCTGCGCGAGGCATTTGGCTTCGTGCAACAGCTTCCAGTGCCCCATTTGCTGCTGGACGTTTGTGGGCCCGGAATCATCCGCGACCTTGAGATGGATCCGCGCACCTCGCAGGCCGAGCTGAAGCAGGTTCTGATCAACTTCGCTGGCCACGGCGGAGGCTTCAGGACAGGCGGGGACACGAAGCTGTCCAGGTGGGCAGACTTCCTGGACAATTTCAACCGGCTCCGTCGCAGCTGGCATGCTCGGCTTTTCTACCTCCTGCTGGCTTTCACTGTGGAAGGAAAGCATCCACTAGATGCGCTGGCGTGCGCTCGGAGCGAACGCGAAGACTCCACCGCCATCATGCCCAAAGTGCTTCGGGCGCTTCGGCGCAAATAATAGTTTTTTTTTTATTTGTGTCCTCCCCATTCCTCGCACTTGCCCTCCCTGACCGATTCCGCATTGTCATGTTGTATGCGCAAGCCCCTCCAGCAGGTACTTGTGAAGCCTGATTCACTGGCATTGGCAAAGAGCTTCCGATACTGCCTGCTGCCTTTTCGCAGCTTTCAAGCAGCAGAGGCTGGATCCCCTGATTCAATTGTGTTCCAATTCCAATCGAACCCACTTTCAGCACAAAGATCATCCCATGTAGGGCGGATGTCGTTTGTTCTAGCCAACTTGCAATTGCAGGTGGCCGCAGACACCCAGCCGGCAAGCCATGCGTCGCTATTGCGCTTCGTGGCTCTACAGTGGACAGACTTGTGCCTGAAAACCTTGCGCTCCGCTCTGCAGGGTGATCACCTCAGTGACATCGCCCACGACGTGCGGGGAGACCTGGAGCTGGAACACGACCTGCTCTCCGTGCACTTCCGATTTACAGTAGCCACTGTCAGGCGCTTCCTGGAGTTCTCGTTGATCTACCAGCACTACCCGTGGCGTTGCTTCCTGCTGCTCGACGAGGACCCTGCTGTGGTGGAAGCGACGCTCAAGGGCATGCAGAATGAGTGGGAGTTCGTGCTGGCCCAGGAAGCGCGCTTGCCGAACTTCGGACGCTGGCCCTGGTCGGAGATGCCGCACCTCCGGCG
>CAUJNA010003646.1:72500-77500 GCA_963377175.1 Effrenium voratum | reverse complement strand
ATCCGTAAAGCACGGCCATGTGTCTGATCCTTTGCGGGTGCAAGAATTCGTGCAATAGGACGGAGGGATTCTCCGCGGTTTCCATTTTCAGGGTGTCCATTCGCAGGCCTGGCACCCCTATGCGAGGTCAAAACTCCCGGTGGTTTGGGGAAAATTATGGGTGGATGACCATCTAGGTCCTCCGGTAGAGAGGCTTAAGTTGGTACCAACTTGTTTTTCTGTCGTCTAGGGGAACCCTCCCGACCAAAAAAGGGGAGTTTGACGGGCACCTAGCCGGGGGACCCAGAAGGGGAGTTACCTTTGCCCCTCAGAATCCTCAGCATCCCCTGGCATCCCGGGCATCCGAACCAGCATCCTCAGCCTACTGTTGAAGCAGCAAATGTAAGCTTCCAGCAAGCCCATCTGTGGACGCCAGAGATGAACTGGCTTCCTAGACCGAGCCTTCTGCCAACTCCAAACACGACTCTAAATGCTAAACCACACCCGACCACGCTGAACTCACCTTAAGCCAGCCCTTCAACAAGAATAGAAACTGAAACAACCCAGAACCGAGCCCAAACTAGCCAATCATACAGTAACCTCCTAAGCCCTAGCCCATAGCAACCAATACTGAACAAATCCCAACTAACCACCTCTCGTGAACCCAACTGCCCCCACTCATCACGGGCAGAGGGGGTGGACCCCCAACCCCATTCCACAGTCAAAGAGGGCAAGCCCCTGATCATAGATGGGGTTGTCCAGGTTATGGACTTCTGTGTGGCAGATATTCTTTTAGAGGCACCTTCGTTGGGACCATAGATATTGACGACCTCATTCGTACATCCTGGTAACAAATAGCAAGGACATCCCGGTGCACATCGAATGGGGGACGTTCTCCAGGCTTCGGCATCTGTCCCTTGGCCGTGGCGAAAAAAGCCGTCTTCTTCGAGAGCGGATCCGTCTCCGATCGAAAATTCTCCAAGCGGCGAACACGGCCGGTCTGGCCGTAGAAGTCAGTGGACAAGGAGAGGTCGTACCTGAGCCATAGATTGGGTTACTTCCAAAAAGCTTCATGTGAGACATGGGGAAATTGAGTGAGTTCTTTCCAGTGAGTTCTTCATATGAGACATGGGGATTTTGTTTTCGTGAGTCCTTCCCCCCAAATCACAGGCGCAACATTTTGACGGAACCGATGGGAAAAAAGAAGAAACAAACTCTAAACCCCCGCCTGGCCTGACGGCCCTGATCGGGAGATTTTGAACAGACTGACGGAAGGAACCCAAACTCCATAGGCCTAATCAAAGCCGATCGGTACTAAAATGGTCGGTTTTCCCAGAACCATGTACAGGATGAAGCCGGATATCCGCAGCTATTTATGGTCTACCCGAATCGGTTTTGAGCACGTGGCTCATGTCGGAATCGACCTTTGAGGTTCCATGGTCAAGGGGAAGTGTGTAGCGGCTAAGTGAAGTGACCCTAAGCTGTTCGAACGGCGAGTCGCAAAAATGGAAAGGCGCGTCGGACACGAGAAAAATTGAAAGGCGAAAAGGTCGCAAAGGGCAACCAAGATGCAGGGCTTGCCGTGACTCCTCGGTGCCCAAGTCTGCGATAGACCTGCCAAGACATCAGAGAACGGAAGTCTGACGCGCAACTTCCGGCGAGCGAGAGAAAGACGTATCAATCGGATTTAGAAATGTTCCCTGCCTGTTTTGCTCAACAAGGTATGTATGCAGAATGGACGCTATGAGCCAAACGCCATCGTAGAAGTAACCGGCCAACTGGTGGTTGCACACGCCCTTGCCGTTGGCGAAACCTTGGCAAGCGCCGGTGTACTCTGCGTAGAGCTCAGACAAAGGTCGGCCGGACAAGCTGTGAAGCTCCGAGGTATCCAGCATGGGCCCTCGGTCAATGGCGATGAGACTGTAGGCAGCCCGCTGCAACTCGGAGACGGAGCAGGGGCTCTTTTCAGTGTCCGCCGTCAGAAGGATGAAATTCTGATTCCACCAGCCAGAAGCCACAAACCAGTTATAGTCTGGAGTCAGCATGTTCTTCTTGTGGCACTGGCAAAGAACCATGGAGCCCTCCGCTTCATAGAGAGCCATGAAGTTGATCCGGGCATCCGTCCGGCGAGCCTATCAGCTGAAGCACGATCAAACACGTGAAGCCAAAGCGTTGGCTCTACACGAGCCAAGGTCAAAATTGCCCTTGCTTTCGCTATGGACTTGGGAAAATGAGGGAGTTCCCACGTGTGTTTGTTTTCCCCCAGAGAAAACAAAACAATGATCTTTTTCATGCCCTCAAAATTCACTGACTGAACATGGTGATTTGTTCACCTCGCGCACCCCTTGCCTCTTCAACGGCACTTTGCGCATCTTGCAGCAGCTCCACCCGGTGGGTGTAGAGAGGAGTCCAGGAGTAGCTTCCCGCGCTGTTGTCGCCCGACATCAGCTCCAGGAAGAGATCCTTGGCCAGCACGTTGATGCTCCTGGCGAACAAACAAACTCAAACAGGGATCCTTACATTATACACCTGAACATTGCCTTGGAAATTGTGGTTTCCCTTTACTTTGGTGGAAAAAGGCATGCTTCAAATGGGCAAAATGTATCTTTTAAGGAGCCCTGTCAAAGCGATGTTTGGCACTTCAGCATCTCAGCACGAAACTTCGCCCCTGGCGCTTGAAAGATTCCGCAGAAAGTTGGAACACCACCTAGGTCCTTCAGTGGAGAGAATTGCCCGAGGATCCATCCGGTAGACACATCACAAAGTGCCAAACGACTCTGCGCCAACTTCGCCCCCGGCGCTTGAAAGATATCCCTCAGAAAGTTGGAACCACAGGTCCTCTAGGTTAGAATAAGTTGGCATCCGAGGTTTTTTTTTCTGTAGTCAATCTTAGTAGGGGAACCCTCCCCAAAAAAAGGGGGTGAGAAAGGGCACTGGGGGACCTAGCCACAGTATCAAGGGACCAGTGCCCTCCCGCCCAAACGCCCTACTCACCATTTTTGCTTTTACAAACATAGGGCACGCGCCTGTATCCGTAAACCACGCCAACTCGGCGAAAACCCAAGAACTTGAAGATCTCGTAAACGGTCCTTGGCTCGCCCGCTGTGATTGGTCAAGCGACAAATGTGCAGTTCCTCTTTTGCAAAGAAGTGGCCCCTCCAAAGGGTCTTGCTTAGGTCTGTTTTTTTTCCATACCAGCCATGGCTCTGCACGTTGAATCGGAAGGATGGAGCCATCCGAGTGAAGTATGGGAATCGGGTGCTGTCGCTCAAGCTCACCGACACGCATCCAGGCCCAACCTCTTCAAGGACAAGTGACGTGCCAACCATGTTGCCCTTCAGAGAAAGGCTTGCATCAACCGGGACCGTTTCTTTTTAGATGGCATGAATTCATTTCTGCTAGGCTACCCCTCTCATATCGCTGCGTCTTTTTTAGGGGACCCGCAAATTGTGGTTGTCTGTTCGGTTCTGCTTTGCCGCAAAAGCAAAGAGCACCCTCAAACAAATGGCACACATGGGTGTGAATCTTACATGACCCTCTGGACCTCAAAATGCGGGGGTTAATCTCCATGGATCTGCCATGCGGCCATGGGTCAAAATCCCGTACCCCTGGTGAACATCCCAATCCCCACTAAAATCGGCTCTAATTGGGTGGTGCAGCCACCACAAAATGGGATCCCAAAACGGTTTTGACCACCACAGCCATGTTTTGCGTTTCGCCGGCCAAAAACTTCTGGACCTCCCTCAAACTGCGGGGGTTGATGTCCAAAAATTTGGATCCGCAATGTTTTGCGCTTCCCCGGCCAAAATAATTCTTTCTCATTTGCTGAGTGGATGGCCCAAATATCTACCACTAAAATGGTCTTCTCAAAAAGTTTAAAGTTCATGAACTCAGGAAGTGAGAATTTCCCAAATTTGGGGATCCGCCATGTTTTGGAGAGCTTCCCGGCCAAAAGCAAAAAAGAAAACCTTCGGACGCAACCGCCTGCATCACGTTGAAGTGCCGCAGGGCGTCGTTCACCGCTTCGCAGGCGGCGCTGCAGGAGTCCCCGAAGACCACGTGCTTCGCGGGGCCCGTGGTCATCGCTGCGATGGCGGCGCTTGTGGCATCCGGCACGCTGCACTTGGAGTCCACGACCTAAGTCCATGTAGGATGTGTATATATGTATACATATCATACATATATATATATATACATTTACATACATATACATATATGTACATACATATACACATACATATATACACCAAAAATATGTCTCTTGTTACATACATATATATATATATATATTCAGCCCCCTGTGGGGATACCTGTAGGGGTAAGACCCTGTAATGTGCCCGGCGCACATTCTGGATCTAATTTTGAACAGGAATGGTATGTCTGATTTGGAGGATGTGAGCACGCTAGGACGGTCCTGATATTTATCGTTCTTTAACAGCCTTCACTGAGCGCGGCAGCCAGGCTTTTGTATGCTTGCGTACCGAACTGCGGGCAGAAACCATATACAAGAAAGAACCTTTAGCCCAAATGGTGTGACATCGAACGGAAGTCAACCTTCATGCCCAAGCAAAAGCAGCACAAGAACTAGCTTGAAATGCGCCGTAGCCATGATCAGCGTGCTGCAAAGAGATGCTTGAGTGAAAAGCAATCATTTCGAAAGATATGAAGACGAGTGCTGTGCCTCCAAATCTGCACCTGTGCTCCTGCACACAAAATCTGTATTTAACCTTGCGAAGCGACGCGCCTGCCACAAAGTTCGCAGTCGAGCTTGCGCCTGCCACGCGCCTTTCGACACGTCCGTGCTAATGGGAATTGCACCACAGTTCGTTGCACTTGTCGAGCAATCTGCGCCTGAGTCTGCAACTGCACTGCGCCTGCCACGAAATCTACACCTCGGCTTGCCGAAGCGCTGCGCCTGTCATGCACACTGACGTCGCGAGAAACCCTCGCGACCGTGCAAATTGGACTAAGTCCCACGTCAGGCTTCGCGACCAAGGTAGCTTTCAGCCCGCCGAAGACGC
>CAUJNA010003646.1:60000-70000 GCA_963377175.1 Effrenium voratum | reverse complement strand
CAAGCGGCTTACAATACCCGTTTAAGCAATTTGGACCCTGGGTGCAAGTAGCCTCCAAAACCATGGATTGGGAACTTGCTTGCTTGACCCCCTGGGTGCATGAAAGCCACGAGAAGGCTGTTTGCCCAGGGTTACTAACCACTCGCGAAGCACGATTGACATGTGGACTCTTCAAACCACGTCTGCCCGCGAAACTAGGAAAAGTGAACCCTGCATCGCCCAGAGCGGCGTAGCCGTTGAGGCGGTAGCCCGGGAGGAAGTTGCTCTCCTCGATGTCCTGTAACGCTTGTGCGATGGAGGGCTCCACCATAGTCATGAGATCTCCGAGGCCACCGACGTAGGGATTGATCACCGCCACATTGATGTCCTCAAATTTGCGTGCTCGGGTTTTTGGAACAGGGGCTTGGGGCTTGAAAGCTTGGGGGCTTGGAGCTCGAGAATTCGAACTCGGAACCACCTCGTTGGATCAATGCCAATACCAACCTGTGCCATGCCATGTTTAAGGAGTACGCAAGCCTCAAAAATACTCGTCACAGTGCAGGCGGGTTCCGCTTCGAGTTGGAGGATACATCTTGCGATGAGGGTGGGGCTGGGAGTTCGCGTTTGAGGCGGGGGGGCGCGGGAGTTCGAGTTCAATAGGGGTACCCAAGGGTGAGAACCTTAGGAGGGGCGCTTCGGAAAAATCTTAGGGGGCTTGTGCGCTAGGAAAGCTGATGCGGGCACGGCCCCACGGCCTGATTGTTGGGAATGGAAAAGTTACCCTTACCATGACACCCCTCGGTGGAATGCGATCACCTGGACACAGGATGCCAGTCTTGATCCCCTCACCGATTCCCACAACGCGATGTCCTCAGCAGAGGACCGGGCTGCACTTGGGCTTACGCTGACCATGCAGTTGTTGCCATGATAGCGGCAGGGAAAAGAAGACCCGTCCAACGTCGCTGTGCAAGAGGAGGGGCAAAGGGAACGTGATGCCACCAGACGGCCCAGAGCGACACTTAGCGTCAGCGGGAAGGACGGCATTGTGGGAGGTTTCGTCAATCAAGATTTCAAAAGCTGCAAAGCCTCAGTGAGAAGCACCTCTCTCTTCAGTGTGAGTGTGTCAGAACCAGTTTGGATTGCTGTTTTTGACACTTCCCAATCCACACAAACAACAGCGCACATCTTCAGGAGTGCGCTTTAAGCCAAAGGCTAGCGCATGGACCGATGCGCGGAGCTGAACATCTGAACGGCCCCGGTTACGTTTCTTCGACGCTCATCGAATCAGCAGTTCCCAACCCCTGGTTGGCCAAACATGGACTTCTCCAGGCCGTTTGGCGTCGTTCAGAAACAATTCCCCAAACCTTCAGGCCCGCGCAAGCAGACCCATAGTCCACAAATGTTCACCCACTTCCGAGGGAAGAACCATGAACGAAGAAAGTGAAGCCAAAGTTCAAGGGATCCCCCCCCCCTTTCTCTCATAACATTGATTGGTTGATTCCCACCCAATGACTTCTAGCGAGGCTTCGGACTCAGGTTGTGCTTTGGGCTCGGCTCAGCCTTTACGCTTGTCAAAGCTGAACAGGGCTGTGGGAAATGGAATCCACTTCTGTGATACAAAAAGGGCCTCCCAAAGACCAACCCCCCATATAAAGAGGGGATTCCCTTGTATCACAGAAGTGGGGATAAACCCCTGGATCCCACAACCCTGAAGCTGAACGGGACTCGCTCGATCATTCTCATCCTACACAGCGTTCACAGCGTTGGCCACAACTCAAGGTTGGAACGTCTTTGAAACTTCTCCAAGCCCCGCTTCCAAGGCACGGTTGTGGAGAATTGTTTGGGGCCGGCCCTGTTGTCTTGATTGATGAACTGCTGGTTGAAAAACGTGCCGCTGCACCTGCTGCCGGATTTTTGCGTCGATGTTTTTCGCTGACCATCGATGCGGGCGCAGGCGAATACCCGCCGCGGAGCCGCAAAAACCGGCCGGCCCCCGGAGTTGCGTTCGGATCTCCGGCCTCGTCTGGGTCTTCATAGGTTGCATCGTCAGCCCCGGGGCAACCGTACCAGCGGTACGGTTGATAACCTACAGTTGCACATGGGCAAGTTAGCCACAAGTCTACCTATGTATCAAGTGCACGCTTTGTGTTGCTTGAGCCATTCACCGCGCAATGGTTTCCTGGATCTGTAGCGTACAGTTGGGAAAACCCAGCGACAACATATGAGCCCGTTTCAACCAGCTGCGCGGACTGCGCCCAGTGGCCTCTCTGACAGAAAGCCACCCACCTGAGCGTCAGGAATCTCCAAGCGTCCTCTGAGATTCTTCTCGGGTCGCTCTCATCTCTCCATGGCACTTGCGTTTCTCGCCGCCCACGCGGCGGAAAGAGTTTCACGAAGGGCAAGTGTTGCTGTGGCAGAGAAAGCACTGGATGCCCAAAGGAAGGCCTTCAACTGTCCACTGGGGACCCTCAAGGGTCGGTCATTGTTGAAAGGCTCGAGGCAACCATCAGGGGTTTAGAGGCACTTGTGTGTCTTCTTGCAAGCCCGAGCCACCTCGCCCAACCCCAACACAAATCTGCCGTTTGACGCAGAGAAGACAAAAGTGCGGGTGTGGCCCAAAATGCTGGACGCCCCCCCTTTCCGCTAAACAAAACTCTCTGCCTTTTTTCCGGTTCAAACACCCCAAGGTCACGTGGCCAGCAGCAAGGCTTCAACACAGCGCATTCATTACACGCCGGAAGTGCCCCCCCTTTTTCAACAGGATGGAACCCAAGAACAGAGTATGCTCAAGATGTCTTCTTTTTGCACGGAGCGGCACGCGTTCCGCACGGGATTCAGGCACCAGCCACAATCCACGGGCCAAATCTGGAAGTTTGGCGGGCGGCTGCCAATGGGAATCATGAAGCCCGGGGCCAAATCTGGAAGTTTGGCGGGCGGCTCGCCAAAAAAGCCACCTTTGGTGGGGGGGGCCAAACTTCCTGCTAGTTGTACACAAAGAAAACCTAGAGCCTGCTTGCGGCTTCTCGGCAGGATCTCTTTTTGAGGTTTTGGAATTCTGGGAAGCCACGGAAAATGATTCATTTTCGATGTTCAGCCCATTCCCTGCCAATAAACCAAGCACTGAGAGCAGCTTTGCGCTCTCATGCCCTTTGGCTGGATGCCAAAAAAGCCCAAAAGTACGTCTCGGCCCACCCAGATAGCCTCACTCGCAATGGGAATCATGTCCCACGGAACGAAGCCCGTGTATATCTGTGCAATTTATGTCCAAACTTGGTTGGAGAAAAGGTCGCGGGTGGGCCTTGGTACTCTTTGGTTACAGATGGATTCATGGATCCGCCAAAGTCATGCCGTGCCTTCGCATTTCCTATGCGGTTCGCGCAAGGAACCCAATGGAATTTACAAAATTCGAAACTAAATCAATCACGGATAGTCCTTATGTCTCGCGGAGGATGCTTCCCCTCAACTTGGCCCTTCAATGCTGGCAATTACATTGGAGATCCAATCACACAGAAGCTACTGAAAATAGTGCCCATAGCTGTGAGTTATGTGGTTTGGAAGAAGGCACGACTTCGCAACCTGTTCATGGTGTTCATGGTTTTCGCCGATTCCTCAAACGGCACGACTTTGTCAAATCCCCGCACAAAGCATGGGCTTGAGCCGTCGCAACTGGCCAATGCTTATCTTGTCCACTCCGCCTAAGCCCGTGACAGCACGCTGTTCTCGTCGCCAGAAACGAAGAGGAAAAGAAAAAACGATAAGGAGAAAAAAAAGACCGTCCTTTAAAAGCTTTGCCAAGAAGCTTAAAACAAACAATGGGAGAAACGTTGAACAAAAACAGCGGCATGTCAAACTTTCGTTGGGTCCTGGGCTTGTCGGGAGGCCCTCTCATTCCTCAACTTGGCTCTTGCGATCATGATCCCGGCTCCACAACATGCCAGCACTAAACAGCCGGTCGTGCCGTAGGCGGCAGCAAATACCCAGGGAGCTGTGTCGGTTGCCCGCACGTCAGGAATGGCAAACAAAGCAGCTGCCGCATCCAAGTCGGCCAACAAATCCTGGGTTCGAACCGCGAAATTTGGGTCGACTACTTAGCGCAACTAGCCTTTCAGCGGAGTCAGAACCACGCCATGCGACCATGTCTCTGACCGATGTCCGAACAAACAAACGTCGTTTGCTTTTGAAAAAACGTCGGTTTTTTGAACACCAGCGATGCAAAGGATCAAAACTTGTCCAAAGCAACTTCTTTCGCGCCTGCAAAGCTGCTTCCATGTCCAGTTGGCTGCTGCCTTGTATCAGAACTCCTTTGAACCTGGCCCAGGACAGCTGCACGGCCTCCAGGGATGGGGGTTGATCAATGTTTCATTTAGGCCTCAGCTTTGACCACGAGTAACTTTTTCTCATGTGGTGAAAGTCATCTTTGTTGGTTTCCTTCATGGTCACCTCATATAAAGGACCTTTTGATCAACCCCCATATGCTAAACCCTCAAAATGTTGCTGGCATCTGATTTGTTGTCTTCAGTCCGTTCTTGGGAAATTCGGCTTGGTTGGCGGCTTGGTGGCCTGGTGGCTTGGAACTTGGGGCTAGCTTCCCATTTGATTACCCTAAACCAGAAGCCAGGGGTTCAAATTCAATCCAAATCAAAAAAAATACGCGGAACCTGAAAAGTGGTGAATGAACTTGGGAAAACTATGAGATCATGTGGCACTGGTGGGTTTTGTCGGAGCTCAAAAGGGCGAGCTTCCCCGCAACCCCGAAAAAGGAAAGAAAAAAGGCTCCAACATCAAATTCCCTCCTTTTGTGGAGCCAAACAACTCCCAAGAGCAGAACCTCTCCGATTGCGCTCACGGGGGCGTTGTTTTCTCGGGGTGAAAATTCATTCCCGCGCCTCCCACTGGGTGAGCAGATCCCTGCGCTCCAGCATGATGGCTCTGGGCACTGGCCCACCCCCGTCCTGCTGGAAAAAAAAGCAGCAAGGCCTTGAGGAAAGAGCAAGCTTGAGGGGTTCCAGACAGTTGATGCTTGCGAAATCCAGAAATCACACCACCTTTCAGAAACCGCAATGATTCGATGTTCCCGTAAATACCAACCAACCACGGCTTCAACCATGGTTTCCAAGTCGTGCAGGATTTCGTCCATCCACAGTACCTGTAAAATCATCAGAGAGCCAACCAAGAACCACTTCTAGGTGGGGGGGACCTGTATTGGACACAACAAATATGACATATTCCACCGTACTCCCTCTGGGGAAGGGTCCCTGCACAGGCAAACTAACATCACCAGCATCAAACCCAGCACCACCAGCAACTGGCGCCGTACCTAGCATTGCAAGCATCACCAGCAAGGTCGGTTCAGCATACCTTGCAGGGAGCTTTCAGATGCTGGGACAACACTCAGTCCTCGCACAAACACTTGGCATCACCAGGAACTAGGTTGCATCGGCAACAACCCCACTAATTACGCACAGCTGCTTAGATTAGCTGCCTGTCCGTGTCTCTGCTGTGGAAATCATAAACAAACGAAAAGGTCTCTACCTCTGAGCTGCCTGGCCTTTCAAGAAACAAACACGCGCAAGAAACAAAAAGCCCTTTAGTTTTACATGGGCTGCATAGGTCGCGAGCTCTCGAGCAAGTAGTCAGAAGCTTGGGAAGGCTCCCGCAACTATCAGAGCCGCTCAGCTTGCGGCAAAAGCATGGGTCAAACAAAAGGTCGCTGCACATGGACAAATGCAAGCAAATTCCCACCCAGAGCCAGAAGCGGGAGCTAACCACAAACGGGAAGGAAGCATCTCCACCTGTCCAGTTCTTGCACGAAACATGAACGGAGTCAAACCAGAGGTGCGGTTTACAGAAGCAAGAAACATCTCGCCAGCTTGCTTCAGCCAAGTCGGTGAGTCTTAGGTGGCAAGCGGGAATCCTCCAAGACTCCAACCCGTTCCCCGCGTGGGCTGGAAACGGGCTGGAAACCTCAACCGACCTGCGTCCTTCAGCTGGAGCCCCAGTCCTTCAGCTGGATCTGGGCCGTCTCGAACTGATTCATCGTCGACTGCATGTCGCTGGTGCCGGTAAGTTTGTACGTCGCCAGCAGCGCCTCTTTGTAGGCCCTCAACGCACATCGACTCAACAGTCAGAAACCTCCGTAGCTGCTTTTTTCTGCGTGGAAAACACTTCAGCGGGGTGCGTGTTTGTCACGCTGGCTCGCTCGAAAGGGAGTGTTCTTAAAGGGAGACCGAAGAGATCCATATTTTGAGGCTCAGTACCCTTTCTAGGGTTGTCAAGAGGCAACCAAAATATCCGTCCACGCCCAAAAGCTCACAAGTTATCCAGGAGGCGTTTGAGCCAGCACAGACTGCCACATCGCCACTTGAACTCTTTGCGCTGGAAAGGATGGCTCTTGCTTCAGCACTTCATCCGCGTACCTTGGAATTACTCGGGCCAGCCGGAACGTCAGGCTGATAAGGACCAATGTTGAGTTGCAAAGGCAACCCATTTTGAAAGGTTTACCACTTTGGAGGTTCTCTGAAAGGGAAACCTTTTGGAGCTATTCAAGGGCAAACGAAAAGGGAACCTGAATCCCATTTTGGTGGTTGCCAAAATGGTGTTCACACGTGTGCCGCAAAAACGTCCCCAAAAGGAGTTACCGGTTTGACCCCACAAAAAGACCATGTGTTGTAGTTCTGGCGTGTGTGTTGGTGTGTGCGCGTGCTCCTTCTCGTATTTGGCTACGAACTTTCATAGGAAACCGCCTCAAACGTGGTCGGAGGTGAATCCACCTAGATGATGTCTACTAACAGGTCCCAAAAAGAATTGCTCGTGCCCATTCTCCCTAGCATGAAGTCTACTTTCTCCGTTGCGCCGACCGCAGCTAGCGGGGAGACAGCGCTGGGCAAGTCTGTTCGGGCCAACAAGAATGGTCTCCGTTGCGCCGACCGCAGCTAGCGGGAAGACAGCGCTGGCTGTTCGGGCCAACAAGAATGGGTTAAGGAGGGTGCATGAATGGAAGTGAAGTGGAACTGAATGGACATGAAGGGATTCTCAAAGGGAAAGGAATGGAACTGAAGTGAAAGCAAAGGCTGAAGGAAGATCAAGATAAATCAAGGGGACTGAAGGGAAATGAATGAAATTGAAGGAAAATGAAGGAAACTGAAGGGAAAATGAAGGGAAATGAAGGGAAATGAAGGGTACTGAAGGGTCATAAAGGGAAGTGAAGGAAAAAGAACGGAAAAGACGGGAGATGAAGGGAATTAATGGAAACGAAAGGAGATGAAGGGAGATGAAGAAGAGCTGGGAAATCAAGGGAACTGAAAAGAAATCAAGGGAACTAAATAAAGGGAAATCAAGGGAACTAACTGAAGGGAACTGAGCTTAAATGAAGGGAACTGAAGGGAACTGCAGGGAACCGAAGGGAAGTAAAGGGAACTCAAGGGAAATAAAAGAACATGAAAGGGAAGTAAAGGGAGATGCAGGGAACGGCAACCCACGAGGGCTTGAAGGAATGGGTAATCAAGCTGATCACTCCTTGAGGTCTGAAAAAGGACGGTCAGTATCCACGGAAAGCAGTGCCACTGCGAGTGGGTACCAGTTCCCGAAACGGATCTCAGTGGGAACAAACCAAGCTTCCCACAACCTGAACGGATAGAATCGGAATCCCAAACTGGGTTCTAACCAATCAGTATTAAACGTGCGACTGAGGTGTTGCAGCCTAAACCGGGTAAAAGGAGGTCTCCGAAACCGGCACCCAGAAGTCTAGTTGGGCGTGTCCTGGACCAAAACCCAAAACTGCCCCCACGGTTTCCAAACGGCGTCCCAGAAAACTCCCTCGAGAATCGGGTTCCCGAAGTTTCGCTTGGCGTGCGCTCGGCAAGCCACGTCTGCAGCAGGGCCTTCATCACATCCTGCGCTGGCCAAGACGTTCTTGCACAAAGCACCGTGTTGCTTCAGAAACTCGTTTCAGCCGTCAGTTTTCATGTCCCTCACGGACATAGGAATGACGGGAAGTGACTTTGTCGCTGACAAGTGTGCGGGGGGTGGGGGAAGAGGCTTCCCGAGACTAAACTTGAAGAGAGTTTCTTGCGCAAGACTGCACAAAAACACGCCAGACTAAACTAACTTTCATTGCTTGGGATGTGGGTTGGTGATGCTGGAGATGCTGACGGGTGATGCCAGGGATGGCTGGCGATGTTTTGCCTTCCCTAGCGTTCCGTTGCTTGCCCTTTCCCTTGCTTTCCATCGCTTTTGCTGTCTTTCCCTTTGCTTGCACCCATGCCACAGCTCAGGGCAGTGGCTGTCCGTTGCCTCCATGTCCAAAGTAGATGGTAAGTCGGGTGAGCGTGATCCATGGGCGTTCTACAAATGGGCAACCTCCGCAGAAAACCACCAACACGAAGAGAAAAAGATGGGCTCTGTGCTTCAAGCAACTTGCCGAAGAAGGTTTCCTTTTTCAAAAAGACCGGGGCCTTACTCATGAAATAAGCTTTCACTCGCACACACTAGCAAAAGGAAGGTTCCTATTACCTCTCACAAAAGAGGAAGCCCAGTTTCTTGAGGAAACAAAACTGGGTTCCATGTGTACTTCAATGCCGCCAACATGACGATTTCCCGGTGAGCTGGAAAAAGCTCCTTGATCAAAGAAAGCGAGCTCCAAGCCTTTGAACAAGTATGATGGTGTTTCGGGGGTCTGAAGCTTTTCAACAAAAACGCGCTGCAGGCTTCGAATCTTCCCTCTTTGCCCACCTTGCGGCGACTCACAATCCCTGGTTTATGGCAAACACCGCCAAACTGCTTTTTCTTTTTGAAGGTGCGCTAATGTGGTTTGTAGGCCCCCGCTTGGATGTTCAACCCACTTCTTAATTGGTCACAACCATAGTCACAAGTTGTAGCCAGAGGAAACTCTTTACATGTCCATAGAATATCAACCCAAGCCCCAAGAAATCTCCCGTCATATCGGGTCAGCGCCCAAAAACCGAAGCCCGGCTCGCTGGCTGCCCCGCCTCGAGGGCGCCCATGCGGCTGATCGCCTCTGCCAGGCTCGTCGCCCCCCGCAAAGCGGCCACAGCCGGCTGCACCACCTCTGCCATGCGCCTGGCCGAAGCGGCGATGGCTGCGTGGCGATGGCCGCTCCGAAGCGACTGGCCTCATTACTTCATGGTCAAAGTCACCCCCCAAGCGGTGGGTAGCGAAACAAACCCCATGTCTTTGATAACCCCCAGAAACCGTCAAAATCATGACCCCTGAGCGAAGCAGCCGCTTGGCGCAGCGCCAAACATGCCAGGCGAAGGTGCAACTGGGTCTGAAGGTGCAAAAGTGCCCCCAAGAATCAGCCGACACTCGAGTTCGGGCAAGATGCGAAAGCAGACCACATGAACCAAGAAAGGCTGAGCCGACGCGCCAGCATTCTTGGTCTTCACTACTTAAAGGCTCATAGTGCACGTGGACGAACCTCCCGTTCCTGCAAAGTTCTCATGGAACCAACGGTGCTGGGAAAAGCCGAATGGTGACCCAGGATTAATAACCCCCACAATTAGGGGGGATGTGGTGTTCCCTCCAAAAGTGATGAATCCCCACTAAAAGGGGACACCCCCCAATCAAAATCAACCAGGGGTTCTGCCGAATCCGGGGTTAACATGGCCATGGGTCAAAATCCAAATCGAACCCCCAGTGAACATCCCAATCCCCACTAAAATAGGTTCTAAAATGGGTGGTGAATTCACCCAACCAAAATGGGATCCCGTTTAACGGTTTTGACCACCGCCACAGCCCACGGCAGCCACAAAAACACGACCCAATAAGCCCAGCCTGAAGAGCTCCTGGCTCGGCTGCACGGGCAAAGGCGGCTGATCGGAGCCAAGCATCAGCCGCTCCAAGGACGAAGTGAGCTCCCCACGCTGCGCCTCGAAACGTGGGTGGGTGGGGTGGGGTGGGTGGGGTGGGGTGGGGTGGGTGGGGTGGGGTGGGTGGGGTGGGGTGGGGTGGGGTGGGGTGGGGTGGGGGTGGGGTGGGTGGGGTGGGTGGGTGGGTGGGTGGG
>CAUJNA010003646.1:55000-57500 GCA_963377175.1 Effrenium voratum | reverse complement strand
TTACTTCGTTCATACATCATTTTAAAAATAATATTAATATATCTCACCATATTTTTAACATTAAACTTTTTCACTTTCAATATATGATTTAATGTTTTGTTTTTACATCAAACCCTTTTTTTCCTTGATAAATCAATGCCCATAATATGTAGTCAATAATTTCATACTTTTTCTTACTGATTTTAAGAAATGCTTTAACATAATCATAAGGTGGTATTTTATACACAGCTAAAAATATCAAGATTTCATCTTCAACATTTATTTCATCTATTTTTTAATCTCCAAACAATGGTCTATTATATTTTGATATCGTCTCCATCTTCTACAAGTTCTACATACATCTTCTTCACTCAAAGCATAATCAATAATATTATTTACTATTCCATTCGGTAAATTAAATTTGTATATTTCCATATTTTCTTTTTTGAAGTGGCAACAGTCGTAGCATTTCTTATTGATATAATTATTGATTTCGGTGCCCACCATTTCTATTAATATATAGTTGGTATTTCTTTAAGTCAGTTTAAGTCATTAATTAAGAAAAATAAGAAACATAATTCAATCTTTACAAACGATAAGTATATTACAATTATAACATATAATAATTTACATGTCATAATTATACTATGATTAAGAATTAAGGATTAGAATAATAGTCAGGAAATATGTCTTCAATTATGTAATCTACATATTTATCAATATCACCAATGTCTATATATTTGATATTGTCTTTTCCTATTATTGAATACATATATTCCCAGAAAAACAAATTAACTAATAGCCATACTTTATATTTGGTGTTGCGGTAATACCATATAGTATATTTAGTTATTCTAAATTCATTCAAGACCTCGTTAATTTATCTTTGCTTAATAAATGCAAATCAATATCTTCAAACAATTCACGAAATTCTTTAGCAAATGATTTATATGGTTTAATGCGTAGTTCTCCTCCAAACCTTTTAATCAAATCTTTATTATTAAAAAACTCATCAATTTCTTTTTCAATTGACTTTCTAGCAATTTTATTGTAAAAACATACAGGAAATCGTTCTTGATATCTCATAAATAATTTCAATTGTAATTGAAACTTTGTATATCCCTTATCCTTATATTCTTCAACAAAAAACTGTTCAAGGTCTCTTGTTATACAGCATTGATTACAATATACATCATATTCACTTATTTTATTACACAGATTAGCAGGAAATATGTTATACAATGTAAAATCAATATCATTATTTTTATTATTGCACCATTCGCACTTACTATAATTAAACAGTGTCATTTTGCGCTTAATATATTAAGTCAATATTTATTTAAGTCGGTTTCAAAGAATTTATTTTTTAATGGCCATAACCAAGTGAGTTTATACTATCTATCCAATATTTGTTGTTTTCATAACTACTAAGAGCAATTTTATTAGTTGTTATACTAAAAATTATATGGTTTTTACTTCTAATACTATTAAATGACTTATGTATAACCTCATTAGTTTTTAAAACCGTCTCAAACTCTTCATATTTCATTTGACGTCTTACTGTGGCTTTTGCTATGCCCTTACATTTCTTATATATTTTTTAACATCACCATAAACTGAGTAAGCGTAGCATTTAGGACGAAGGGCTATAAACCCTGTTTATATTTTGCTTTTCAATTCATCCTTAAATGTACCTAATACTTTCTTGTTATTCTCATCATAACATTTATGTTCCTTAGGATAATCTGAAAAATATATTTCTTTTTTAATTGTATTCAGGTCTTCATAAATGTCATCGGTTTTAGTATGAAATACAAAACTATCAGTATCAGTATATACCATTTTAATATTATCTCCATATTTAGGTTTCATAACGTTATAATAAAACTTATACATGTGTTGCTTACTCAAATCTAAAATACTCATCCCAATAAATATAGGTGTGTCTAGTTTCAACTTTGTTTTTGCTTTTCAACTCCAACCAAATTTTCATTAATGATATGACTATGTTTGAAGTTAGGATTACTTACACACTTCATATATCTAGTTTCATCACTCACAACTTCAAAGTCTAAATGTTTTCGCTTATCCTCCATTGTTTTTCCAAATATGGCATTGTTCATCAATTTATAAACATCTTTCTCAAAATTATTTCTAGCATTATTTTGTTTCTCAGTGTTAAATTCGATGTAAGGTTTTAAAATTTCCCGTTGCTCAAATTTAACTGTCCTATGAATTTTCTTAAGTTTTAACCCCTGCTTCAAATCCGCCGACCCCTTTGCAAAAGCCAAGTTAGTCTCTGCAAAGGGGCGAGGCGTGTTCTAAGTGGTGGTTAGGGGAGTCTGAGGGGGGAAGGGGGGGTCCCGCGGCGGATTTTTGACACGCCTAACCTCTAACTCTAACCCCAACCTCTAACCCTAACCTCTATCCCTAACCTCCTAACCTCTAACCCTAACCTCTAACCCTAACCTCTAACCCTAACCTCTAACCCTAACCTCTAACCCTAACCTCTAACCCTAAC
>CAUJNA010003646.1:0-52500 GCA_963377175.1 Effrenium voratum | reverse complement strand
CGACGACGATGATGGTGATGAAGCTGATGATGATGATGATGATGATGATGCCGATGATGATGATGGATGATGAGGATAATGATGATGCTGATGATGATGCTGAGGATGATGACGATAACGATGATGATGGTGATGATCACGATGATGCTGGTGAGAATGATGATGATGATGATGGTGATGATGACGATGTTGATGATGATACTCATGCTGATAATAATGATGATGATGATGATATTGATGATGACGATGATGATGATCATAATGATGATGATGATGATGATGATGTTCATGATGAATGTTGAGGACGATGATGATGATGATGATGATCATGATGATGATGCTGATCATGATGATGATGATGAGGGGGATGATGGTGATCATGATGATGATGATGGATGATGACGGTGATGATCACGATGATGCTGATGAGAATGATGATGATGATGATGGTGATGGGTGATGATGATGATGATGATGATGATGGTCATGATGATTATGATGATGATGGGGATGATGCCGATGATGATGATGATGGATGATGATGATGGATGATGATGATGGTGGTGATGATGATGATGATGATGTTGATGCCGATGAATGATGATGCTGATGGTGATGATGCATGGTGAGGATGATGCTGATGAGGATGATGATGACACTGATGATGATGATGATGATGATGATGATGATGATGATGATGATGATTCTTTCGTTGCCTATCTTATCTGGACACTTGTTTTAATGTTGGGTGATCTTCATTCGGGTACTCTTTTCTTTGATCCAAGATTTCGATTTGATCCAGTCCATCTTTTATTGCACCTTAGAGTTACTTCTGTCTTCTTCTTTCTTCTCTTTTTGCGAATCTGGCCAATTAATAAATAATAATCATCATCATCATAATGTTTACCTCGTACCTCGAATTCTTAAAACAACATTTAACACAACATCAACAATAAAAGCACATTGGGGGTCGGCGGCATCAGGCGTCAGCCTGCTTAATAAAATTGTAAGGTTCTTATATGGATTACATATGTTTCTTTATCATTTAAATTCAATACTAATTCATTTGTTTTTTCATCCGTAGGTTTTTTATGACTTAAACATTCATAAATTTCAATTTGTTTATCTGACAGCATGTCGGCTTTAACATTCATAACCTCAGGTGCCATTGGATAGTCATTGTGTAAATCGTGTAATTCTTTAGGATATTCCAAACCCACTTCTAGAATATATCCAATATTATTATTGTTGTAATTAATAATGTCTTCTTCTTTTAATGTATCATCCCATTTAAAATTTTTATATGGCAGTTTTTGTATCATGCTTAGCCCATAAAGATTATTAGCGTCTAAATAATTGATATAACTGCTTTCTTTACTTTCATCATATTCTTCACCCATGTATTTATTGTTTGCTTCAACCTTTTTAGTAGAAACCATACACATCCCTCCTCTAAGTCCCGCTTCTATCATTTCATACATTTCTTGGTCATATATTAAATCAATCTCTACACCAGTCATTTTAAGCATAGCATCAAAAGCAAAGTTAGGCAAAGTATAGTAATAAGCAGGGTCCAATCCATAATATGTCATACACACATCTCTAAAATTTTCGAAAATGTCAATAATAATACATCAGTTTTCAAATATAAATCATGGTATTCACCCATATTCTTAATGTTGAAATGCTTCCATATAATTTTGCCCTTTCATAGTCGTTAACACTTATACCTTCTTCACTCAACTGACTATAAACATCGTCCTTACTCGGTAATTGCTCATCATCAAATTTATCAAATGAATTCATGTAGTCATAAGGATAAACACCTTTATCAGTCAACAAATCTAGACATGTCTCACTATTAATCACATCATTTTTACTACTGAACCTAAAATTATCTTTCCAGTTTTCACGCAATAACCATTTACTTTTATCTTCTTCATCTGAATTATCATACTTACTCATTGAAACTAACTTATCTAATGAAGCAGTTAAAAACCCAAAAGTGTCTTTAACACTCAAACTTTCAAAACTGATATTAATATTTTTCCACTGTTCTGAGCGATGACATCGATTTTATTGTTGTTACTTAATTTATCAGCATGTTGAATAATTAAATGACCATCATATTTTTTCATACTATGAAAGAATACAGGAATTTTAAAATATCTATTACAAAAATTAAGATTGCAAACGCTATGAGCACAACCTCTATACTTACCTGTAAAATGTCAATGGTCTCTAACTTTTTTATATTTCTCCGCTTCCTTGGCATTCTTATAGTTCATTCTAAACTTATCCCCACAAATAAAACATTGTTTAGCATTCATTTTCAAAATATTCTTCGTCTTCATCACTCATGTCTATGTCTTTGTTTTCTTTCATTTTATTTTTTACTTCTGCCCTAATCTCATTAAGTTTTTGACAAAACACATCAACAGCATCTTTACCACGATACATAAACTCATAATTTGTATTATCAACAGCATTAGCCATATTAATCATAAAACCACATGGTGTATGTTCTTGGTAAGCAAAAGTATTCAACTTTTGCTCAGCCTCCTTCGTCGTGTAGTTATAAGTTTTAATATTTTCATCTGTCGGTTTTTCAACTTCTTCAGTTAAGCATTCAAAATCAGCATATACAACAAAAGGACATCTTAACTTTTTGAAGTGATGCTTAAAACTCACTTTCTCATAAGGCTTAGGCATTACTATCTGTTGTCCTTCAACTTCCATGCATCCACTATCATAATGTTTATTTGATAATTCTTCATTTCTAAATCCATGATTACAATATTGACAAAAATAGGACTTGCCATTATGATTACTTTTTTGATTATTAATAAGTCTGCTCAAACTTTTTATATACACATAATGACTGCAATCCTCATCATCAACTCTCAACAAATCAAAATGACAAGAAGCATCTGTATTTTTCAACTTTCTACTAATAACAATTTGTTCATTATCATCAATTTCATAAACATTAATGGATATTGATTTATTATTTTCTTCAAATGTATCTATATCATTATTATTAGCAGGAAAACTAACACCATCAAAAATCAAATCACTTTCTATCTTCTTGTAGTGAAACATCTTTTCGGGGTGTGCCTTATCACAAATTTTACAATATCACATTCAATAGAATATTTAAAACACGTGTCATCTTGATTTTTAATATTGATACATGCCTTTTTCTTTTGTATCCCTTCTGGAAGTTCGATATATTTGCCAGCTCTAGTCGGAATATATTTATTATACATGATATGAATATTATTAATATTGCTAATTACTAATCCTGACTGATACAAAGCCATATCTAAACTTCTTGTTTCAACATCAGGTCTCATTCTTTTCAAAGCATTCCTTAAATCCTCTTCATTTACAATAGTGTACGACCTTGTCCTAACTGTTACGTTTCTCTCCTCATCAAATAAGTTCATAACTTTCATATTTATTGTAGCATTCAGTTTCATTCCTCTATTCTCTTTCAAGTATTCATTAAGTTTGTCAAATTGATAATTAAAATAAGTCAATCCGTTCAACTCTTTTAAATGAATGATTGAAATTGTGTAGGCGTTGGCATATGCTCTAAAGGCGCTTCTTTCTTCTGTTATTACTGCTTTTTTCTTAATAGCATGTCTTAAAACCGTTCTTGCTCCTACTCTTTCTCTGATTTGATTTGCTTTGTAGTCATTAGTTTTCTTTACTGCTTCAAGTCTCTTAATCAATCTATTGCTTATTGGTTTTTCTGGATTATATCTATACTGGTTGTTTCCTATAATTATGGTTTTAAGTTTTTTACCTTTATTATTTACTTTGTATTCTCCAAAATTTTCTTTAAGAAGATACTTAACTATTTTAGTGTTTTCATCTGGCGATAAATCTCTATTCATATTATTAGCTATATAATTTAATTATGGTTTTCTCTTTAAGTCTTTTTTAAAGTCACAAAATTCTAAGAACTAAATAACTAGTTACTAGCCTAAATTATTATTCTTAATTTTCAATTAATAATAATTCATGAAGACTAAATCAAAGATTAGTCTAAACTATTATTTCTAATTTTCAATTAGTAATAATTCATGACGCACATAGTATGATTGTAATGTCATATCTTGTTCTATCCTTTCTATTTTGCCATTTTGGGTTGGTCTCTTCCTTGATGTACAATTGCCTTGTCCTTTTTGGTATATTTTCACTGTGTCCGAAACAGACAATTTAGGGTATTTTCTCATATGTTTTTGTTTCAGTGTAAGGTTTGCTTTTACATTTGCTCTGTTGTCATCATCATGCGCTTCACTTGGTTTCATTCCAGTTGATGAGTGAATAGCGCTATTATATTTCTTCAATGTAGGTTTCAACATATCAGTCCATCTACCTTTAGTAAAGTGTATCCTGTCTCCTATTCCTTTTTTCATCGTTCTAATAAATCTCTCCACAATATTGGCATGTGTTAGCGTTGTTTTATGTATTATACCTAAATCATCTAAATATTTCTTTACTTCTGCTTTAAATGCTCCATCATCATCAGAAAAGATTTCCACAGGCTCGCCCATAACTTTAAATGCTTCTTTCAACCCGTTCAAAACATTTGGACTGTCTCTTTGAAACATTGGATACACAAAACCTAATTTACTGAAAGCATCTATTACAATCAATGCATAGCGTTCTTCATCTTCTTTCTTAAATATTTTCATATCCATAATATCTGATTGAAATTCTGCTCTGGCATAAGGCACTAAGAAACTGTTATAATTCTGATACGGTCTTATTTGCTTGTTAGGTTGCTTCTTCAACCACTTTGCCACGTCTTCTAATGTTACACTTGCTCCTCTCTCTTTTGCTTGATTGTATAAGCTTTGTTTAGAACCATAACCTGTTTCTAAATCATAATAGAGATTGCTCATTATCTCCTCATTACTTAGTTTACTCATATATTGAAATTGGATTATATCAATTAAATTAAAATTAAATTAATATTATCCAATTAGACTGTATGTTTAGCACTCTGACACTGTTTACTTTTCTCATGTCTTGATTTGTTAGAACTGTTGGTCATTGATTTTCCACAAATATTACATGTATAAGGTTTATTAAGTTTTTCTTGAAAGTTTTTTTTGATAATCCTTTTGATATTGTTTCTGTTTATTTTCTTTTATTTCTTCACTGTCAGTAGGACTTTGCATTACATCAGCATCTGAACTTTTATAATGTCTTTCAATGTCATCAGCAAAACTACTATTCATAAATAACATATTCATAAAGCCATTATACTCATCTTCATCATGTATTCCTCCTAACAATCTATTGCTTCCATCATCTGAGTGTCTGCTATAGAATGGCATTTATCTTATATAATAAAGTCGTTATTTATTTACGGCATTTTTACAAATTCTGGTATTTTAATTGTGTATGTTAAGTTTTATTTTATTTTTAATTGTTGTATTATTTTTTTTATTTTAATTTGTTATTTTAATTGTTTATTTTAATTGTTTATTTTAATGTTTATTTTAATTGTTTTTTTGTTGTTGTTCCTTTTGTTTTTCTTTATCCTTATCTTCATCTTCACTTTCAGCATCAGTAGGAATAGGCATATCAGTAGGAGGTGCTATTTCATACTTAGCATTTTCTTCTGATGATGATGAATTAACAGTATGCGTTGAAGAACTATGAACAGTGATAGGTGGAGAACTATTAACGCTAATAGGCGGGGAAGTATTTAACTCAACTTCCTCACTAACATTTGTATTCAACCCATTCATTATAGCAGCTGCTATATCGTATGATGTTACTAATGAATTCATTGTTAAATTAACTAATAACTCTGAACCTTGAATTGTAGTTAATGTAGTGTGGTATGTTAAATGTGCTACTATTTGTCCTATACTAAAACCCGTCATCAACATAAATTCTATAATCCTCATCAACATAAATAATTTCTTTCTATATTTATCAATATCATCATCCTTTTTATCATCATCATCATCGTCGTCATCATATAAATCAGGGTCATAAGTAAATGCTAATGCTTCTGCTTCAGCCTTGGTTATCAATTTGCTTTTGAAACTCTTTGAAGACCCGCCTAATATGTTTGTCTCATCATCAAAATTATAAGTTTGTGTCGCCGTATCATTTGGTAGGTCTGTGTGTGGTGCCTTGTTTTCTTTGTTAAGCGTTTGTGTTGCCTTGTCTGCAGTCATAACTTTTGCGTTCATATATCTTTCCTTATTTTTCTAATTCATTAAATCCATTTTATCAAAATCAAAATTCTCAATAACATATCTTTCTTGTATTTTTTCAATATAACTGTTGTTTTCATTTTGCTTGTGATTGTTTGTTTAAGCATTTCATCAAAAGTAGGGCGGTTCCTTAACTCGTGCTTGTGGTTGTTAATCATTTTATATAATTATTGATAAATTATATAAAATGATCTATGTTTCCTTTGTTGCCTTGCCTTTTCCTTTCATATCTCTCCAATCGTTCATTCTTTTTCTTAACAATTAATCATTTACTTTCGTCGTCCATTTTCCGCTGTTTGTAAGTTTCTCCACCAGTCCAACTAAATAAGTTCTACCTGTTTCCTTTTTACCTTTTCCCTTTTTCTTTGTGTTTGAATATTGTTGTTCCTGTTCTTCAGTAAGTCCTGCTCCTCTTAAATGTAATCGAAATAATATGTCGTCTTCTTTTACTGTGCTTCCTTTCCAATGGTTTATATCAGTTGAATAGTCAATTGTTTCCTTATGTGTTCTTGTTTGTCTTGTTGGTAATGTGGATGAACTGTCAGCGCTGTCCCTTGTTTGTTCTCTTCTTTTTTCTGCTTCTTTTATTTCTATTGGTTCAGGACTGTCTTTATCTTCGTCAAAATACATCGCTTCAATTTCAATCTTACTCTCGCTTTTTGTAAATTTGAAACTCTTTTTGGTTCAGGACTGTCTTTATCTTCATCAATAAATCGTTTCAATTCCAATCTTGCTCTTGCTTTCTGTAAATTTGAAACTCTTTTTGGTTGTAAATCTTCCAATGGTGGTAAGTCTTCAGTATCGCTTGATTTTGCAGTTACCATTGACTGGATACTTGGTCTTCTCCCCTCTTGTCCTTCTAATTGTCTTGCCCGTTGTGCTCGTTGTTGTAGATCTGCTATTTGTTTGCTACTAAGTCTTTTTGAAACTTGACTGATTTGTCGTTCGTGTTGTTCCTCCGCATCGTCCATTGTGGCACTTAGTGTTTGTATTGAACCGTCTCTTAAATCATCCATTTCATCGTCCTTTGCCATATCAAAATGTTCTGTTTGATTTTCCCCATCTAACATTTTTTGAAAGTGTTGTTGTCTCAAGTCTACTGTATTATTATCATAAACTGTTCCTAATGGACTATCACGAAAATAATAGGTGTTTCTGTCTACTACATCTCTTATATTATTATTTGTATATTCTTCCTTTGTAATTTCCTTTATCAGTTCATTATAAGACGGTCTTAATCTTAATTGAGATTTTAGTGTTTTCATCTGTGCATTGTCTAATCTCATTAGTATATTAAATTAAGTAGATTATAATTTATTAATCTAATTAATTTACTCAAAGTCAAAATCCCTTCTTAATTGATTGACTATTCCTTTCCTCTTCTTAATAATTTCTGAATAGGATTTACCTGTTTCACTTGATGGATGATGTCGCATTTTTTCACCTTCCAACCTGTCAATTTCATTAAAATACGCCTGTGCTTCATCCACATGTATTCTTTTATTTTGAAATATAGCATAATCTTTCTTTGCATTATGAAATTCTAACTGTTCCTTCATTTCTTTCAGACATGTATAATTTGGTTGATGTGCCTTGTTGTCTCCTTCAAAAAAGTAAGGGACGCTTGATTTAAACGTCTTACTTGGTGTTGTTATGGGATTGTAAAATGTGTTTGATGTTGGTAATTTACCTGCTTTGCCATTCTTTGTAAGTGTTGATGTTATATTTTCAAAATCTGACTTGTTCATATAATAATAGTTATATTAAATAAGTTTATTTGCTAAATTATTAATTTTCTGTTTATTTTTATTATCTCGTTCCATTTTAATATTATTGTATCTATCTTTTGCAGTTTCAAATACTTTATTAGCAGTTGTTTCTAAATGGTTTGTCAATCGTTCTTCAACTCTTCTTTCTATTTCTTGTTCATCAACTTTTGGAATATTATCTTTAACTTTTTCATATACGTTATTTTCAAATTATTTTGCTTGTTCTGGATGCATAATTTTTCTACGAACAACTGTGTTAGGGTCTGGTTCTTGTTTAACTGGTATTCCATTACAGTTATGACGATATTTGAAAGTGTATTTTGTTAAATATTTTTTACACTTTGGACACTCCACTTTTTCCGTTGAGTATGTTTTAGATTTTATTTCTTGTGTTGGTTCCTCTTCTACTGTATTCTCTTCTTCTTTTATAATATTATTAGTTTCTACTTCTTTACTTTCTTCATTAATAATAGGTTCTTCTTTAATTTCTTCTACTTCTTTAGGTGCTTCATTATTTTCACTGCCTACATCTACTATTTCAAAATGTTTAACCATATAATTAGTATATAATATATATATATATATTAAAATATTTTAATATAATTAGATATAATAAATATTTACATTAAGATATGTATTATAAATAATTTAATCCATTGTTTCCAATGACTTTAAATATTCTTGATGCTTCAATGATTTGTTATGTCTGGCTTTCACACATTTTCTAAATGAAGAGCCACATTCACACTGCGTTAGTTTTGCTCTGTAATTTTTGCTGACTTCCTGTATTTGTTCTTTATTCTCCTTATAATACTGTTGTAAGTATGTTTTAATTCTATCTTTATGTTCTTCATAGTATTCCTGTCTATATTTGTCCATTTTAAGTTTGTTGTCTTCATAGTATTGCTTCTTACTACGACCTGCTACTCGTTTATTTACACAGTCACACTCTCTTTGAACAATTCCTTCCTTTCCATGTAAGCCTTCTTTACTATTGCATGAGTAACTTTCAACCAATTCTATTTTACAGTTTAAAACCCCATATTCATCAAACAAATCAAAAACAGAAACATAATGATGTATTCCATCCAAGTATTTTTTGTATGTACTTCTATGAACTTCCATTCTCTTGCTTAAAGGTTGAACCGTAGAACCAACATAACACATATTATAACCATTATCCCAGATTTTGTAAATCTTCCCTTTGCTATATATAATCTGTCATTTTTAACTATTAGTTTATACTAACTACTGTTTAAATGCGCTTCAACCCTCAACAAATGTTAAATTAAAACTACTGTCTGCCCCGTGTAAATCTACAGTTTTACCAAAACTATCAACATATTTGAAATGAAGACGACGCAAATGACGCATACTAACATCATTAGCGTCATTCATTAAAATCTCATTATCATAGATTACATTCCCAAACCCAGCAGTAATAGGAATTTTCTTTAGTACACGGGCAACTCCATAAGGTGCTAGTTGGTTTCCATTAGTTAAACTATCGCTGGTTAAGTAAATATTTTTCATTGGTAATAAATTAACAAAACCACTAACAAAAGGGTCAGGGGCAAAATTGATTTTTTCAACAGTGTTAGACAAAACATTGTTAATAGACATTGTATGACTTCTGTCACAATCAACACTAAAACCATAGTTAGTTTGCAATTCTTTATCCGTATGAATTGTGAAAAAGTAAGACACATAATTAACAGTTATAGTTATAGTATTTGTTTTTAATGAATAACTACAACTAAAAAAGTCACTATTTCCATCAGTTCCATTAGCAGCAGTATTCAATTTATTTTGTAATTCGGTTGCTAGTTCACTACTTACATAACTACCTTTCTCTGGTGCTACAATAAAGTAATATACTGGTGCTCCTGTTAATATTCCTCCTAATGTTAAATATAATCTATTATTTACATTGTCTTCAATAGGATAAATAGTATTAGGTATTGATAATTCGTGAACATATAATTTTGTATTTGCTCCTGTTTCTTGTGTTTCTGGTAAATCTATAACAAAGTCAGAAGTGCTTAAACTTTCGTTTAGATTTCTATGTCGTGTATCAATGTATATTTTTCTATATCTTGTCATATTTATATTTATTAATTAGATAAAAAAAATATCAACAATTAATATAATGAAGAATACATATTATTTAAAAGAAGGACAATTAAAATCATACAATCCAATTCATCAAGGTCATAGTGAAATGTATAGAAAAATAATTAATGAAATTCAACAAGAAAAATCATTATTCAAACCTAAATATATATAATAATTTATCTGACACAGAAGGATTAAACAAAGCATATACAAATGGTAGAGGTTCTTATTTAGATAATAATAAACTATATGTTGCTGGGACATTTGGTAAAAATAATATTATATCAAATATTAATGATATGTTAAGTGATATTACAATGGTTTAAATTCATACAGTGAAAGGTATAGAGATACTAGTGATATACTTGATGAAAACCATAATATGACTGAAGTTATTTCACATTCATTGCGTAGTAGTGCGAGTGCTAAATATTTACAAAATAACCCTGATAGAAATATTCATTTGACAGCTTACGTCGCCCCTTTTATTTCAATGTCAAACAAAAACGATGACAACTACACAAGCATACGAAATTTTGAAGATATAGTCAGTATTTTGGATAGAGGCAGTATAACATCAAATAGAGGAGGGTTTAACCCATTAACAAATCATCAACACTCATTATATGGTGATACTGGCAAGGATGTATCAAGAAGTATTGAGCCTGTAAAGGAAATTTTGTAGTCTTATATATAATGCCTAATAACGATATAAAAAACACTATAAATCCTAAAAAGAAAGTCAGTTATGATGACAATAAAAAGATTGTAGAAGACGCACCTGATTATAAGGTTGAAAATAATAATATTAAAAATAAATCTAAAAAACTATTAAAAAAAAATCTAAAAAATAAGTTATAGATTATTCACACTTTAAACTAAATTAATTTAATAATAGAATAATATTATTTTCTACTATTAAAAATATAAAGATGGAAACATTAGATATTGAAGATGTCCTTGTAGAGAAGAATTTGAGATTTAAATTAAAAGACGGTGGTTCTTATGTTCGGTCAAAAGAAAGTAAAAACTTTTATCCTTCATCGGTGTCTACTTATACCGCTGATACAAATTCAGTAATTAGATTTAACATTACTGGACCACCTAACCAATGGATTTCACTTCCTACACTATTATATGGATTTGCATTAGAAAATACTGACGACAGCACAAATGATGAGGCTGAACTACGACCTATATCAACTGGTGCTTTCTTTTCAAGAGTACGAGTGATGATGGGAGATGTAATAGTATGTGATTTGAATTCTACATCTCGTGCCGATGCTATGAAAGATTTACTTAAAACATCAGAAACAAAAAGAGCAGATGAAGTTTTAGGTTTTGGAAATTCGTTTAATAATAACGATGTTAGATTTTTAACTTATACTCAATTAGCAACGAACCCAAGCGCTAATAATGTTGCAAGAGTCACAAGACAAGTCACTTCAGATAATAAAAGAGGCATTGCTAAAGGTAAAAGCGCTAATGTATTTTATGATATGAAATTGAAATGCTTTAAGACTTGCGAAAACTGGATACCTTTATCTTATTGTCCTATAACCATAGAATTATATTTAGTGAATGATGCTAAATTACCAATTATTGCACAAGGCGACACTTCTGATTTCACTGCTACAAATACTTCTAACAAATAGGCAATAAAAAAGCCGGTTTTCAAAGCAAATGTTTATTCACTCGATGATAGCCTCTACGCAGAATATGCAAAAGTATTAGAAAGTGGTTCTCTTCCAATTACTTTTGAAACTGAAACAATGCAAGAACAAACCACATCAGCATCTACTGAAATATTTACAACTATCGTAAGGAATGTATCTAAACTAAATAAAATATTTATTTCATTTTCTAATACAACGAGTACCAGTTATGTAGGAAATTTGGTGAAATTCTTGAAGAATACAACTCACTATATCATCCAGAAGCACATCAAGGTAGTGCTGTTGATGTTGGATATTATAACCCTGTGTATGATTTAACTGCTTCATTAGTAATTGGTAATCAAGTTATTCCATCGCAAGAAATTCAGGGTGTTCGTGAAGCATACGTCCATTTAATGCATTGTGCTGACAATCCATTGTTGGTTAGAAGCGAGGACTATAAAACACAAGCATTTATGTTTGGATTCAATCTACAAAAATTAGAATCAGCATCGTATTCAGGTTTAAATTTAAAAAAATAATTCAAATGCAGTAATTAAAATTCGCCCCCTTGATGGAACTACTTTATATAGTAGTAATTGTATGCCAACGCGGATGTACATTCATATGGTGCACGAGTGCATCCTTGAAATCCGTAGCAACAGCGTTACATTTTATGATTAAATAAAAAAAACATATGATATTATTACTTGTCTAATTAATAATATAATATTATGAGCAAACACTTAATGAATATCTTTGATATTACAGCAAATAGAATTAGGCAAGTAAAAGATGGAGCAGTCAATGATATAGAAGACCTTTACGCGAGTAAATCCGACATTCAAGCAGTATTAGACAGTAAAGCAGACCAAGCAGACACCTACACAAAGGAGAAGATAAATGTTAATTTGTATGATGTAACTGAAACATATGACAAAACAGAAATTAATGTATTATCAAATAATATTAGTTCAAATACATTTTTAATAGGTAATCTGACAATCACTTCAAATACAAATTTTAATAATATTTCATCAAATACAAATCTAATAAATAATGTAAATTCTACTATGACAACTAATTTTAATAACATTAGTTATAATTCTAACTTAATAAGTAATTTAAATTCTACAATGACAACTAATTTTAATAATATGTCTTCAAATACTAATTAAATTAATACAAAGTTTAATAATATTTTATCAAATACAAATTTAATTAATACAAATTTTAATAATATTTCATCAAATACAAATTTAACAATTCTACTATAACAACTAATTATAATAATATTAGTTCTAATTCTAATTTAATAGCAGGATTAAATAGTACAATAAATTCACATATTATATCAATATCAGATTTACAGAATGGAGGTTCATTTAATGAAGCACATTACTATAATAAAATAACAACTAATAATTTATTATCAAATAAGTTAAATACATCAGTATTAAATAATACATTAATTCATAATATAACAAGAATTTGGAAATTATAATAATTTGTTTGAAATGTATAATAATTATTTTGATAGCTATGTTTATGGAAGGTTGGCAGGTTCAACAATGTTTTTAAATCAAAGAGGTTTTGGAAATGTAGAACTTAATAACTCTTCAACTTTTCAAAATGATAAAACACATTAAATCATAATACTACAATATTAAGTAATTTACAAGTATCTGGTTTATCTTCGTGTTCATCTATTTTAGATGTTGCAGGTTCAGACGCTCGTTATGTTTTACAATCAGATGGATTAAGTGGATTAATAACAGGAAATACAAATACAATTAATTCAATAATTACTATCAATAATTCACAGGATACATCATTAGGACAAAAGCTAGATAAAATAGATACTAACGCTCAAGCAATAGCAGGTGCTATTAATTTTAGTGATAATACAACTTTACACAGTAATTTAAATATGTTGACTACTGGAAGTATAATATGTAATAAGTTTAGCACTACATCGTCGCCTAATGTTGGATTGCAAATGACTTTTCAAATGGTTAATCGTGAATTTAATATTAACAGAGATGGCAGAATGTGGATGTCAAGTAGCGGTGGACAGTGGGAAACTCAAATAGGAGACGCTAATGTTGGAAGAGTGTGGGTAAAAGATAGATTCGGTTTGGGAGCAGTTGGAGTTAATGGTTATGTTTTAAATTGTGCTGGTCAAGCAAGATTTACAGGTGCTGCTCAGTTTATAGGAACTGACAGTGCAATAAGTCTTAACAATGGTTCATATTTGAATTTTAATAATAATGGTTCAATACGAAGAAATACTCCTGATGCTATAGAAGGTTTATATATGGCTCATAATAATTTTGCTGCCATTAGTGTTGGCGATGTTAGTAATGCTTCTAATCAATATATGATGTGTGATGGATTAGTGAATAAAGCTATTTTGAATAAACCTGTTGATGTGTTAGGTAATATTTATACGAATGCTGCTGTTAATTGTGATAATGTTAATATTGATACTGATGGTAAATTAACAATTGATACAAATTGTGAATTATATAGATATGTTAGTGTTTTTTCATCTTTTGATATGAGGAATACTGACGCTAATTCTTCAATTAGGTTCATTTGTGGATACCCTGCTGTTCAATCTAATATAGTTGGAGCAGTTAATATTTCTAGCGGATGGACTTTTAATACTGCTACTGCTGATTTTATGGGTAATTTATTTGCTGATGATGTTGATGTTAAAACTAATGGAGCATTAAGAAGCAATCATATAGCGCCTAATGGCGGAACATTAGTAACCGTTGATACTAACTTAGCAGTTCAAAATGCATATTTAGCAACTAATACCATTCAATCATTTGATTTAACAACGGTTTCATTTTTGAATAATATTTCAATGACTACTGGAACAGACATAAAGATGGGAACAAGTGAAATATCAACTTATTACGATGGAACTAGTTTATCTACAATTGATGTACTATTCAAAACATCAAACACTGCGTTTAGAGTAGCAGATAGTTCAACTACACCTTCTGTTTTATTATCTATTGATAAGACATTTGGAACGACAGTGAATACTGCAAGTTTTACAAATAATGCTCCATCAACTTTTAATGAAAATGTAACAGTTGTTAATACAAAAACATGATTTGTTAATGATATTCAAGATGCTTCAGGCAATGCTATTGATATTACCGCTGGAACTGTGACCATAAATGGCAGTCTAGTAGATAATTCTGATGCAAGATTAAAATATGATGTAGATTTACTTAAAAGCAATTGTATTAGTATGATTAAGAAATTAAAACCTAAAAAATTCAAAAGAAAAGATAGAGACGATAAAGATGCAATCCATATAGGCTATATTGCTGATGATTTATTAAAAGCAATTCCAAAAGAAATTAGTAATGTAGTTCATAGTAGTCGTGAATATTTAGGTATTGAATATACAAAAGTTCCTATATTATTACATAAAGCTTTACTGGAAGTAATAGATAAAGTTGAACAATTGGAAAAAGAAATTAAGGATTTGAAAAAAGAAAAATCTAAATAAATAATTAAATATAAATATATAAATAAATAAATAAATATATAAATAAATATATAAATAAATAAATAATTATTATATAGATATATACATATGGACATTGACAGGAAAGTTAAAATAAAAGCATTATTTCAAAATAGTAGTATGAGAGAAAAAATGTGTTATTGTGGTTGTAGAATTACTAAGTTGAATAAAGATGAATTTACATTAGATAAATGTAATAATAAGGAATGTAAGTTTAATCATTCTAAATTTGATGAATATATTAAAGAATTAAAAGAACAGAGACGAGAAGAGAGAAACAACAGACTAATAGATAAATGTGCTAAGGTAATAAATCCTATTTTTTGGGGATTGTTATTTCCTATTTTAATTCCTTTGAATATTTATTATTACATTATAATCTAAATAATAATATATAAATGGGTAATTCAAATAGCAATGTTGAAACTTCAAGTATTGATAAAATCAATGATATTGATGTAGAACAATTAGATTTAAGTAATATTGACAAATTACAGTTGAAAGCAATTAAGCAAATGAGTGAAAGATTAGAAACACTGGAGAAAGTAAAAAGTGACAAATTAATATATAGATTACCGGTTCAGATTTGTAGTTATAGTTTGTTCTGAATTAAAAATATTAAAAAAATAATATTTTTAATTAGTAATGTTCAAATATTGAGAGAAGTTTTTCATAAAGATACGGTTAGGGCTCTTTTCTAAAAGGTTAATATACAAAAAACTATGCGGTTCATCAGTGGCAGTCTCATATATTGTATAAATTAATTTCTTGCTTTCGTGTAAATTATCGCTTCTAACAATTGCTGATAATTCATCTTGTAATATGTCTATCTCTTTGAAGTTTCTACCTTTATAATAAAACAAATGACTTATATGTACTCTAATATTTGGTGGCACGGTTGATGATTTTTGAAGACTGACAAGTGTTGATATTCCACTATGGCGACCTCTACAAAATAAAGAATTTAACAATTTATTATTTCTTGTTATTGCTGGATTATCAGATACATCATCCAATATAACTAATATATTGAATAACGTGTTCATTCCTTGTTTTTTTCTGGTATTCAATTATTTATTTTGAGTTTCTATAACTCTTTCTAAATCTACAACATTGAACTCATCCCACCAACACGGTTGTTTATCATTATCTACGTTCAAACCTTCTTTAATGTATTTCTTCACTGGTAACCAAATACTATCCAAATTTACTGATGGAGACCAGATAAAAATTCTTTCAAATGCTCCTCTATAAATATCAAGTATCATTGATACAAGTAAAGTTGATCGTCCACTTCCAGACGGACCTACAATCATAGCTCTCATCGGCAATTTAGGGACGACCTCGTGCTTACTTTGCTTAAAGTCATAGTTGATTTCATCAATTCCCACACACTCCATGTTGGTCATATTTACTAACATTCAAATGTAGCCTCTCAGAGCAACATTCGGATGTAGGCATAATTTGGCAACATTGGGCTTATCGGAATCTATGATTTGTCGGATGAGGTGATTGGGCGTGATTGGGCGTGATTGAGCGTGATTTGGCGCGATTGTCGGACTGAATGTATGCCATTGTTGGCATACATTTGGGCCAAATGTATTCCAAATTTGGGGTACATTCATGTAATACCGTGATTTGGCGTGATTTGGCGTGACTTAGTCGCAGGAGAATTGTCGAACGTGCATTTGTCGAACCAACATTTTGGATGTATGCCTCTCAGAGCAACATTGGCCTTATAAACCCCAATGTTCCTTCTCAGGCCAACGTTCGCGAATGTTGGCAAATAGCACCAACATTGGAGTGTCTGGGATTGGTTTTACATCAGGCATAATAAAAGTAATAATAAAGATATATAGAAAAAAATATAATATAATTATATCATAATGTCAAGAGAATATATTGATTTAAGTGAAGTGGATAGTACTCGGATTTTATATAAATTTGGTGATATCTTAGTGCCCAACACTGAACAAATATATTATGATACGATGTTAGACTTTTTATCGGTAATTAAAAAACAAAATATTGTAGTATCCAAATCATCAATTGAAAGTGACAGTAACTTAAACTTTAGAAAGTTAGTAAATTTTATGAAAGATTATCCGGATATATATACAAATGAAATTATAAATAGTGTAGAAGAAGTTATGGATAATAATATTAGAGATATTAGTGTGGCAACCGCAATGAAACTTAATTAACAAAAAAATAGTTTAAATAAATATTCTAATTAATATTAAATGGAACATCATTATGTTATGTGTGGTCGTGAATAACATAATGGAACAGGTTTTCCATTGTTTCAATCAATAAAGCATTGAAGCTAATTAGTTTGATGCATTGTAAAGAAAACCCCATTGCTGTGCCCTCCGAATATTCTATCATGCATGAAATAATAACATTGATTATAATGAATCTTATTATTTATATGAATAGGAGTTATTCAGATTATATTGATATAATAAATGAAGTACAACATATAGAAGATGTTGTTATAACCGATAATAAAATTAAGAAATGTTGCTATTATTCAATAGAATTAATTAAGCTAGGAATACAATATATCAAAAATAAAAAATGTAAATATTAATATAAATGCCAAGAAAGAAAAACAAAATAATAAGACAGGTTTAAGTGTTTCTTCAACTGATGAAGAAAAAGAAGAAATTGCTAAAGAAACATCAGTCATTGAGTTTATGTGTCCAATGTGTAAAAAGATGATAGAAATGAAAAATGAATTAGAAATACAAAAGAAAGGAAATTGTAAATGTTCGTGTATTCCAACAAGTTTCAAAATAAGTCAAAATGATAAGAAAATGAATATTGATAAAACTAAAGACAGTATCAACTTACAAACAGATGTTCATAATATAACTTTTAAATGGGGTAAGGATGCATCACTCTCGGATAAAGGAAAACGAAACGCAGGAAACTATTAAACAAATGATGAAAAATTAGTATTTAAAGAGTAGATTTAACATAATTGCACTTTAAAAATATATAATTCAAAAAATAATTATCTAAATACATATATAGTAATGTCTGAAAATGAAAATTATACTATTAATGATTTAATGAAGAAGATCAATTGGTAAAAATATTAAAGCCTTAAATGATATGATTAAATCCATTGATGAAAAACTTAAACCAGTTGAACCCGTTGATAATAAAAGTATAGAAGAGATAGATGAAATATTTAAGAGAAAATCAATAGGAAGACCTAAGGGCGACCATCAAACAAAAAGACAACAGTATTATGATATGATAGTTTCAAACAAAATCAAACAACCAAAGCAACAAACATTAGACTATTATAAAATTTCAAAAAATGATGATGGAGTATATGTATTATTTGAATAATTAATATCTAAGTAATTCTAATAATATGAATTGATTAGAATTATTTAGTGGAACAAAAAGCGTCGGAAGCATAGCATAATATCATTAGACTTGAAAAATGCTGATATCAGCACAGATATTTTGGAGTGGGATTACAAACAGTTTGACAGAAACCATTTTGATTTTATTTGGAGTAGTCCCCCATGCACTGAGTATAGTGTAGCAAAAACTAGGGGAATTAGGAATATCGAATATGCAAATAGTATTGTCTTAAAAACTATTGATATTATCAAATATTCTAATCCTAAATATTTTGTAATCGAAAATCCACAAACTGGATTATTAAAAAATCAGGAGTTTATGGTTGAGTTTGAATTTAAAGATGTTGAGTATTGTAAATATGGAATGCCTTACAGAAAGAGAACTAGGCTTTGGAATAACATTAAAACTTGGAAACCTAGAGATTTATGTAAAAAGGATTGTGGCAACATCAGGAATAATAAACATATTGAAACAGCACAACGGCTACCATCGGGCACCAAGGAAAAATGGGGAGACAATCCAACAATACATAAGCAGGAAGACTTATATAAAATACCTAGCGAATTAATTTGTGAAATCTTAGTGAGTTTGACGGATTAAGGATTTTGAGTTTGGTTGATTCTGGGACTCCAGTCCCAATTTTCGCGGACTCCAGTCCCAAATGCGTGGGACTCTGACCCAAAATGCGTGGGACACTGACCGAAAATGCGTGGGATTCGGGGACTCCAGTCCCAAATGCGTGGGATTCGGGGACTCCAGTCCCACTTTTAAAGATTCTGGAACGATTTAGCCATACTATGATTATAACATTTATACCCTATATGTTATAATTATAATGTAAGTATGTTTCATCCATACTTATCATTTGTACAAGATTGAATTATTATATTTTCCTAATTTGTTTATGTCCTTTGACTGTTTGGTTTTGAGTTTGTATTGGTAATTGTGGGCTTTACTGGTAAAATGTATAAAGACTTATTAGTATTATATATTATCATGGATTTGCGCGATTATCTTTGGATAATAAATACTAGAATACTGAAAAGGAATTGGAAGAATGTAAATACGATTATCAATGCACTAGGTGCTTGTCTTGGAAAAAGGTTAATGACTTTGGAGTTAGAAGCACTGGTCGCATATATAGATATTGTATCAGGTGTAGGGAAGTTGTGGATAAAGCGAGAAGAAAAAGAATTGAGAAAAAGGACAAACAAAAACTATGTAATGAAGAAGATGATAAAACAGTTGAAGAATAAGGTTGAAACAAAGATTATTAAAGGTGGAAATGTGGTTTAGTCATATTTTAAAGTCTGAGTGAAAAATTCGCGAACAATGAATAAGGTAAAAAGAAAAAATGAAGAACAACTGGAGTTTCTGAGAATTGGAAAAAGACTTAAAATACAAAATGAATAAGGGTAAACAAATAGTAAAATTAAATAGGTTAAGTAGTGAAAAAATAATGGATAAGGTGTGTATCTTTTCTAGGAATTACTTAGAATGAATAAGGTTGTGATTTATTAACCTTATCTATTATTTGATACTTGGTTGTTCAATGTGTTTTTCATTGGTTGATAGAAAAAATGTAGAAAAGAATTTCAGTTCCTTCAATTCTCCTTTCTACATTTTTTGGGGGGGTGGGGGGGTGGGGGGGGCCTTGTTTGTTGGGATTGAAACTCGAAACGCGCGGCGCAACTTGAGGCTGTGCTTGACCCCTTGTTGGAATTGTGTTAACACATGGCGGTCAAAAATGGGTAGGCCCAACATGGACTAAAACCTGCGGTCCAATTCCTGGTGGTTGAATTTTGGACCCATCACATGAGACTAAAGAGAAACCACCTGTTTTGGTACCCTTTTGCCGTTTTGAAGAGAAGCCAGGCATCAAAGGGGTCCAAACACCAAAGAATCTCAAACAGCTGGTTTTGTTTCCCGTACCCTTTTGTGGTTGGGACTGTCCCGATGGTCTGGAGAAAGCTAGTTTGACATGGCGGTTACATGGGCTTGCAACAGGTCCAGGGGTGAACCAGGGGGGGGGGAGCTAGCCACATAAAACTCAACTCCATCTGGTGGGTGCGGAACTATAGTAGCTTGAGTGGTTTGCCACCAGAGCGGTTCAGTTGGGCAAAGCTTTGCACCCACAATCTGAAGGTTTGTGGTTCAACTTCCCCCCCCGACCCCCCCCCGTCACACCAGAACATTCCTGCAATGAAAGTTTTTTTCATTAGGACCTGGCCCAAGTTCAGGTCTGAATGACTTTCTATGGGTGGTCATTTAGGGTTGCGATTCGTAAGATCTCGGAAACCACTGGGTTCTACATACCGTTGTTGGGCGGCTAAACATTCGTTCACCCACCTCTCAAACTTTGACAACCCGTGCAAAGGTCAAGTGGGCCAAGCGTTTTAGGGCAATGTGGCATAGCCGCCGAAAATTCCCTTGAGGTTGGGTGTCTCCTGGCCTCATCGGAGAAGCACCCCGAAACCTGTAGTGGGCATTGCAGAGAGGGCTACATATCGAGACTCGGTTGCTTTCTGCTCCCCTGTTAACAGTTCAACTTTTAGTGGTTTAATGGCAAATCATTAGTTGGCAAAAAGTTAAAGTCCTAGCATCCAAGCAAAATGCACCTGTGGAGAACTCTTCTTGGCAGAACTAACTAGGGATGCCACCCTGGACCTTGGGACACAGGTGCGAGTGAAGATGCGTCCAGAGAAGTGAAGGGACTCGCTGCGGGTTGCTGGGCTTCTTGTTTACCGAAGTGCATTCCGCGATCCTTTCCCAAGGAATGCTTTGGCCTTCTGCTCGCGAGCGGTTTGCGAAGTTGAGCCTGGTTAGACCACGACAAGGAGTGAATATCAACGACTCGGTTTCTGTTGAGGGTACCCTGTTCAGGTACGGGACAACCGAGAACAGGAAGCACAAAAAATACTCAAATTTGGGTTTGTCTTCCACATCGACTTTGGACCATCCAAATGCATTTGTCTAGGAATACCTTCCCCATTCTTTCCAGGCATCCTTCTTTCTAAAAACACCACCCAAAACCCTTGGGGAAACAGCTGGTTTTTGAAAAGAAACATGGTTGAAAAGAATGGACAAGGAATCAACCCCTAGAATTCGACACGTCCCAAATGCACTCCGAAATCCGTGGAAAAAAAATACCCCGCGGCCTCGAAGCTCTCCTGCTCCGCGGTGGTCTGCATGCGCTCCCAGCGCGCGAAGGCCCGGGCGAAGGACTGGGCCAGGCCGCCCAAGCCTCGCGCGCGCGTTCGCGTTCGCGTCGTTCGCGCCGGACGGGAATTCGACTACTTTCGATTAAAAACACCCCCTATTCATGAACTGGGGTTGATTATTGGGTCAACATCAATAGGTCCTCCAAAAGTGGTCTGAATCCACACTAAAGGGGACACCCCGCATCTCTCAGACGGATCGACCAAAGCAGGCCCTGGAGAAAAAATGGAGAAAAAACCTGTCCAGTGTGGCCAGACCCTCTCTTGGAGAAAAAAAGTCCAGGAGTGAAAAGGATCCCCTGGAAAAAGACTGAGAAAAAAACCTGTCCCGTGAAAGGTTCCCCTAGGGGACATCAAGATATATATATATATATATAGTATATATAGTGCCCCAGGATAAACCTCCGTAGCTCCAGGACCCAGATCTGAGGAGGATCTTTTGATCAAAAAATATAGGACAGGGTAGTGCCCCAAAGTCGTCTGAGGCCCTGTCGGCTTTCAAAAAGAAAGTCTTCACAAACCCCGGCAGCTTCCATTGGTTTCGTTTGGTTTCTAGGGCCAAACCATGGTAGGGGGAAACCCCGGTGTCGTTTGGTCTCTCTCCCCTAAGGTGGTCCGTCAACCACTGGCCACCAAACCAACAGGCAACGAAGGGAGTCCTTGGTTCTGTAAAGGAACGTCCCCTCGAAGGAAAGACAGGTGCCTGAAGGGGGGAGGGCCCTGGTTGGCTCTTGGGTGATGCAGTGGCTATACAGGCGCTACATGCGCACATATATACATATATATATATATATATATATCCGCCGACCCCTTCTCCTAAGGGGAGGCGCACGGGAAGGGTGGCAACAAGATCGTCATCATGATGGTCATCATCATCTCGTTTGTTCGACTTCAACTGTAGATCCGATTTGAGATGCAAAAACGGCGTGGACATGCTAAGCAAAAGATGTGTGGACATGCTTATCATGATGACTCCTGGTGATGCTCAGGATGCGTCATGATGCTAATCTTCCGATGTATCATCAATATCCGCTGCACGAGCATTCTGGAAGACCAGGTCTAAGGCGCGACCCGTAAGCTTGGCTCTTCACATTCTCTTCACATTCACACTTGTCTTCATATATTCTTCTGACTTTCTTCATACTTTATGTTATGCTAAGCAAAAGATGTGTGGACATGCTTATCATGATGACTCCTGGTGATGCTCAGGATGCGTCATAATGCTAATCTTCCGATTTATCATCAATATCCGTTGCACGAGCATTCTGGAAGACCAGGTCTAAGGCGCGACCCGTAAGCTTGGTTACGGGTCACGCTTCACATTCTCTTCACATTCACACTTGTCTTCATATATTGTTCTGACTTTCTTCATACTTTATGTTGGCTTGGCCCTACAGCGGCCGCCTCGATGGCACCCTGTAGCTGAGGATGCGTCGCGATGATTATTATGCGACCTGAGATGCAAAAGATGCTGAGGAGGTTGGACCTTAGAACGCGCGGCCAGAACGTGCGGCCAGGCTTTATCATCATGACTACTGGTGACGTGATGATTATCATGCGACTTGAGATGCAAAAGACGCGTGGACATGATTACCACGATGACTGCTGGTGATGCTGAGGATGCGTCACGATGATTATGAGCTGAATTGAAAAGCAAAAGATGCGTGAACATGATTATCATGAGGATTGCTGGACGGCTGCATGATTATCATGATGACTGCTGGACAATTATCATCACAGTCATCGTCCTTGTCACCCTCATCATCAATATCATCATCATCACCATCGTAGTCATCACCATCTCTTTCTAATATCTATACTATTCATTTCAAGTGTGGCGTTAGAGAGCACTGGGGATGCAGAGGGTGCGTCGTCATGATTATCATCATGATTACTGGTGATGCTGAGGATGCGCCATGATGATTATCATGCGACTTACGATGCAAAAGATGCGTGGACATGATTATCATGATGACTGCTGGCGATGCTGAGGATGCGTCATGATGACTACCAGCCGAATTGAAATGCAAGAGATGCGTGGACATGATTAGCATGAGGATTGCTGGACGGTTACATGGTTATCATGCTGACTGCTGGACAATTATCATCACAGTCATCATCATTGTCACCCTCATTATCAATACCATCATCATCATCGTAGTCATCACCATCTCTTTCTTTTATATTCTATACTACTCATTTCAAGTGTGGCGTTAGAGAGCACTGGTGATGCAGAGGATGCGTCGTCATGATTATCATCATGACTACTGGTGATGCTGAGGATGCGTCATGATGATTATCATGCGACTTGAGATGCAAAAGATGCGTGGACATGATTATCACGATGACTGCTGGAGATGCTGAGGATGCGTCATGATGACTATCAGCCGATTTCAATTGCAAGAGATGCGTGGGCATGATTAGCATGAAGATTGCTGGACGGTTACATGATTATCATGATGACTGCTGGACAATTATCATCACAGTCATCATCCTTGTCACCCTCGTCATCAATATCATCATCATCGTAGTCATCACCATCTCTTTCTATGCTTTGAGATTCTATACTATACATTTCAAGTGTGGCGTTAGAGAGCACTGGTGATGCTGAGGATGCGTCATGATGATTATCATGCGACTTGAGATGCAAAAGATGCGTGGACATGATTATCATGATGACTGCTGGCGATGCTGAGGATGCGTCATGATGACTATCAGCCGATTTGCAATGCAAGAGATGCGTGGACATGATTATCATGATGACTGCTGGTGATGCTGAGGATGCGTCATGATGACTATCAGCCGAATTGAAATGCAAGAGATGCGTGGACATGATTAGCATGAGGATCGCTGGACGGTTACATGGTTATCGTGATGACTGCTGGACAATTATCATCACAGTCATCATCCTTGTCACCCTCGTCATCAATGTCATCATCATCATCATGGTAGTCATCACCATCTCTTTCTATACTTTGAGATTCTATACTATACATTTCAAGTGTGGCGTTAGAGAGCACTGGTGATGCAGAGGATGCGTCGTCATGAGTATCATCATGACTACTGGTGATGCTGAGGATGCGTCATGATGATTATCATGCGACTTGAGATGCGAAAGATGCCATGATTATCTTGATGGCTGCTGGTGATGCTGAGGATGCGTCATGATGACTATCAGCCGATTTCAAATGCAAGAGATGCGTGGACATGATTATCATGAGGATTGCTGGACGGTTACATGGTTATCGTGATGACTGCTGGACAATTATCATCACCGTCATCATCCTTGCCACCCTCGTCATCACTATCATCGTCATGATCATCGTAGACATCACCATCTCTTTCTATACGTTTATATTCTATACTATACATTTTAAGTGTGGCGTTAGAGAGCACTGGTGATGCAGAGGGTGGTTATCATCATGACTACTGGTGATGCTGAGGATGCGTCATGATGATTATCATGCGACTTGAGATGCAAAAGATGCGTGGACATCATTAGCACGATGACTGCTGGTGATGCTGAGGACGCGTCACGATGATTATGAGCTGAATTGAAACGCAAAAGATGCGTGGACATGATTATCATGACATGATGACTGCTGGACAATTATCATCACAGTCATCATCCTTGTCACCCTCGTCATCAATATCATCATCATCATCGTGGTCATCACCATCTCTTTCTATACTTCTATATTCTATACTATACATTTCAAGTGTGGCGTTAGAGGGCATTGGCAATGCAGAGATGCTAAGATGATAGTTATCATCACAGCCCTCATCCTCATCATCATTATCATCATGGTCATCATCATCTCTTCTTAGCCGGCGCTGGTGATGCCGAGGATGCTACCATGATAATTATCATCATAGTCCTCATCCTTATCATCATTATCATCATGGTCACCATCATCTCTTATTTGCCGGCACTGGTGATGCCGAGGATGCTACGATGATAGTTATCATCACAGTCCTCGTCCTTCTCATCATCATCATCATCTCTCATTAGGCAGCACTGGTGATGCAAAGGATGCTACGATGATAGTTATCATCACAGTCATCATCATGATGATGGTCGTCGTCATCATCATCATCACTCTTCTCATCATCATCATGATGGTCATCATCATCTCTTTCTTCTTCTTATATGCATTTCGAAAGTAACGTTAGACAGCATTGGCAATGCAGAGGATGCTACGATGATAGTTATCATCACAGCCCTCACCATTATCATCATTATCATCATGGTCATCATCATCGCTTATTCGCCGGCACCGGTGATGCCGAGGATGCTACGATGATAGTTATCATCACAGTCCTCATCCTTATCATCATTATCACTCTTTGCCGGCACTGGTGATGCCGAGGATGCTACGATGATAGTTATCATCAAAGTCCTTGTCCTTCCCATCATCATCATCATCTCTCATTAGGCAGCACTGGTGCTGCAAAGGATGCTACGATGATAGTTATCATCACAGGCATCATCACGATCTTCTTCATCATCATCATGATGATGGTCGTCGTCATCATCATCATCATCACTCTTCTCATCATCATCATGATGGTCATCATCATCTCTTTCTTCTTCTTATATGCATTTCAACAGTAACGTTAGACAGCATTGGCAATGCAGAGGATGCTACGATGATAGTTATCATTACAGCCCTCACCATTATCATCATTATCATCATGGTCATCATCGTCTCTTATTTGCCGGCACTGGTGATGCCGAGGATGCTACGATGATAATTATCATCACAGTCCTCATCCTTATCATCATTATCATCATGGTCATCATCATCTCTTTTTAGCCGGCACTGGTGATGCCGAGGATGCCACGATGATAGTTATCATCACAGCCCTCACCATTATCATCATTATCATCATGGTCATCATCCTCTCTTATTTGCCGGCACTGGTGATGCCGCGGATGCTACGATGATAGTTATCATTACAGCCCTCACCATTATCATCATGATCATCATGGTCATCATCATCTCTTATTTGCCGGCACTGGTGATGCCGAGGATGCTACGATGATAGTTATCATCACAGTCCTCATCCTTATCATCATTATCATCATGGTCATCACCATCTCTTATTTGCCGACACTGGTGATGCCGAGGATGCTACGATGATAGTTAGCATCACAGTCATCGTCCTTATCATCATCATCATCATCTCTCATTAGGCAGCACTGGTGATGCAAAGGATGCTACGATGATAGCTATCATCACAGTCATCATCATGATCTTCTTCATCATCATCATGATGATGGTCGTCGTCATCATCATCATCACTCTTCTCATCATCATCATGATGGTCATCATCATCTCTTTCTTTTTCTTATATGCATTTCAAAAGTAACGTTAGACAGCATTGGCAATGCAGAGGATGCTACGATGATAGTTATCATCACAGCCCTCACCATTATCATCATTGGCTTCCCTGAGTTTAAAGTGGATCAGACTACTTTTGGAGGGCAACACCCCGTATTAGTTCACCGGGGTGAATTAAAATGCGGTCCACAGTAACCCAATTGATCACATCACACGTCCCCTTGTCAGATACCGCATCTCTAGCACAAGTCAAGTTGGGTCATTTTGGTGGTTGACCCATAGAGAAGCAGGTTTCGAAACCTTTGGCTGCTTTTTTTAGAAGGCCCAACCAAGCTTCGGTTATCAGAAAGGCCCTCAGTTTACCCAAGAAAGCCAAATGAAACACTATAATTGTTGACTTACCCAAATGGAGCCCAAAGGGCGATGGGCAATGTTTATCTGCTCCAGACTTCCTATTGAGCACCCAGCCGGGGACAGGTTTGGGGTTTCCCGTAGCATCTCCTGTGGCTGGTTCAGAAAATTCGCAACACATACTCAGTTGTCCAAAGCGAATCGACCTTTGACCTGTTGCTTTTCCCATTGTCGGTCCAGTTTTAGCCATGGTCCCAGAAGGTTAACCTTTTACAGGGCTCCTTAACAGATCTCCATTTTGCAACCATTTGAATCATGTTGCTTCTTCAACACAAAAATAAAGGGACACGGTACCATATACAAGTTGCAATGTTCAGGCGGTTTTCATGTAAGGATCCCTGTTTCATTTCCGGGCCCCAAAGTTCTCATCACAGTCATCATCATGATCATCCTTATCATCATCATGATGATGGTCGTCATCATCATCATGATGATCATCATCATCTCTTTCTTGTTCTTATATACATTTCAAAAGGGACGTTAGATTGGTAATGCAGAGGATGCTACGATGATAGTTATCATGAGAGTCATCATCCTTATCATCTTCATGATGATTGTCGTCACAGTCATCACCTTTATCGTCATGATGATTGTGATGATCATCTCTTTCTTCTATACATTTCAAATGTGGCGTTTGGGCACCATTGGTAACGCAGAGGATGCTACGATGACAGTTATCATGACAGTCATTGGCAGCTTTGGTAACGCAGAGGATGCTACGATGATAGTTATCATGAGAGTCATCATCCTTATCATCTTCATGATGATTGTCGTCACACTCATCACCTTCATCATCGTCATCATGATTGTCATCATCATCTCTTTCTTCTATACATTTCAACTGTGGCGTTTGGGCACCATTGGTAATGCAGAGGATGCTACGATGATAGTTAGCATGACAGTCATTGGCAGCTTTGGTAATGCAGAGGATGCTACGATGATAGTTATCATGAGAGCCACCATCCTTATCATCTTCATGATGCTGGTCATCACAGTCATTGCTTTCATCATCGTCATCATGATTGTCATCATCATATACATTTCAAATGTGGCGTTTGGGCACCATTGGTAATGCAGAGGATGCTGTGATGATATTATCATGACAGTCATCATCCTTATCATCATTGTCCGTATGATCATCATGATCTCTGATTCTGCAGCATTGGTAATGCAGAGGATGCTACGATGATAGTTATCATGCCAGTCATTGGCAGCTTTGGTAATGCAGAGGATGCTACGATGATAGTTATCATGAGAGCCACCATCCTTATCATCTTCATGATGATTGTCATCACAATCATCACTTTCATCATCGGCATCATGATTGTCATCATCATCTCTTTTTACATTTCAAATGTGGCGTTTGGGAACCATTGGTAATGCACTTTCCGGGCCCGGATTTTGCCCATGTTGGCGCCAAATTGATTCATCCAAAGTCAATCAAAAGAGCGCTTGCATCCGGGCCCAAATTAGGGTAGTTGAAGCTGAGTAGTGAGGTTATTCTCATTGTAGACAGAGATTCAGGAGGGTGGCCTGCGCGAAATGGGGGGGCTCATTTTTTGTCCATGCATCCCAGAATGCAGTGTCTAAATGAGTCCCCCCGTTTGGGCGACAGGAAGCGTCTGGCTGGCAACGTGTAGGGGGGCCAGGCTTAGATTCAGGAGGGTGGCCTCCCCGAAATGTTCATGCATTCCAGAATGCGGTGTCTGAATGGGTCCCTCTTTTTTGGGGGACCTCTTTTGCCTTGCCGGGATTTCGTGCGACAAGGTCTCGCATGGTGCCTGCATTCAGAGGAGGTATGTACTCTATTTTACTGTTGACTTAGCACTCTCAAAACATACACTGGTCTGTTTTATTCCGCATCTTAGTCGCGACACTGCGCGCTCAAACCGGTTGAGCCAACGAGCTACATAAACAGGTCCGATCGTTTACGCAGGACAACCATGTTTGTAGCATCCAAAAGGAACGTGTTGCTTGTGCTCTGTTAGCGGCTGTGTTTGTTTGAGGGTGCCCTTCTTTTGGGTTGCCTTAAAGGCAAGCCAAAAAGAAGCCAGCCCTCTTTGGAGTACTTAAATCCGGCTACGCCTCCTTGGGGTAGCATGTCGCCGCTAGGCAATTAGCCTGCTAGCTTTAGCTATAGGGGGTGCACCCTGGTGCCGCCGACCCTCGCCACTTGGTCGTGATGCGCTGCCTAAATCCGGCACCTCTGCATCACCAGCTCGGGCTTGCGGTTTTGCTTGCCTGTGGGAAACCCTCGCAAAACGTCGCGTATATGCAGGGTTTAGGCCATGTGGCTGACATCGTCAGGGTTTGGGGTTGGGCCTGGGTGATGCTTCAGCGGGGCTTGGCCTGCATCATCAAGACTTCCTTCCAAAAAGCCTCTCAACCCATGAAGCACTGTTTTTAAGAAGGTAAGGCTCATTTTTGCGCATTTTGGCGCCAAGCGCTGCCGGGCATGCCGGCGATGCTGGGTCCTCGCTCTCCAAAACGCTGTAAATACCGCCAAAAACTGCTGCGCTGAGCGTTGGGCTGTTGTTCTGTCCGTTTTGCTCTTGCTGTGGCTGGCTCGCGCGCTGCGCAGTCCTTGCTTTTTTCCCGTTGGTTTTCGGGCTTTTTGGCGCGCGACCCCAGCCACAAAACGCTGCTATTTACGGTGTTTTGTTGCGTTTGCGTTTCCGGGCTGGCTTGCAGGCTGTTTTTTTTGGCTGGGGCCCAGAAAGCCGGCATCCCCGGCATTATCTGGGGTTAAGGTGGGCAACATAGCCATATCATAGCACAGCATACGTTTCTCATGCACACAACATGATATGACGTGGTATAACTTCAAAGAGGCGTAGCCGGCTAGAGGCCGCCGGCCCAGAAATATATATATATATATATATACATCCATGTTTCCTTTCACGCAGTGGTTTCAAGCAAAACATCCCTCCAAGTTTGGTTCGAGATCGGGCAAGTTACTGCAATTCACAAACTGGAAATCAAGAATACCCAACTGAAGGACTGTTGCCACGGGTAAGCTCTTTTTACCCGCAAGGTGAGCTCGTCCCACATCGACATGACTTTATCTCTCACTTTTGGCCTCCCTTCAAACCAACCCAGAATGGGTATAGTAGCAATGGGTCGCAGAAGCTCTGCCAGTGTGGTTTTTCCCTGCGCAACATGTCCTGGAGATTCATGCATCTTCATTCGTTGAGCGAAGCAGGGGGGGCAATGTTTGAACCGCAAGACTATAGATGGCAGCGCACCTGTGCTAGCAACGTGGTCCAAGTGTGGTTGAGCTTTACACATACGATTTCCCAAGTCGATCTCCAGCATTGGCCAAAGCATTTCATGCCAAGCACAGACCCGAACCCCGGGAAGGAACCAACGTGTTAATACCTCTGCCACTTGTCCTTTGCACCGGCCTTGGCTTTGGAGCCAGGGCTATATGGGGAAAGGAGGAGGTTCTAAATGGTGAGACGCTCTGTGGACGAGTTAACTAACCTCACATCTGCGTTGTGACATTTGAATAGACATATCTCCTGGCGCATGTGTTCGGGCTTCTCTGCCTCTTGAAGCAAATACAGACTTGAAGTCTTGCTAGTTTTTGGATGCTTTGAGATACGTGCTTTTCTCCCGGGTCACGGAACCAGGTTGCTGACTGGCATTGGCGGCATTGTTGTGGGAAGAAGTGTGCGTTGTCACCACAAGCACACGGCAGACTGTGCAGCAACCAAGTAGATTGGAATCAGACTTGATCGTCTTTCGGCACGAGGGTGCACGGGGAAGAGTCATCCGTTGCGCTTTCTGAGCATCCCCCTTCTCAACGAGTCTACGGGAATCCAAAGCTACTGTGGATGGACGAAATCCTGCACCACTTGGAAACGATGGGAAACCGCTGTTTGTTGGTATTTACACGGGAATCATCAGACACAAGATTTCTTAGGTGCTGCGAAATGGATTTCGCAACCATCCACAGTAGGAATCAGCAAAGGTCGGCCTTCAACTTGCCCCCCAAAACTAGGAATCAGCAAAGAGGCCTTCGATGGAAGAACACCAATCATTGACCAGTGGGACCCCTACCTGGCGAGCCCTCAGATCTATCGAAGGGGTGCCCCCTCTTTGCCACAAGAAGCGTGTGGTCTCCGTCATCAGCAGCATCCATTCATCCACGCTCAGCGCGAACTCCTCGCAGGTCTCCGACTGTCCTGCGAGAACATAGGAGGTCTCAAAGGGAAACTTGAAAAAACCGAGAAGCTGCCATTTGAAACACTCCCAAAAGGGGCATCGGTTATTTAATATGTGTATATATATATATATATAAATAAGAACGGGAATACCCCAAAGGTTCGCAAACAGTGCCGGGACTTCATAACCAAAGCATGGGCTCATGGCCGGAGACTTCATCGCAGCGAATTCTTGGTATCACTCGCACTCGTGTAAAGTTCACCAGGCTCCAAAAAGATCATGGGTTGAAAAAGAAAAGAAAAAAACGATGTGTGCGAAACTCCAAAGCAGGGAGAAAACTTGCTGGTGCTCAGAAGGGAATGAGGGAATCAACCTGTTTTGGAGATTTCCGAAGGGAAGCCAAATCGGATGGATGGCTTTACTCGGGGCAAAAAAAGAATGGTCCAGGGCAGACTTAAACCCAGCGGTCCATTCCCCCGAAAGAAGAACCGCTTGGCCTGCATTTGTCAAAATGTGGCACACTGGAGTCCCCCTATCCGTCTCCCGGTCAGGGCCTTCGTAAAAACGCTCCAGGGCAAGGGAGGGCTCCGTCATCGCCAGCTGCCCTGCAGGACTGAGGAGGTTGATGTCGGCCACCTTTGCCTTGGAGCTGGTTAAACCCCTCAAGTCTGTTAGGTTCACCAGGTGGTTTCACTGAGAAACAAGCTCAAAACCCCCCGCGTTTGAGTCAAGAAAACTGAAATGGGTCGTTTAGGTTCACCAGGCGGGTTCACGCACCCAACCTTCAAAGTGGTCGGATCTGGAAAGGTAAACAGGGATCCTTACATTCTACACCTGAACATTACCTTGATGGGCAAGATGTATCTTTCAGGAGCCCTGGTAAAAGTCGCAGGTCAGTTGCTTTGTCGCCCGCCGCAAGTGCACGCACGGCCTGCCAACGGCCAACGGCTCCGCGCGAGCCTTTCCTACACTCGCGAACTTTCACGCGAGAGCCTGGGGGAGCCCAAATCATTAGTGGAGTTGTGCGAATCTGAAAAAAAGCAAACTTGTCATGGTGAAAAGTGTTCTGCCACTTGTAAAACAATGTAGACCCTGTGGATATCCTTTCCTAGTCGCAGCGCCAGGACACGCACGCGTCCCCAGCAATGAAGTCCACCAACCAGCCACTTGCCCTCCACGAGTGCAAGTTAGGGCCAGGTTTCGAATGGCCTGAATATGGTCAGGTTAGTAGAATCCAGCGCAACATGTTGAAACTTCTGGCGCTGACTTACCCTGACCGCCTCCCAAGGTGCTTGCAGCCCAAAACGCCACCAACTGTTTCGGGGTCTCCCTGCCATGCTCCTTTAGCTCTGCAACACACGCTCTTGATTCGATCACCACCATCTGCCACAATGATCTCTGCTATGGCTGCGTTTCCGTCTGGGTCCAACACCACTACCTTCGAGTTTTACCTTTACGCTTTTGATTTGATCGCCACCATCTGCAGCGTCTGGAACACCACTACGTTCGAGTTTCCCTGTTCACAAGAGTGTCGGGCATCTTCAGAATGCGCCGCAGCAACTTAACACACCAATAGGGGCTCTCAACCTTGGTTGTACAGGGATCCTTGCATTATACACCTGAACATTGCCTTGGGAATGGTGGTGTCCCTTTATTTTGGTGGAAGAAGCCATGTTTCAAATGGGCAAAGTGTATCTTTTAAGGAGCCCCAGTTGTAGGCTTGAGTTTTAGCGCTAACTCCGCCATAAGCATGATTCCAGAACTCCGCGAGCCGTTTCCAGGTCAAAAAGCATTCGGGAAATGCGCTTGTTGATTCGAGGGGCTTCTGAAATTCTTTTTGCGACAACGCACAAAATAGCTTGTAGAGACTGTTGAGAAGTGAAACTGGCCTGTTTCTTGGCAAGGTCCCGCGTATGTCCTTTCTTGAAAACCATAGTTCGCGAGAACTCGCGAACTCGCGGCTTCCGCTCGACGTGGCATTGGTTGAGCGCTCTTCTCGTGGCCACTTCCTATGGCAATGTGCTTGGCGCCCAAAATGCCCCCAGAGCTATTCAGTGACTGTGAGGGACGGGTTGCCCCGAAGGAGAATTTGCTCAGTTGCCCCCAGATTTCTGCTCTTCCAGGAAGGTTTCCCATAAAACGGTATGCGGCAGCCGTGTTGATTTTCGGGGCACATGGCGGTATAAAGTTCGCCTTCATCCGCTTCCACCGCTCTCTTACATCCATATCCTTGCGCACAGAATCGAGCATGTGCTGCTAACGTCCTTTTTTTTGGTCTGCTGTATGCGTTGATCGAGTTCCCTGACGCTGTCAAGGTCTAGTTGTAGCAAGGGGTCGCTCCTCTGCTGCGTGTGTCAATAAAGGGGCGCTAATTGATTATTGTTTGCTCTTACCTGGGATGCGACCGCCACGGCTGTTTCCTTTGCGGCATGCAACGCACTGGCATCGTCGTTGACCTATGTCCAGGCGGCTCGCAGCTTGGCGAACTCCAATTTCCGATCTGCCGAGCATTGCTCAAGTTTTGGGCGGCACGCAAGCGCCGTAGCAGTGGCCTGGGCAGTTGCCGGTTAATGATCTGAGGCGGCGTTGGCGCAAAGACGTCCGACTCACAGTTGCGGAACGAGTTCTTCCTTCGCAAGCAAGCTAAACGGAATCCAGCCTTTCGTACCTGTGTCTAGCGCAGGGGGCGCAATTCAGACCACTCTGCTTTCCACTCCTTCCGCAGCGCAGTGTTTTTGCGGACACACCGCGCGGGTACCAACTCCCGGTTCATGCGCTCCATTCATCCTTGCACTCTAGCATTGAAGTCGCCCTCCAACATACTGTGGATGGACGAAATCCTGCACCACCTAAGGAACCCTGGAATGATTTGATTCCCCTGTAAACACCAACAAACAGCGGTTTCCCATGCTTTCCAAGTGGTGCAGGATTTCGTCAATCCACAGTAAGTCGGGCCGCACTTCTTTGCGACTTGCAGCGAAAGCCTTGCGAAACTGATGTCAGGGAGATACTCGGCCGGCGGCATGTATACACACATAAACGTTACGGGCATGGTCCCTGGTGGCGTGAGGAACATGAGTCTGTCGGCAATTGGCTGCGCATCTTCTATGTAATTTAGAAGCTGATTAGCAAGGACAATGGCGACCCTGAGCTATCCCTGTTCTCATCCCCACTGGAAAAACCATGCGTGTTGCTTGCTTTGTTCTTTCGCATTCACGTTGGTGTGTGTGTTTCCTGCACTAAGGCCACTTGCAGTCTGTGCCGTTTCATCCATGCTTCCACTTGTTCAGGCTTTCGCTGTTGCTTGCTCCCGCGGAAATTTTAAGTGGCGGGCAGTGGTACACCCATGTGAGAGATTCAGCATGTTGGCCACTGTTCTGTTTCCAGTTGGGGCTTTGTCGGCTTGGGCCTTGCGCTTGAGGCTTTTGCTTCGTCTCACGTGGGCTTTGCTTCGTCGTTTCGAGCCCTCGGGTTGCGGCTGGCCGCGGCGCTGCGGCCCCTCCGCACATCATTTGCGCACTACCTGCGCCGGACTGGCTCAGGGATCCGGATGCATTCACCTGAACATTGCAACTTGTATATGGCGTTGCTTCCATTTCTGTATTTTGGTGTTGAAAAAGAAATGTTTCAAATGGTGGCAAAGTGGATTTCTTTTAAGGAGCCCTGCTCAAGGAGCCCACCATTTTTTGCGGCCTTTGCACCCGGGCGACTGGCCGACGAGGCGTCTAGCCGGCACCGAGAAAGGTCTCTGACTTTCGCTGCTTAGCGCGCGTTGGGGCTGGCGACCTGGGAGCCAATCAACTGGGAGACCTCACCGGGCTTTCAGTTCGAAGAGGGGTTCAGACATTTGAACCACACTTCCCGCAGCGCATCTCTTCAGCCCTTTCTATTCGTCTCAGCGGGCTCTCTGGTGATGTTTCCTGCTGCTCCGTCCTGCGGAGGGGGCCAACGCCATCACGCGTCTCTACCTTCCCTTTTGCCAATATCTGGTCACTCTTGAGCTCATTCAAGGTCGCACGTAGGCTTTTTGAAGGGTAGCTCCTTCAGATAGTCGACGATCTCCCATTGTAAGTCTGGCCGGCGATACTGGGCATCTCCGCGCTCATTGGGATCTTGCTCCCCGCGATCTTGCCAGTCACCACCGTGGTCTGATCCTCCTTGCGCTTGTTCATGAGTCGACTCTGCGTGGACCTGCATCTGCTTGCGCGTACACAGTTCACCACATCCTCAAGCTTCCTGAAACCTTTCTTTCTCGCCCTGTTCGCGTTCGGGTTGGTTTCTACCTTGGGCGTTTTCATAGACGCATCTTCTGCTGCGCATGCTCTTTGTCCCCCGTCAGCTGTTGGTGTCTCACTCAGCACCGGTGTGTCGCTTCTCAGCTAGCACTGCAAGGTTTAAATGCTACTGGCGACATTTGCTGGCAAAGGGGCCAAGCAAGGTCGCCATTCGTCACCCAAGTACCCAAATGGTTGACTACCCTGATTCTGAATTGCAAATTATCTAAACCCGAGAGTCATGCTATGATAGGCTTTAAAATACAGTAGCGGTGAGGGCGCGCGGCCATGCGCGTACGCTACGCGCAATGCGTGCGCGGCGTGCGGGCGGCGTGCGAGCGATGGGGTGAGCGGTGAGCGGCGGCGCGCGCGGTGAGCGCGCAGTATGCGCGCGGCGGTGCAGTGTGCGTATGCGTGCGGTGTGCGTACGGTGTGCGCACTGCTGTGTTTTCTTCAAAATCTGCTGTGTTTGTTTTACGCGCGCGATGCGCGCGCGCAAACTGCCTGTCCGCACACCGTACGCACATCGCACGCACACCGATTTTGGCGCACACTTTTGCCGCACAGTATTTGCGTACGGTTTGCGCGCTCAGTGCGCGCGCGCAGTGTAGGCGTACACTGTACCCGCGCCGTACGTACACCAGGCGCGCACCGCGCGCGCACCGCACGCGCACCGCGCACACCGCGCGCGCTGCATGCGCACCGTACGCGCACCGCACGCGCGCCGCACGCACACCACACGCATACCGTGCAAGCCGTACGCGCATCGTACGCGCACCCTACCGTACTCATGCGGCAGCCCCCTATCATGGAAGGCCCTCGCATGACTCTCGAATTTAGATAAGTTGCAAGTAGTCTTTGGCCCAAGCATTGTACTCCATCAGCCACTTTGGGCCAAAAGAGTGCGGATAAGAAAGCCCACGCAGCTCCTGGCCTGCTCCAAGTCATTGAAGAGGTTCAAGGCATTGCTCATCATACCTCGGCGATCTGCACTCAAGGAAGGACACAACTTGCTAGAGCTTCCCTCTGTTCGTGGTGCGGATTGGTGGTTTGGCAACCTTGGGTGGCTTGCCATCTGCCCTCAACACGAACCAGGGCTTCAAACCCTCAAACAACCAAATAGGGGCTCGCTGAAACACAAAATAGAACATGCAAAAAGATCAGTGCCGCAAAGCTGCGCCCGATGCAAACATCAGTGACCGGCTTCAGCGTGATGTTCGAGCCCTGCAGAAGCCCACCCACCATGAGCTGCCGGTGCCTTGGGATGAAGAGAGCTACCCGGCCATCGCAACATGGGGCATGTGGCGTTTTATTGGAAGTGGGCCCTTTGGTGCCCCAACTCTGAACACCCAAAACAATATGGCTGTGGGTCAAAGCCCATGGTACCATTTTGGTTGGTAGGTGAATTCACCACCCATTTTAGAACCTATTTAAGTGGTTGGACTCGTTGAGGCTCACTGGGGTACAGTTTGGATTTTGACCCATGGCCATATCTCGAGACGCTGCTCAGCTGTGCGCCAAATTTTGGAACCCTTCAGCCCCGTGAGCGGAGCCGTGGAGTGGAGCTCGTGAGTTCCTGGGGCCGTGAGCCTGTAGCTCGTCTGCGCTCGTTGATGGCGGACTAAAAGGCTGGACGTTCGAGCCTTTCAAAAAAAAACACGGATCAGGATGATCGCGTGTGTTTGATGACTAGGTCACGTTGATTCATAATGATCGACAATGGGTTCTGTTCCATGTTGATGTGATGGAAGTAAGGAATTGTTCTGAGCAGCAAGGAAATCTTAAGCCCCATGGCTGAGTTTGGAGCTGACTCAGGTGCGGAACCCATTTACTGAAGCAGCTAGGAGGGTTAAAGATTGAGTTACATGGCGAAAAACGGTATAACAGCGCAATTGAAGCGCGAAATGATGGTGTTCATGCCTTATTCTGAGCCTCTTTTCAAGGAAACGGGCATGGCATCAGCTCAGCGGGTGTTGAAAAATCAAGGCGGCGAACGGTGGCGATATGGTAACGGCACTCCAGTCCAAGCATCTGATGCTGATGATGCGTCAATCCAAAACTTGTGTTTGCTTGTCTTGCGTGTCATCGACTAACTGACTAACTAGCTAGTTGTCCACCGAGGAGCTGAGTAGCAGCCTATCTATCTGGCGAAGTACTAGCTCGCGAGCGAACAAGCCAACTAACTACCTATGTCACCATGCCACGAGGCGCCTGTAGCTGCCGGCAAAAACCTCCAGGAAAGATGCGTTCTACTCTTTGCAATTGTCTGCGCGAACTAGTTTGGTCCTTCTTGCACCACTCTGCAAGGAGAAGCCCCTTTGTGAGATTCACATGCCTCTTGAAAAAATCACGTCTAGAGAACCACTTCTAGACACATTCTTGCAGCAGCGGTCTCACACATTAACATGATCCCGCCCCCAAACCAAGCCCCATCCCCTGTGTTCTGTTTTTCAGACCATTGATCTCCCGCAACATTTGGCTCAAGGGCCCCTTTTGCATAATCACGACCATCCGAGCGTGAGGACAAAAGAGCCATTGCAGGCCGCTTACAGGATTATCCACAAGACAATCCACCAAGGACAATCCATCCTCCAATCATCCATTACTGGCATATTGGACTCTCTCCGGAATAGATTCAGGGACCAACAACGACCTCAACTACCACAGGGTTCCAGTTCCCTCCGGGGATAGGCACCTGGGGCAGTGGGCCTCAATTCGTGGTAGCGGAGCAGGTTTTCCGCAGAGATCCAAGGGAAGATGTCATCAGATGGAGAAAGCTTCATGGAAGCCTATACAAGTTCGGCAAAGCCGAGCTATACGGAGGAAACAGTAAATTTATCGATGACCGCCAAGCAGCCGCCATCGTACGACGGAAAAGTCAGCTGGCTCAGGTATGAAGAACTCGTGGACGACTGGGTGACCATCACAACGGTGGAAGCACCAAAGAGAGGACCTCTCCTCAAGAGTAGACTTACAGGAGATGCATATATGCAAGATCCTGATGAAGGAGTCAACTATTTCAAGAACACGCTGAAGAAGTACTTTTTGAAAGGTGCGACCAACGTGTATCTGTACAGACTCCTCAGTTTCTTCAACCATAGAAGGCAGAACCAAGAGTTCCTCATTTTTACCTCAAAATTCGAAATCCTTCTCATGAGATTGAAGGCAGCATGGATGGACTTGATGCCCGTTTTCACGGCACAGTCCCCATCAGTTCGACAGTCCGTTCAGGACGCAAATGCAAGAACAATTGCTCGACATCAGCAAGCAGCCGGTGCTCGAGCACCGCCTCCAGCCCTGCTCAATGAGGACGATCCTACAGTCCTCAGACAGTATATCCAAGGAATGCAGGACAGACAGCGGGACGCATTTCCTTTCGGGGATAATCTCATTGCACAGTTGTTCATCATTCAAAGTGAGTTGTCAGATCAACAAAGAGAACGACTCACAAGTGCAATGTCATTGAGAAACATCTCACTCGAGAATTATTCCTATGAGATGCTGAAGACGCAGTACCATGAACTCTTCATCACAACGAGGACATCGATCCAAGATCCATCCATCCGACCGAAGCAACACATTCCTCATCATCGAACAAGGTGAATATGAAGGAGAAGAAGGCTTCTGGGTTGAGGATGAAGAAGGACTTGAAGGATTCATGTCAAACAACGATGAAGAGACGTTCTGGGTCCTCGAGGAGAACGATGCGTTCATAGCAAGAAAAGTGTCGGGGCGGAACTTCAAGTTCAAGAAGAGAAAAGGAAAAGGAAAATCAGGAAACAAGAAGGGCAGTCCCCAACGAGGTGGCTTCAAACCCTTCAGAAAAAGCGGTTATGGCGGAAAGGCCAATATGGCCAACGAAAACTATGATCCCTACGACCAGGCATATTGGGGAAAAGGCAAAGGAAAGAAGGGAAAGAAAGGAAAATCAAAATTCCAATATCCCTATGATGGAAACAAAGGTTATCCATCCTATGAGAGTGGCAAGGGAAAGAGCGGACAAGAAAAAGGAAAATCCAAGACGTTCGCAGCCACCGCAGAGAAGACGGAGGAGCAGCCCGCCATCCAGCAGACTGCACCATCCATAGAGCCTACCTATGCTGGTTGGACAGACCAAGATTGGGATCAATCATGGACATGGAACGAACAGGGCTGGTACTCGTCCCATGAGACATCCAGCACAGGACAAGCGTTAATGGCATTCCATGATGCATATGAGTATCCTGGGAAAAAGGCCATCCACGAGAAGCTGATCCAATCAGATACAGTTTCAGAACACAATCTGTCCGTCACAACAAATCACAGCCTTTTGGCAACAAAGCTGATGGCGACTGTCATCAACCCTCAGCACAACCCGACCTATGCGATTCTGGACAATGGATGTACCAGATCTATGGGCAGCTGGCACGCAATCCAACGTTTTTTCCCAGGCAATCGAACCAATGAAGGACATCATCTCCTATGAGTACATCCCGGCCGAGACCAAGTTCACTTTTGCAAACCAGGGTAGATTGGACCCTGCGTCTTCGATATCACACAACTCCTCCGTGCAGTACCAACATCGACGTCCTTGAACAAGGAACTGTACCGATCCTTCTCAGCATCAGCCAGATGCGGAACCTCTACATGACCATCGAGCACACACCTCAATGTGATAAGATCACATGCAAGGCCTTTGGCATGAACCGTCAAGCAGTTCCAGTGTCCGGTACAGGACATGCACTCGTCGATCTCGCTGGAGTTGCAAGAGTGAAGGCACATGGAGAAATTGCTTAGAAGGGCCTCACCAACTATGTCTATGACGATGATAACAGCATCAAATTGCCCTCCGGGGATCTCACCAGGAGCGAAACTGTTTGTGCAGCAAAATCATCCGAGACAAAGGAGGACCTAGCAACTCCTAAGATCATTGGGTCTCAAAAGCAGGACCATTGGATCCTTGACAAGAAGAACAAGCAGCTCATCCGTGTGCACATCACGCCCCGAAAGGCGCTGTTCACACCAAATGGAGCCAAGGAGTGTCCAATCAATCCTGATCACATCAGCCGAGAACGTACCACGGAAATCATTGATGCATCCGCAGGTGGAGATCCAGACATTTTGGAAGACAATTGGAGACTTACATCCCAGGCAAATAACCCGATGATTAACCTGTGGATAGGTAAGACCATTTTCACCTTCTCGGACAATTCGCTGAAGGACGTAGAAGCAGGTTCAGGATCGGCAGCAGACAGGATCATCGACAAGAGGGGCCAGTCGACTATTGAGCCAGATCCTTTCGCACCATCCTCAGAAGAACCAACATCGCTTCCGCTTGCCCTAGGCAGAATCCACAAGCGATTGTCAAATCCAGAAGAGTTGAAGAAACTCCACCTGCAGCATCATCACATGACAACAGATCAATTTCGATTTAGAACCCGAGCACTTCATTTGCCGAAATCAACATTCGATCTATTTGACAAGATCCGAAGTGAGTGTGAAGTTTGCCAAGTGGCGAAACATGCACCATCACGAAGCAAGACAAGCGGACTTCGAGCGGACACCTTTGGTGACATGACATTCATTGATCACTGTCAAGTTCCTCTTGGAACCGGAGAACACATCATTGTTTTTGTCATCCTGGATGGAGCAACAACATTGCTCACTGCAGAGGCAGTGACAACTACGCAAGAAGTCGAGAACATCACTGTCCTCAGGAACTATTTTGACCAGTACCACTTGCAGCCCAAATCAGTTGTCGCAGATCAAGCCTTCATGACAGATACATGGGAACATTTCTATCAGTCCCTTGACATCACTCCGATATCTTTGGGACCGAATACACCATGGCCAAATCGAGCTGAAGCAGCAGTTCGACTCCTGAAGGCACAACTCAAGATCATGCTGAGTTCCATCAAAGCAGGCACTGCACCTGCAACACTGAAGAAAGTGACCTACAGGCAGCTAGTGAAGGCCGCTGCAACTGTCAGGAATCAGACCGTCACCTACGGGGGAGTAACACCATTGGAGCTCGCATTCGGAAGACGACCAGCAGACCTCATCCAACTCGATGTCGCAACACCAACTCAGTTGACGCTTGACAGGAATGAAGAAGAGATGACAGCCATCCAGATCAAGCAGCTGTCAAAGCAAGCTTTCCAAGAAGCACGTCAATCCGAGAACATCCGACGAGACCTTGCTCAAAATCTCCGAATGAGTTCAAAGCCTCTTCAGGTGAAGGACAAGGTATTTTACTGGCAGGAAGACAAATCCAAGATTCGTTCCGATGGAAGCAAGGGAGGAATATGGCAAAACAGAAAAGTCATTTCCATTGAAGGAGCGATGGTAGGACTTGATCTTGGGACTCGACTCATCAAGGTTAACATGACGAAGCTCAGGAAGGATGAGACCATCCCTCTGGGGAAACCCGGAATTGACCTTCTGTTACCTGAAGAGCGAGAATCCTTGCAGAAGGAGCAACCAGGCTCCTCTGTAGATACCAAGAAAAAGGAATCATCCGCACCAGCTCCTAAGCCAAGATCCTCAGTGCCATTACGTATCGCGGGAAAAACAACTCCAAAACCTACAGCACCTCATCCAGCAGAGAACATGTTCGTCGAGGACCTCACATCCGTTCCTGAACAAGCACATTGGAATTGTGTACGTAAGGGAAAGATCCACGTTCTCGAGATCTTTGCAGGAAGTGCCAGATTCAGTCAATGCTGTGCACTATCAGGTCTTAAGGTTGGGACTCCCGTGGACATCCGCACAGGATTCGATGTAATGACATCCAAGGGACGACACATGGTCATGGAGATCATCAGGGAACAAGCACCTGATGTCATCCTTATGGCACCGGTCTGTGGACCATGGTCAAATATGCAGAACATCCAGCAAGACCAGCAAAAGGTGGAGGAAAAGCGGAGACGCTACCTTCCCATGGTTGAATTTGTGGCATCCATTGCGCGTTATCAGTTGAAGCACAGAAGATACTTCATTATCGAAAATCCTCAGACATCCAGGATATGGTATCTGAGATGCGTGCAGCAATTGTTTTCAGACCCATCCGTGACCTGGGGAGATTTTCATTTCTGTGCATACGGACTAAAAGATCCTGAATCCGGGCTCAGAAGTCTCAAGCCCACGAGCTTGATGCACTGTTTACCTTCCGAGGCTATGAGACCGATCTTCAGAAGGTGTAAAAATTTTCCAGCTCAGTCAAGCATGCACACCAACCCCTAGAGGGAAACGCTGGTACCTTCGGAAGCAGAACCAAACTGGCACAGGTGTATCCTTACCAGTTCTGTCAGGATCTTGCGCACATCAGCTTACGACACTTGCAGGTGAAACCGCTTGACAATGAGGTGTACCTTTTGGAGGACCTTTTTGAACCATTCACCATCAAGCAGGTTGATATCCTGAGAAAGGAGATGGAAGCCATTGACAAGGAGTTCAACATGACCAGCAGCAGTCTTGCAGTCAGAATCCAAGACCTGCCGTTCAACAAGGACGTTCAACCATCAGTCATCCAAGATCCGCTAGTTCAGAAATTCCAGAAGACGATGAAGCAGTACCCACCTGGGACTGAAATTGATATCTTCAAGCAGGATCCCAATGACTGGCGATGTCAGAACATGTGGAACGGCTGTAAGAAGTTGAGACAACTGTGCATCTCATCCACCCAGTATGATGCATGCACTGCATACGTCCACACCATTGGCATCAATATGCCTATTACGTCACCTCCGGACGATGCAATCATATCCTTCTGGCAGCCTGATCAGCTGAATAGAATTTGGGTCTTGCCTGCATCAAAATGCAATTGGGAGTATGATCCGAAGACGTGGCATGCTGTGATGTTTTCATCCGTTCATGAGTCGTTCACCGATGCGCCGGCCATCAAGCCGATGCCCATCGAGACGGATCCATTGGATCCAACGGATGCACCTCAGCAACCTGACACGCAGCAACCACCTGATCAACCGGACCATCCCATGCCTGATCCAAGACCTCCAACACCTCCGGACGAGAGCATGTCAGATCCTCCTCCGGATCCTCCACATCAGCCTGATCATCCCATGCCGCCAGCACCACGCAGTGTGTCGCCAGACAGTCCAGTGGATCCTCCACTACCGCCACACGACAAGCCTGGCGGAGGAGATGCAGCGCTTAAACGGCAAAAACAGTCCATTTCATCCTCAAGTGGACTCAATCGACTGGGGGGTGATGTCTCTTTGCCGTCACAGTCGCAATCATCTCAGCCAATTCTTCCGACTGTCGTGGTACCTTCACCACCTGCGATTCTTACAAACCCCGAAGCAGAAGAACAAGATGAAGATCTTGAACTGCCAACACTTGTGCAAGAAGAAACAACCGGCAGTCCATCAAAGAAGCAGAAGACTGGGAAGAAGAAGAAGCCAGATGACAATGATGAGTCACCTGAGCATTCTCCCAGACATGATCCTGCATCTTCATCCAACTATAATCCGAACAACCCAGCGAATTTGCCGGTTCAATATGAAAGTGAGGAAGAGCTGATTCCTCATGTTCCAACCTCATCCGGCACTGGAAGTTCAGAAAGAACCATGAGATACACTGACCAGGAAGATGGAGATTCAGAAGACTCTCAGAGGACCAGATCCTACGATGATCACCAAGCTGATCTCGTTCTAGATGAAGCGCATTGGTCACTCATGACAGCCGAACAGAAGATCTGTGCGAACACCGGATCCTTTACGGTTCCGAAACCCTGTCCTTCTTGGACGTGTAAAAGGGACCTTCAGCCCGTCGCCCCGATGCGGATTCTCTCATCAGAAATACACAGATCAGAATCATGTTGACCAGCTATGCAAGAACATGACCGACGATGACCGTGCACTCTTAGTTCTGTACTCATCCAAGCAAGAATCTTTGAAGGCTTCATCCACATCTGCACTCATTGGTAAGAAGCGGAAGGAAGCTACAGCCACGGAAATAAGAGCTTATCAGAAGCAATTCCTTGAAGCTAAGCAGCTTGAGTGCAAGTCATGGCTTGACAATGAAGTGTTCGACTTAGTCGATACACGCAAGATTCAGGTCAGGAACTGGGTCACCGAGGCTCGCTGGGTCCTCCGAGGCTTCCAAGACAAGCAGAAGAATGATCAGCAGACACACAGTCCTGCTGCATCCAGGAGTGGTTTCCGCCTTGCAATCCAAGCAGCCTCAAATAAAGGCTGGAATATATAACACATGGATTTGAAGACAGCATTTCTCCAAGGCGACCTCCTGAAATGGGATATCCACCACACATTGGAGCGCGCATGAAGAAGCCTGCCTATGGGCTGAATGACGCACCACGTCGATGGTGGAACATCCTTGATTCGGCACTTCGTTCATACGGACTAGTGCCAACCCAGGCAGACCGCTGTACATACGTGTACTACGGCAAGCAGCTTCCGAAGCCCGCATTGGTGAGTGAAAAGAAATCATCCACAACTTTCGATCTAGAAGGAGCAGTTGATTACCTGATGGATCCTGTTTCTGGTAACAATGCTAAGAATCGACAAGTTCATGGAGCCCTGTCTCTTCATGTGGATGATCTTCTTATGACGGGGGATGACGTGTTCGAGAAGGAAATCATGGGAAGACTTCGGAAAGATTTTCAGGTTGGTTCCGAGGACAAAAATGATTGCCTCTTCGTAGGACAGCGCATCCAATGGAAGCAAGATGACAAGCACGGTTGGTATATCAATGTTCATCAGAACGTTGCCATCGACGAACTGCAGGAGATCACTTTTGACAAACACCTGAAGGACGACACTCCTCTTACTCCACAAATGCATACTGCATACAGAAGTGTCCTAGGTCAGATCAACTGGTTACAGTCGCGAACGCAATTCCACATTGGTTATCAATTCTCAAGGTGTGCATCCAAGGCATCATCACCAACCATTGAGGACGTTCGCGCCATTAATAAGACAGTCAGAACCATCAAAAGCATCCCGCTTAGCATGAGATTCTGGCCCCTTCGTGGCAAGACACGCATAGTTGGCTATCCAGATGCATCCTATCGCAACAACGAGGATAAGTCATCCCAACGCGCGCATGTTATTTTTCTTGCAGAACAAAGAGATCTTTGCCAGGGCTCATCGAACTCGAGAGGCTCACTGGTCGACTATGAGACGTACAAGATCACCGCCACAACCATGTCCACTACTGCTGCAGAGTTGCATGGACTAATGCGTTGTTACGGTTCAGCATTATTTCTTCGCGGTCTCTGATGTACACATCCGCACTGACTCGAACAATCTTGTCACCACAGCATCCACAACACATCAACCAGAACAGAAAGAAACAATGCATTTGATCCAGATGTTGAGAAAGGAAAGCAACAGTGGACACATGCACGACCTTGCACATGTACGAAGTGAAGATTGTCTGGCAGATTCGCTGATTCAGCTAAAGCAGACGAGCTCATCAAGGCCGTCCTCACCGGCAATCTCTTGAATGTAGACGCACATCCACCTTTTCGCACCATGTTGCAGAACAAGGCATTCTTGGTTGAGTGGCTAGCACACAACACGAAGCACGGACCCGACATCATTGCCTTTGCAGGAGTTGGTATAGCAGAATCCATGTTTGCTTATTGGGGAACCGGGGCATGATCCGCATGTCCACAAATTCTGATGCATGAGTTTTTCAGTTTTGCATATTTTCAATTCCTCAATTCCGTGATGCGCGTGTTTGCACTTGACCCATGTTGAATCTCAAGAAATATGTGTCTGCCTCCGCAGCCACTTTCGGTTTACAACCAATCCGACCTTTGCAATCTTGTATGCTCGATCACCTCGTTGACATGCCCATCCTCAACCTGATGTTTGGACGATCCGGCGATGCGGCACCTGTGCCAAAGCCGATGATCAAGAGGCGGGCGTCACCATTGAAGGAATCCCCTGCTCGTGATGAGGAAGATGAGACATCCGATTGCCCCATGGAGCAAGTCGCTGATGAGAATCCATCCGCCTCTCAACAACCCGAGAATGTCAACATGGAGCAGGTTGATTATGATCGAGATTCCGATGACGATGATTCAGATGAAGAAGGGCATCCTCTCGCAGGAAGGCCTTTGTCAAAGGCGATGCCACATCCGAAACTTGTTCCAAAGTCACCGCCACCGACATTGAGGCTTGTCTCCAAGGTCAAGCCAGCACCAAAGAACACCCTGGATGACGAGACGGAATCCGACAATCATCCTGGTGATCGACCTGCACTTCCAAGGCGACCAGTGATGCGGCCTGTTCTCACATCCAACGATCGGTGGTTTGTAACATATGGATCGGATACGAACATCAGCCTCCAGAAGGAATCCGTGCACCCAGGACCTTTCGGAAACTCAAAATTCCTGAGTTTTGTGCACAAGTACTACAAGGAATGCTCAACCATCCTCAATGTCAATCCGGACTTCCACTTCGTTCCTGAGCACGAGAGACCACATGGAGTTAAGGTATTCTGGTTGAAGGCAAGATTCAACGATTACTGGCATACAACACTCCAAGGTGAAGGACCTCATGCAGAGAAGCAATACATGGACTTCATCAAGAAGGTCTACAGCATCTGCTGCTACACCAGTGCTCAATCCGAAGTCTACGGAACCCGATGGTATGCCACAACGGCAATATTGATCTCGATAAGCCCGTCCAGAATGTCGAACAGGTTTGCAAATACTTCCGCATGGATCCATCCAAGGCGAAACAGATCACAGATCTCATCCTCTGGCGAATTGAGAGAATGAGCAGATCGTTTTCCGGATGTCTTCGACATGATCCAAGGCATGGAATCCATAAGGAATGCAAACGGCAGGTGGAAATGGGTCCTGATGGATCCGTCGAGCTCTATGATGCATTGACCTGCATCACACATGCCAGGAACTTCATTGGAAATAAGCCAGGACTTCTCTTGATGGCTATGTTCCCGAGCTATGGAAAATCACGTTTCGAAATTGCTTTCGTATTTCCATCCGTGGACGGGACATATAATGAGCGCAAGGCACGGGGAGAAATTGTTCCAAGGATTCGATGGATCGACAAGCTCAACACCAGATCCGCACAAAATGCACTCAGGCCCGATGGCAAGGAATTCTATGTTGATTCACAGATGGAGTTCTATGTGAGATGCAACAGCGGACACACACGACAAGTCGATATCCAATCCTTTGGACGACCCCTGTACTCCGAGCAGAAAGACCCTCATTTCGACGAACCGGACTATGATCTACCAACGGAATCCATTCCGCCAAGTCCGCATCCGTCAAGATCCGAGGCGCCTCATGGAGATGAAAGCACAGCTCAGCGGAGATGAAAGCACAGCTCAGCCCAAGTACAGAATGCGAAGGCCGGCACCACCATCCGTTCAAAGAAGAGAGAAAGATCAAGCCGTTCTCGAAGAAGCCCATCACATTCATGTTCCATGCAACCTATGGAAGTCAGCTCTACAGCATCATGGAGCACGGGCTCAAATCTGGGAAATCCCAGTCAAACCCTTCGGGGAGAATGCACGTCCACATGGCATGCGTCGATGACGTCATCCTCGAAGACGATGAGTCAGAAACCGCACTGACCCATGTGCCATCAGGAAGAGATGCACTGTTGATCCTTGCATTTCTCAAGGACCAAGACTATGGCATCCGCCTCTTCGAAGAGAGAACAGCGTTGACAGACAAAACCATCGAGGCAAGAAACATTGTTGCAGCATTTGAACCTGATGGCAGCCTCATGGCGAGCAACAAGTGGATCATGAAGAAGCATCTCGATCATGAAGATTACGAGGTGTACGACACCAAGATCCGCGAATTCGCCGATGCCTTCTTCAAGTATGTGAATTCCACCAAGCACAACAAGGAAAAAGATACTTCCTCAGAGACAAAGAAGAGACGGCATTCTACCGATCAGGACTCCACTGAAGGAGAAATGATGGAACCCTCCGGGGAAAGATCCGTCAAGCCGAAGGTCATCGTGGAATATCACAATTCAGAGAACCTAGATGAGTTCATCCAAGAACTCAAGGGAATCTATCTCGAAACAGATATGAACAAAAAGGACGCAGAGGAAGAGCTCGCGGGGATCAAAGAAGAACTCACCCGCTTCATGAACCAGTTCAACAAAGATCCAAAAAGAGCTCATCCCAATTTGACAGAGTGCGAGAGAGCCTCATTGGCACATGTCGATCCTGATGTCAATCTCGGTGAAGAAGAATTCTACTTCCCTCATCGAGGAGAATGTCCCACCGTTGACGAGTACAAGCAAGCTCAACCAGGATCCGGATATCCGATCAAGCTACCGCTTGGATTGAAGAAGCTCAGGTCACAAGATGACCCGAAAATCATCCGAGCCTATGCCGATATCCTGGGATCGCTGATGCAGCCGACTGACCGTCCTTCCGTGGACTATCTCAACATGCATGAGTTCACCTCATCCATAGCGATCAACATGCTTACCCTGAACCATGGAAACCTCACAAGGAATCCAAAGTTGGACAACAGGGAGGTGTACAACATGCCGGTGAAGGATCGACCGAAGGTCAAGATGATGATGCAGAACAGTGCACACACCCTATGCCTGAATGCAGCAGACGCATTCTTCAGTCCGAATGATGAGAAATCCAGGGAGCTCATCAAGACGTTCATCCGATACGGTTACAAGGGCATCGTGATCAAGCAATGGTACCGATCGCATGCTTTGTCCGCGGCGGACCCTCTGCACGAATGGAACTTCTGGCAAGACACATTTCCACCAGGAGCCAGAATTGGGGAACCACATTCGGAATGTTCAGATGTTTCTTCGGAACTAAAGGAGATGGCACTGATCCCGAATACGCGACCTCGGATTGCTTGGCAACCACAGGAACATCCATGTTTACTGAACCCAAGAAGTACATTGGATCGAGATTGCCAGCACGCACCATTGTCCAAGGACATGGCCGAGACAAGGAGATCGTCGTTCTCTACATCGAGCAGAGTGATGAGTTTCGTGGCATGATCCCGAAATCATCCGACAAGTCATTCCACGAGTATGACGACCGCCACATAACGAGGGCAGATCTACCATTCGCAACCATTGGTCTTCCACATCCATCCTTCACTTAGCCATGGAGCAGCAAAGGAAGATCTTCAGAATGAAATCATGGAGACGCCAACAAATCGGCGAACACCTACAGCAAACTCCAGCATGTCTACAATCCGACCAACGGTCTCGTGAACATCCTCATGAGAGCATATCAGAGACTGTGGAATGCAGCGAAGACTTTGCCACTCGTGGACAGAATGGAGTATGCAATGGAGACTTCGTGCGCCCTGAAATCCATTGTCCGTCATCACCTGCACATGAAATGCGGATCAGGTTTTGATCGAACATTCCCAGATGTGATGATGACTATCGTATTTGGATGGGGCAAAACGAACATCCAGGAAAGGTCGAGATGAACGGTATGGATGATGAACAACTGGAATTCATGCGGAACCATCCAACCAAGGCCATATTCGATTACCAGGTCTCATCCGCAGAGCGCTACAAGCACGTGAACAATGAAATGTTCATGAATGGCTCGCAGGACTCCGACTCCCACAGTCCTCTCATGGTTTACATCCGCAGCAAGTCTGCAACCAGTAAACGCAGCTCTGAGAGATACCAGGATTACGTCAAGAAGAAGCAATCATCCTGGACCACGCACTACAACAAGCAGTGGGGGCATCAGAAGCAGTGGAAGAACTATAGCACTTCGACCTGGAATGATTATGGGGACCATGGCAGTCAATCCGACAGCAGCCGCCGATGGTATCGTCGATCCGACTGACCATGAAGATACGTTCAGCACCACGAACAATCCAGATGATTGATCCTCCTCGTCTACAAGACTATACCATGAGTGAGAGATCAATAGTTTCACCATTGTTCCGCGTGTACATAGCGTTGTACATCACCCTTTGATACAATTAGGTATCCAAAAAGAAGCAGTACATAGTGTTTCCCATTTCGAAGGCCAAGACATTTCATCCAAGCAGAAAAAGGATGAATCCGGCACTTTTAATCACATGGCTACGGCACACATCAAGGCTACGGTCAAAGGCCATGAAGCCAATAGTATTTCATACTTTGTGCTGGAGATCAACAGAAATTTGTGTCTGTTTTGTGTTCTGTTTTTCAGACCATTGATCTCCCGCAACATTTGGCTCAAGGGCCCCTTTTGCATAATCACGACCATCCGAGCGTGAGGACAAAAGAGCCATTGCAGGCCGCTTACAGGATTATCCACAAGACAATCCACCAGGGACAATCCATCCTCCAATCATCCATTACTGGCATATTGGACTCTCTCCGGAATAGATTCAGGGACCAACAACGACCTCAACTACCACAGGCAGTGGGCCTCACCCCCCCCCCCTCGCTTCAACGCAACATCCAGTGTGACTTTCCACCCCATCTTCAACGTCACATCCAGCACGTGCGCAAGTCAAATAAACATTAACATGATTCCCCGCGCCAACCCCCCCCCCCTTCCCACCCCATCTTCAAGGTGGCATCCAGCACGCGCGCGAGTGGAATGAGCATTAGCATGACCCCCACCCCCACCGCCTCACCCCATCTTCAACGTAGCATCCAGAGACTGAGTTGCAGCTCATACGCATTGCTCCGTGATGCTGCAAAAACCCCGCGAGTGCTGGGGTACCTAGCTAGCCTAGCTTACTTAGCTTGGCTAACTTAGCTAAGGCAGCGCCCAAGCTAACTGGCTACCTGGCTATCTGCCTGAGAGCTAGCTTTCTATTTGGCTAACATGCGCTAGTCCGCTTACTCAATAGCTAGTAATAACTAGTTAGATCCAAGCTGCCAAGGCAATCTAGTTAAACAGCCGGCTAAATAGCTCCCGGATGACCTGTGTTCGGAGGGTACCTTCTCTCCTCTGGATTGCCCTGAAACCAACATGCGCGAATAACCAAGTCCATAAGATCCGATGCCCGAACTCTTGTTTAAAGCTGGCTTCGGGCACGAAAAAATCGATGTCTGGGCTCGCATCGCCTGCGCAGAACCGCACGGAACGAAAAGGGGCGCGTGTGTGTGTGTGTGTGTGTATGTGTATGTGTATGTATGTATGTATGTATGTATGTATGTATGTATGTATGTATGTATGTATGTATGTATGTATGTATGTATGTATGTATGTATGTATGTATGAGTATGTGTCTCTGTGTCTCTGTGTCTCTGTGTCTCTGTGTCTCTGAGTCTCTGCGTCTCTGCGTCTCTGCGTCTCTGCGTCTCTGCGTCTCTCTGCGTCTCCTGGCTCTTAGCGTCTCTGCGTCTCGCTCTCTAGCGTCTCTGCTTCTCTGCGTCCTCTTCGGCTCTGCGTCTCTCTCT